>BSBM01000123.1:24830000-25157500 GCA_027924585.1 Larix kaempferi | reverse complement strand
CATCAGTTTGGTTCTCTGTGAGAAACTTACACAATCCTTGAACTTTAATGATAGTGGTTGGTTTAAATTCTAAATCATATTCTTGTAGTGCAGTTACCCAATTTCCTCTTCATTATCCTAACTCCTTTTGCACAAATAAAGATCTGAAAGTCAGATGAGGTATGATGACTTTTGTTATGTTCTTCAAAACGTATGGCCTGAACTGCTTTACCGCCTTGAACATTACATATGCTTGTTTATCCACGGCTGGGTAATTCAATTCAACCCCTTGTAACCCAGTGCTCATGAAAGATATTGGATATTCGTCTCCCAATTCTCCTTTTTGAGTGAGCATTGTTGCGAGAGAATTATCTGAAGCAAAGGTGTATATGATAAAATATTTTTCAAAATATGGACTTCTCAAAGAAGGTGTGAGCTATGGTAGTCTTTATGTCTTTAAATGCAATCTTCTCGATTTCGGTCAATTTAAATTGCACACTTTGCTTTACCATTTGCTGCAAAGGTTTCACAATTTGTGCAAAATTAGGCACAAACCTTCAAACAAAATTAATTGTGCCCATAAATGATTGCATAGATTTTTTATTATGAGGCATGGGAATTTGAGTTATAGCCTGAACTCTCTCTAGGTCTATCGAGATTCCCTTTTTGAGATGATGTGGCCCAAAATTTTTCCTTCAAGAAAAGCAAAAATACTCTTCTTTGGGTTCAGAGATATACCATATTTTCTGCAACGGTCAAAAATTTGTTTTAAGTGGAAAACATGGTCTTCTCGTTTCTTGGAGAAAACTGTTACATCATCTAGATATATGACCATGCAGTGGCCGACTAAACCTCAAAATGCAATATCCATGGCCCTTTGGAATGTTGCTTTAGCATTCATTAGTCCTAAAGGCATTCTCTGATATGTGGATGTTCCCCACTTCGTGCGAAATGTAGTTTTCAATCGATCTTGCTCGACCACTAATACTTGATTATAGCCATAAAATCCGTCTAGAAGGGAGAACAATTCCAAGCCTGATACCATTTGTAAAATTTTCTACATCGGTGGAACCAGATAGTTATCTTTGTCTGACGCTTTATTCAAGTTACGAAAATCAACACATAATCTTATCTCTCATGATTTCTTCCTTACTAGGACTAGATTTTCCACCCATTCAGAGTGTCGAACTTTGAAAATAATCTTAGCGTCCAACAGCTTCTTCAACTCCTTTTGGATTAAGGGTTCTAGCATAGGGTGCATCTTTATGAGTTGTTGCTGAAAGGGCTTCACACCTGGTTTAATGGGTATCACATGCTGTATGATGCATGTATCATAAGTTTTTAAATATTCATAAGTCCATGGGAATAAATCCTTGTACTATTGAAACAACTTGATGAACTTGTTCCTTTCTCCAGGCGAACATCATTTACCTAGATTGACATATTTAGGTTCAGCTTCTGTCCCTAAATTCACCAACTCATACTGCATCGAAGAGTTGTTCGTATTAACATTAGCTGGTTTTCTGAATTTACTTTGCAGGTCAAACATTCCTTCAAGGGTTCTCACTCCTTTTGGCATGAAATTTCCTTTGAATACATCCTTGTTCTGTAAATCCGATTGGTATTCTTCGTCATCAATTATAGATTCTTTGAAAGCCTCTTCATTTGTCAGGAAGCTAATAATATGTTCATCATCGTCAAACACCCTCAGATTCGTAATGTTGTCAGGTACCGATGGCCTGAAAATTAGTTCGATAGAACACTTGTTATTCGTCGGAACTAATCTAGAAGCAGAAGTAGCTAATAAATCAGCTGCAACATTTTGTAATCTGGGAATTGCATTTATGTTAAAAGCATTGAACTGTGATATTAAATTCCATACCTCAGATTGGTATCCTTTAAGATGCGGAGATAAACAATGAATAGTATTTCTAATTTGTCTGACAACTATTTCGAAATCACCAGACTTTCAAATTTTTTACATTCAACTCAATGGCTCTCTTCAGGCCTTGGACTAGAGCTTCATATTCTGCAGTGTTATTTGTACATTCAAACTCTAGCCTACAAGAGAGAAAATGTTTATTTCTTTCAGAATCAATAAGAACACAACTGGCTCCTGATCTTGTGTCTTGGAAGCATCAAAGTACAAAATCCAAAACTTATTCTCTAAATCAATTTCGTCAGTGGTATCTCCTAAGTTAGTAACTAAGTTTACTATGTTACAATCAATTTCATAATTCCATGAGAATTGAAGGAGATTGGACTGTGTGTCTAACTCATGACTGGCTTCTTCTGCTTGATAATTTCCTGGTTCAAGTTCTAAGAAGTAATTTCCCAGAAACGAAGATGAAAAATTTACAGGTTCGTTCTTTTCTTCTAGCTGAGTCACATTTTGTTTCATGTGAGGCTCCCTTAGTACTTTAATCTGATTTTGGTTGTTCTGATATGGCAACCACAAGTGAGACCAATCTGTTGAAAAATAGCCACTTAGTTTCGTAGACCAATCCCTACTCAATATCAAACCATAAGCTTCAGGTATATATACTACCATGATATCTATAAATTGACATACCCTCGGGTCCGCAAACAATCTGATAAGCACATATTTCATTTCCCCTATAACCTTAACAACAGACATATCTAGTTGTATGATCTGGGAAGGAGATGGTATTGGCTGCCCATTGATTTTCTTATAGATGGATAGTGGCATAACATTGGATGAAGCTCCAGAATCCACCAAGCAATTATGTACATTATGATTAAAGATTTCAAAGGATAACAAGAAAGGAAGAGTATGAGATTTTGATTTACCACCAATACTTGCTTCGTTTATCTCAGTATCTTACTCAACAGTCTCTATTGTACTGCTTGGTTGTGGGTCAAAATATTCCAATAATTTATTTCTCTGTTGTGGGAGATTACATAATTCAAATAAAGATATGTTTTCTTTAGTCTTCTTAATTTCCTCCACAATATCATACCTCATGTTATATTCTTCTGTTCTTTTCGCACATTTTTCTGGCTTGTTCACTATGGTCTTCACCTGCTTATTTATCATTGGGCTCGTTTCGCTTACAATTTTAGAATTCACTTTAGGTTGAGGATGAGCGATGCCAATATTCCTTTTCGAAGTTTCCTTTGTCACCCTCATCTTAGGCAACACCGGGATTTGATCTATCACCAGCCCTTTGCTTCTAGTGGTAATATTTACCGATGATACTTGGATTTCTTCAGCCTGCTCTTCTTTGTTCAATCCCAAAGTGGGTGCCCAATCCCATAAGACCATTGTGGTCTCCTCAGTTGGTTCTTCATGTTCTTTTGTTGGATCTTCTTCTAGGTCTTCTTGATCTGCCACCAAGGCATCTAATAATTGATTCATCACTAGAGTCATTGAATTTATCCATTGTGGGCAGCTCTTATCAAAGTGATGTTCTTGGTGAAAAGTGCAGAAATGATCCATGCCAACCCCATTCAAATTTAGAACAACAGAATTAGTTAAAGATGGTTGGGGTTGTCCGCTTTCTTCCCTTTTCTTGTAGAAGGGATTAAATGGTTTTCTTGGTGTACTAGCTCCCTTATCTTTTTCCAAGTCTACTATTTTGTTAGATAATTTATGTACCATTTTAACCACATTTTCTAATTCATTCAAGGGTTCCTCTTGAGGTCTAGATAATATCATAGGCTTCTTACTAGCCGTTGGCTTCACTTCCAATTTTAATGCGTGCTTTGCAATACTATCCAAGTCAACTTCTACCTTCTTAGATTCCTCATAGTTTTCTATCAAAGTAGACTTAACTTCTCTTTTGACAAACATAGCTATAGGTGGATAAAGTGTTGTAGTGTAATACTCTACCAAGGATTCCTCAACAGGTTTTGTTGTAGTACTGAAACTATTTAACAAGGTAGTGAATCTTTGATTGAAATCCTACACCTTTTCTTTCTTTTCCATCCTCATAGATAATAGCTCTTTCATGAGTGTGGCGACGGTCTTATGATTGCCACATTTGTTTAATTTTTTTTTTCAAAACCATCCCAATCTTCTATAGAATTAGCTTGAAGACTAAAATACCAATAATATGCCCTCGGCTCAAAAGTGTAAGGAAAAAGTCTACAAACCACATATTCATGTTCTACGTTTAAAAGATTCAGAGCCAAATAGAAACTCTATAGGTGGTATTCGGCAAAGATGCCTTTTCCAGGGTCGAATTTAGGTAGCACCCTCTCCGAATGTTTAGGCAGATCGTGTAACGACGCAGCCATATTAAGTGGCCCTATGGATCTCCACACAGGTGGCTAGTTAATATTATGAGCCATGAATCACGGTGGAGAATATGGTGGTGAATGATGTGGGGTATGAGGTAATTCCTAAGCTGGAGGGGATTCGAGTCCCAACGGATCAAGGGGATCTGTGATTTCTTGAAAAGATAAATCCAACAACTCCTTCGAATTTTATACAACCACTGAATCTCTGGTGTATGAGATCTCTTTCTTAGGAACTCGCCTTCTAGGTAACGCAAGAATTACGTGTAATCCTACAAGATTTCTTACGTAAGAGCGTGTATGTCTCCAAAAGTGTTATATTTCCTCGAATGGGACAGCATATAAATTTTGTTTGTTTTCACCACCAGAATTTTGTTTTTATCGATATTCAGTTTCAAGAAAGAAGTCTTCTGGTAGAGTTGTTTCAAGTGGGGTTCCAAAGGAATCTCTTCGTACAAATGGTTCTCTTTTTCTAGACATGCATTGGAGGCCCTCCTTCTAGCGTCAAAACTGTTGATGCCCATAAATTTTCAGCATTGACAGTAGGGATTCTCCTCAATTAGCAATCCCAATTAGATCATCCACTGTTTGGTATGGGGAATCCGTCCGGTTAATGTTCCAGATACCGTAGGTGTAATTGTTTAAGTTCTTTACTAGTTGCGGCCCGGTTCACCGTTTATGTAATTTTATTTTAAAGTATGAGATGCAAGTGCCCTAATTAATGCAATGGAAGTGACAGGTAGAATCCTCACAAGTAATGCACAGGTTCTTACCTCTCGTCTTACCACTTCTACCTTATCAATTTGTTTATTCCTAATCTAAACTAATTATCCTATCCTTGCAAGGAGCAAATTTAAAATAGGAGTAATAAGCTGAAATGCTCAAGTACATTTAACATATAGCCATTAAAAGAAACACTCACATTTACAACAGAAATTATCAAAGATAGCTATGATATTGATTAAAGCAATTTATTACTCTGTTACACATAACCATTTGCATGAAATAAGGAAACCATTCATCATCATTGAAATAGTTCGACAGAATTAGAAATATCTCACAGTACGATAGATGCAGAAAAAGAAATTAATCTGTCCCAACAATCACACATTCCAGGCAAACGTCAGTGCAATCTTTTCCCCAACGAACCACTCCTTTCTCATTTACAAAGAAATAGATCTTTTATAAAAAATGTCTCCAGCCTTTAATTCCCTAGAAAAAAAGCCCTTTCTTCCTATTCTCGTCCTCTATTTATCCTACAAAAGCTTTTCCTCTAGTGACTCTTCACTTACCCTAACCCTAGAACTTTCCAAAATTTGTCTTTTAGTGCTTATATAATAAAATACAAAAATGATATTTACAATTAAAATTTGGTGGGTCCTTTTAAACTAGAAATATAATCTACCCATGCATTAGCCTCTTCATCTATGATATTAAACTGGATAGGCTCCAATAATTTTAAGGACACTTCATGATATGACAATTTTGTTTCTATATGTGTCAATCCTGTTGTTGCGGCCTTGTAGCTATCTTCTAGAAAATAGGCATTTATAGATGCTTGTCCCACATAGTGGTGGATGTATTCTTTTGTAAGAACGGCCAATATTCTAATGTAGTCTAGATATTCCCGCAACCCATTTTGTAGCTCTTCTATGGGTTGGTATCTTGTAGGATTCTCATTCATCTTCGGGACCAAAGAGAGATGACATTTCTCATGAACCTGATGGATTTTCTAGTAGAAATCTTCGCACTTTTGAATAGTCTTAGGAATTAAAGTATTTAGTCTCCTACCATCTTTCCTGCAAAATTCTAGAAGTGCCATATCCAACTTTAGGTCTGTTGTTTTCTTCTAAGGCAAATGATTAGGGAATTCTGAGTTATTTTCTCTCCAGGCCATCTGGCTCTTAATATTATTTGCAGTATCAAACAACTTTTTCCTCATTTTTATTGGCTCTGCAGCAATCACCTTCATCCTCTCCATCAACAGCTTCATCTTGTGGATTTCTTCTATGAGTATTTCCAGAGAGAGACATATTTGGTCCTAGATCTTGCATGTTTGTTCAAAAAACGGATTCATGTCTTGCTTTCTATTATCTTCCAACTCTAGTTGCTCTGCCAAAGATTCCTTTTCTCTTAAAAATTCATCCATTTGATTTTTCAATTCTTCAACCTTCTGGTTTTCCACTGATTCTCACGTTTCCAGGTCCCTAATATTTGCTTCGAAATAACTTCTCTCACCCTCCATAATCATCAACTGCACATTTAATGCTTCTTTCTCTGTATCCATATTTTGGTAGTATGATAGAAACTTGTCCTTTTCAGATAATGTGGCCTCAAATTTCCTTTTCAGCTATATGCTTTCACCTCACTCCTTTACCAAGTTGTATTTCAATTTCAACATCTTCTCTTTGTTGCATTTGGCATCGTTCATAAATTTGTCCACATTATCTGCACTTGCTTGTACAACTGCTATACTCACAGATGCTATGAATTTAGGGTCCTTGTGGGAACCCATCATGATTACATTCTCTTGGATGGTAACAACATCGTCCTGAGTACCCATTTTCAATCTTTTCTCCGACCTCCTTGTGATGGTCTTTCTTTTTGAATAAAAAATAATTGTGTCCAACCAGGCCACAGTATGTTGCTTTGATGGGGTGAATGGGGTGAGTCTGAGCTCATCAAATGGGAGGTGACCTCCAGTGAGCATCACACTGGATACCTCAGGTGGGTTTATGTCCATGTGTTGTGGACTCCTATGTTCAATTTGGGTTCCTTATTTATCCACAACTTCCTTGAACCGATCCTCTTCTTCTTTTCTTCTTAATTCCTCAACTGCTTCTTTTCTCTCCATCTCTTTCCTTGCGTTTTCTGCTTCTTTGAGCTCTTCCTCAGCTTTTCTCTGTTATTCCTCAACAACTTCTCTTTCTTAGCTCTTAGCCTCTTCCTTTTTTTGTCTCTCTGGTTCTTCTGCTCATAGTCATTCTGCTTCTTCTATTCGTATCCTTTCTTCTTCCTCTATTTGTAATCTTATGGCTTCTTCTCATTGCTTATGCAACTATGTCTCCTTTGCAGTTCTCGTAGCAGTACTGGGACCAGATCCACTCCTGTGAACAAATCATTTGTTCAGCTCGGTCATGTTTCTTTCCCTTCGATACACTTCCTCATCCTTCAAGAAGTGATTTGTGTATTCAAAGGTAATTTTACAAGAAGCACAATGTCGAGCAACCTTATCTTGGCTATCGTTCCTTACAAATATCTTTGTTCCAAAATGAAAGGCCTCCAAATCTTTGACAAAAGCTTCGGCTCCCTTCACCTTGGGGAATTTGTACACGTCGATAGTGAATGGCAGTGGTGGGTAAGGGGCCTTCTTCTTCTCATGGAGATAACAGCCAACTCCATTGATAAAAACTTGTCTTACAGCCTCTTTGTGCACAACAAAATCGGTAGCATATTTAGGAAATAGAGAAGGGATTTGGGTGCCCCCATACATCTTGATATAAGTGCCTTCTGCATAGAAATAGTAATCTTCATATTCAATAATAAATGCCAAAGCATTCTCGGACAGACAATTTGGTTCCTCATTGAAAATTAGCCAGTTAAGAGGTATGATTAATTCCTCACAAATTAGTTTTTAGTAACTTGCATATTTGTGAGACCATGTTCTCTGATAAGCTACATGAAGGGGAGATTCGGCCCGATTCCAAACACATCCCAATTTAGGGAAAGGGTTTCTGATTAGAATGCAATCCAGGAGATAAGAAGACATGAAGAATTTAGCCTTCTTTTGCGTCAATCCTCCTTGTGCTGTAGCAATGTGTGATGCCATTCTTGCAGAAATGATATATGTCGAGTTGAAAATTGTACCATGCATGTAAATGTGGTACATCAATGGTACCCATATGAGTTTATAGGTGTTTCCATTTGCCAAGCCAAAAACTTGTCTTAACATCAAAACTATGATTCTATACGGGGTCCTTAAGCTTTGACTGTCGTACTCTCTACTAGATTTTGGTCTCAACTATTTTTTAGGGACCATCATATTCTTAGAATAATCGAAGTGATCTATATTGACCTCTCTTATCCAATCATCAGTCATCATGAATTTGGGAGAGGGTAGCTTGTATGCTACAGCTATGTGGCCTGGTTGGAAGCATCTAAGCCCTTCTCCTTTGGAATTTGAAATTATTCTAGTGGTAACATCCACCTGGGGCAAGATCCATCCAATAAACTATGAGCAAGGGAAGAAATTTGGGAGTGTGGCCCCCTTATGGAGGCCGAACTTCTAAACGTTCTGGTAGACCATCAATTCCTCAATATTTGCTTTAGGCACATTTCCATTTCTGATGACTCGATATAGTTCTCCCCATTTGAATTCTGGGATGATCCTAGTCACTGCCTTAGTGTCTTCAAACATGGTTTCTGTAGGGCTATCCACCACTATCTCTATGTCTGAGTCTGATTCCTGCACCTTGGACTTTCTCCTGGTGTATTTTTTGTGCATGTACAAACCTGATGAGACATAGAATGAATAAGTGAGGAATCCTGATCAAATCATGTACAAACAAATTATTGTTCATGGTATAACAAATGAACAGAGTTAAAACGATATTTGAATGCTATCATTGGTTGTATAGCTTTTAAATCACAATGGAGTCTTCAAGTACAATTGTGGGAAAAAACCAAAGGTACTTATTTCAACTGTTTACATCAAATTTTAAAGCCTTTGTGTGAATGAAAAGCTTAATTTTCTTTTGGATCAATGTATAAACAAACTTACAAAAGGAAAATGCAGTTTGGAATCATTATAGCATACACAGATAGTTAAGCAGTTGAAGGCTTTGATGCCGATAGACCAATGCTGTTAAGGTTTACTAAACAACCCAAAACCAAATAGCTTGCAGAAAGTAAAACGACGTTAATACTCCAACGTCGGGGTAAACCAAGCCCTCGGATAGGGGGGTAACATGCTCAAACAAAACAATGTTAAAAAATGAAAAGAGGGCATGAGATTTCCTACATGTCACTTGCAGAATGACTGTGAAGTTGAGCTCGTCAGTGCTGGGTACATGGCATTAGGCGATTGGTGAAAGTGATTGCTTAAAATGGCGTTTTGCAGTGTTTAAAGAAAATGACTCTCGGCTTATATATAAGACTTCTGAAAAACTTGTAATAAATACAACGGGTTTTGTAGGTGTGTCATTAAATGACCAAGTCCGTTTGGCGCTAACACCCCTTTTTTCTTTTCGGTGCTAGAAAACTCCCAATGACCGTTTCAGTGCACATTGTCGAGTTAGTCCGAACAGTTAGCGCAAACTCGCCAAAGCGCAGCTATCCATCGGCGTGAATTAGCTAGAACGCTATGAAACGTCGACGTGAACTTGTCAAAAAGCCGCGAAACACTAGCATTATTTTGTCAAAGACGCTTCGAAACATCAGAGCAGATTCATCAAAACACAACGATATTGCTCAGCAAAAAACTCATCGAAATGTAGCGAGACATCGACGTAATCTCGCCAAAATTCCACAAAATGATCGACGAGAATTCATTAAAATATTGCGAAATGGTGGGCGCCATCTCGCCAAATTTCCCCGAAATGATAGACGAGAACTCATTAAAATACTGTGCCTGTTTTAGTGCAAAAACTAGAGTTACTTAGCCAAAACTTACTCTTTCCCTTAAAACTTTCCACGAAACATTCTAAGTGTCAAAAGGGGAACTCTTCTAAGAAGAAATAAACTCTAAAAAATAGAAGGAGGGGCCCTACAATTTAAAAAAAAAATGGGTATTAGGTTGCATGTGTAGCTGCAGCAGAACCACAAGAACAAGGTTGCAAACAGTACCTGAAACAGAAACAAGGTCAGAGAGAAAATTAAAATCTTAATATTAGGAGATGTTCAGGATGTTAGAACATGGTCTCCAATACATAACTGAAATGATGTATATAGCATGGAAACTAAAATACAAACATGGATCCATGTCAAAAGGAGATCATAGCCATAGCAACAAACTGGATCTATGTCTCATGATGAGCCAACAAAAATAGAGCTCGGTCTTGTGCAACTTGGGTGATAAGAAATAAACTGTATCATAAACCCCAAGGTCTTCAAACCAACCATCGATAGTACAAACCCTAAACTATGTGAATAAAAGGAGTTGATGTCGAACATGGAGGATTCGTTTTATTACCGGACAATGATGAAAATCGTTAACAAACGCGAGGACACCCACCAATAATGAAAATGAGGTGCAAGGTACCTAATACATCCTTGCAAGCGTGAATAAGAGGTCTTGAAGTCGAACACTTGAAGAATCTATTGAGTAAGGTACATTGATGTATTCCCATAACTCAACAGCGAGAGAATCTGCCACTGATGACTGCAAATATCAAGTTATTAAACGGGAAACTCTAATTCCACTTCCTAGAGCAAAATGTGTTGATGTCAATAGGAAGAGACCCGTGAGAAGGAAGGAATTAATGTATCCTTCATCATCTCACATGAGGAACACTAAAATATTGAGTTGAAATAAAACTGATATAGGGGATGGCTGACATGAGGAGTCAAGATGAACTGCAGAAAGGCTGACACGGGGGTAATTGTTGAAAATTGGGCACCAAAGGTAAGTAAAATAGGCATATTTGGACTGACACAGGAAACATGATATATGTTCTCTATGTAGGAGACATAAAAAAATCCCCATATGATCGAAAGAGTAACCAATCAATGGAGGATGCAAATCTGGAATCAGGTTAAATCCTAAAGCCAAAACTAAAATCCAGTGACTTATGAAAGTGTTTTGTTCAAGGATGGTTATGACTGGCTACGAAATAATGAATGAATAAAAAAAAATCCCTTCCCTCTCTTTTTAAAAAATGTATTTTCTTAGTTTAACGAGCATGAAAAGGTTGAAAAGAAAGCTTGATATTGTCTCTCTTGTGAAATTTTAATGAGTCCAAGAAAGTAAACTCAATAATCCATCTTCATTTTTTAAACAAGCTCGAAGAGGAGGAGGAGAATGCTTGATATGGGTCCAACCATGTGTAATTTAACAAGTCCATGGGAGGGAAACTCATGACCTTCTTCATGTTTTAACGAGTTTGAAGAAGAGATAGACTAATACTCGATAAGGTATTGATATGTGGATTTTAATATCGAGCCTTGCTTTGTTTATGCTCGCCAATGTTTTCAATTTTAAGCAGTCTGAAAAAATTAAACAAAAACTTCATAACGAACTTTTTCGTAAAGTTAGCCTCCTTGTCCAAAAAAGTGTAAAAGTATGCGAGAGATGACTCTTCTAGTCGAAAATACCAGAGTATACATTTTTCATAATTAATCCACAAAGATCCGGAAAAGGGGTAAACTTATACCTAAGTGGATATATGTTCAATTCCTTTAACGAGTCTGAACAAGACAAGTATGCTTGGTAATCTGGTTAATTTTGAAAAAGTATAACAAGAACATAAAAAAATGTATAAGGATGGGAAACTTAATATTAAATAAAGAATAAAGAATAAAGAATAATGTATAATGTATAATAATGAAAGAATCAATGACAATGGATAGCAGAAAATGGTATTCGAAAGTGAACAAAGGAAATTCAAATGACATAAGATGACAAAATAGATCCAATGTGTTGAGCTAAACTGACATGTCAAGAGAAAAAAAACCTTTGTATTTAACACCTTTTGAAACTAACAGTGAGAAAAGCGCCTTTTAATGTTTTACCTAATCAAAACAACTCAAAAAGGTAATTTAGGATTAAATAAAATTAAAAAAGAATTTGAAACTATAGGAAGTAGGTAAAAAATTGAAAAGGATTTATATAGATAGTAACAAATGAAAAACATAACTCACGATACCATTTTACCATTGGAGAAAAAGGACAAAACCCTATTACTTCAAACGTCGATTGTGGTCAATCCAGGAAGCGAAATCGAACTCCGTCACTTGCAGGTAAAGTATCTCTTCCTATTCTATCATTTTGATCCATTATTTTAATTTTTTAATTATTTTTTGAGGTTTTTTAAGCAATTTTAAAATTAGGGATGTGTACCTGCGAGTTTGACTGAGTTAAATTCGTTGGCACGTAAAATGTGCGTGAATTTACTTCAGAGAGACTCGCGGGTACTCGCCTCTGTTGAAAGACTGAACCTGCAGGTAGCGCGGTTCAAAAGTAAAAAACTTCAAACTAATGCATGAATGGAATTTGGTGATACGAGATGGTTTTAACTTGGAGAGAGAGGGAACATGGAGCTATGGACAGGATTGCAATGAGGGATCCTCTTACTTTGAATGCACGAAGGAGATGTGGGCTCCTAAAATTTTTCCTTACCGCAAACATGCGTGCACAAACACACCTCCTCCAAATGCTCGTGGAATATTGGGATGTCGATCATGGCATGTTTAATCTCCAAGGAGAGATGCTTGAAATCACAATTTATGATATGTACTTCATAATCAGAATATACTGATGAGGTGAGGTGGTGAACCTCAAAGGTACATTTAGAGGAGTTGGTGCTCTATCCATTCATGATTACATAAACACTTATTGCGTATCCGACACTTAAAAGAGTGGGATCCAAGTGCCAATTGGTCAAATAGAAAGTTTCCCATTAAAAGTGATCTTGAGTATGATAAACAGGATCATGGGAAGTGCAGAAGAACACTTAGCTCCACAAAACTACATGCAGATAGGTGTTGAATGTATGCACAATGTTATCTTTGATTGGTGCTCTGGTCTACTGGTTAAAAAGAAGCACCATCTTACAGAATGCAATCCGGGGAAGAAAAATAACTTTGGGTACGCTAGTATACTATGCACCTTTTTCTTCAAGAGAGTTCCTTCTCTTAGTCTAGGGATGGCTCTACCAGCTTTTAACCCCCATGAGCCACTGATGACTCGGTGGGGCAACATCTTCCTATGTCAGGGTGGCGGCAAGATGAGTTCATCATACTTCGATGAGGATTATATGGGGCGATGGAGCTTCCAGGTACCGGCTCTAGAGTAGTTTCCTTAGCTGGAATGGATTTCTGAGGTGATCTCAAGAAAATGCTACCTCCAGGGGCATCCTGCGGATAGATAGGTACCAAAATGTGTTTTTGAAAATTTATTTAATTTGTAAGTTTTTTGTATATATAATTTTTATGATGAGTGTGAGTACTAACAATGTATAACTTATGAAGATGTGGGGCCAACTAGACTTGCTAGCATCCCAGAGTATACATACGACCGACCGAGCCAGGTGGCGCTGATACCATGCTAAGGAGCATTGAGGGGAAGATGAGTCAGTTGACTCACGATATTCCTACATACAAGATAGAGCGGATGTCGCTCGAGATGCAGGAACATGTAGTAGGAGTGCCCCCATCATGGATCCGGTTACTTAGAAAAGTACCCAGGCTATTCATTTGTTATTGTTATAGCTTGAAATGACACCTCTCCGTCTGTGACGACACTTGCTTCCCTTGGTCGTATGACGACACTTCTTGAGATCAAGTTCAGTCACACAACAGGACATTTGTGGATGGAGGACTCATTTGGGACACTAAAAATGGTTGAAATTACCTCATTATTGACCGATTTGATGTATATGACCCTTAGGAACATTTTTCCAGACCAAACCATCTCCTGAAAATGAGCAGAAAAGCCTGTTTTTGGCCATTTTTCAATATCAGCGCTAGTACACAGGCATGATAGTAGCGTGTATACCCTACTGAGCGCGACTCCACTGTTGAAATAGTAGCGTGTGTACGCGACTTTGCTCCATTAAAGTAGCGCTCAAATCCATATGTACGCGACTTTGTCTATTGTAGAGTAGCGTACACCCCTGTTTTGGTCAAAAATCTCGAAATTCGAGTAAGTTAAGTTGGTTGGGAAACCTCTTGAGCGGTTATAACTTCTTTTCCTCTTCCTCACTAACTATATAAGGAAGGTAGAAGGGCCATGTGAGAGGACCAAGCCCAATTACAAAGTTATGCTAGAGGAATGGAGACCCTCATCCCCCTCTCTTGTGCTTCAGTTTTGGTAAACCCTAGTATAGTTGCTTAGAGGCTGGGATCCTTGGAGAACAGAAGCAGGAGACCTTGAATCTAGGTTTCGTGAAGTGCCAAGCTTGAAAGAAGGTATAACTTTATGTACTTGCTTTCATTCATTAATAAAGATCAGACGTTCTTCTCTTTCCAAATATGACCTATTAATGTGTCTTAGATTTGATTACTGTTTGATTATAGTTTGATGTCTCTTTATATTATGGATATCAGTCTTATATATGTAGTCAAATGTGTTTGAGAAGGGTATCAAGTTGTTTTGCAGGTCTGGGCATTGTGACAGTGGATAAGCATTGAAGAGCGAGGGAGGAAAAGCTAGGATAAGGTGCCTACATCTCTAAACCCTAATCTCTTCACTTATTTGTTATACTTGCAGAATGCTTGTAAGTCTATCTTTATCACCGTAAGTTGGTAGTTTCTCCCCTGAACTATAGGTGCATTTTCCCCACAACAGAATGGCGACTCCGCAAGGAAAAGCCTAACTGCTTAGGGGTATCCAAGGTCATTTCTTCAGTCTTGTTTGATGGTCTTTGTTCATTTTATTGATTAGGATCAGTTAGTAGGCTCTATTTGACCCTCCTTGGCTCTTACAGACCCTTCCCAGCCCTTGCAAACCCTTATGGACCCGGGTGTGGTGGTTTTAACCCCATTTTTCCAACTTTTTCCACCTGTACGCTACTGTTTGTACCACATAGTAGCGCCCATCCTGCTATAGGCGCTAGTTTCCTTCATACACAGTAGCGCTCAAAATCTGGGTTTGATTTTTTTTGAGTTTTTGGGTTGTGGACCCAAATCCGGGGGCTGTGGCTGCATTTTTTGGGGTCCCTGATGACCCTAGGTCTGAGTTAAACCACTGTAAGTGGTCTCCCATCCTTGTACTGATCCTACATTCATGATTTGAACCTCTTTTGATCAATTTGGGCTTGTTTGGAAAGTTTTGGGGTTTGTTGACCCAAGTTGGGGGGTTGTGGACCTGTTTGGTGTTTTGTACCCTAATTTGAGTCTGATTGAACTTGCTTGCTCCATTTCCACTGGATTTGAAACCTCTTGAGTCTTCTTGACCCTGTTTGTATCTATTTGAGTGAAATTTCTCTTTTAGGTTGGTTTCTTATCCTCCCTTATGCTTTTAGTTTTTCTTTTGTAGTGAAAGCTCAAGTGTTTTGGCTGTTGTTCAAGACCTTGTTTGCATTGTTTATGTGCAGACCTGACTTTACCAAACCATACTTCTTCGTAGGTCATTTGCTTTGTTTGGGTCTAAAAGTAGTTTTCGTACTCTTTTCCCAATGTTTGGCATGCTTACATCAATAAGAATTTGAAAGTCATATTTGGTAGCTTTTACTATTTCATAAAGAGAACATAAAAGTTTCTTTGCTTTGCTTTGATAATAGGTTAGTTTCAGTTTTGTTTCTTACCTTTGAAAAGCATGAAGAATTTTGATTTATCTTCTGAATAGATTACCTTGCAAGTGGCTTAAAAGATTTTAGAGTGCTTTGCATCAAAAAGAAAAAGTTTTATTTTGCATACCTAGTTGTTTGAGTAGCTGCATTCTTGGGTTTTGAGTTTATTTTTGTACATTTAGACTTTATTTTTACCTTTTTTGCATTCGAAAGATTAAAAAAATTGCATTTGCACATGCATTCTAGATCGGAATTTTAAGACTTGCATTGAAAAGAAAAAGATTTGTTTGGTGGTAAATATTTCATTTTCAGTACTCCATCTCTATTATAACCACTCTCACACACCCACTACCTTTTTCAGTAAGCAAGTAACCTTTAAAATGAACTCTAATAAAATGTACTAGTAACATTTTCTTTTCTAGGTTACACTACACCAACTAGTCATGGTTAGGATCTTGAGTTTAAATCACCTTAAACCACTCAAGATCACACATTACGCAAAAATCGTAGTTCGACTATCACAGGTAAATCCATTTCACTCAAAGCTTGCCTAGGATCTATGCAGTAGGTCATTGCGAGATCAAATTGTTGGGAATACTCCTCCTGCTTTCTGTTTCGAGCATACACCAGGATTGGATTGCGTTTGGGGAATCTTTCGAGTTTCGGGCTCAGTTACCCTGCCCACGCCTTTTGATTCGACCAGTGACTGTTCCCCCAGGAGTTTTCGGTGTTGTGGTATCCTTAGTATCTGACCATAGGTTCATACACAGGTGACAGCGGGGGGTATATCTGCTGTACCTAGGACAGACGTGGGAGGAAATCCCTTGCAGGTCTTTGGGAGGGCGGTTGGGTGATTCCAGCGCTTGCACCCTTAGTCATTGTATTGCGGACCCCGGGTAACTATCTTTTATCCTTCGTTGATCTGTTCTGGGCCCTCATCATCCCAAACTCTTCTCCGGAAGGCATCTGTTTGCCTGGTTTGATTTACCTAGGACCTTTTTTAGTGGTGTGCTCTTTGTGCTATTTTTTTTTAGTTTTCCTTAGAGAACTTCTTGTTCATTTGAGCAGGAAATTATGTCTAGCATTCCAGCGAGTGCCAATTAAGGTACCCCTATTCCGGGGGATCCTTGTGCTGTTCCATTCATTGGAAACATTGGTGTTCCCTTAATGGATACTCTGAATCTTCCTGGATTCACTATTGGGCTGCCGGTTTGGTTTTTTTCCACTCCGAATGCCTTGCATGCTCCTGACGCTTCTTTTGTGAGCACTTCAAATCAAGAGCATCAGAACCCTGTGCCTCCCTTGCCAGTAACATCTTCTCCTCCTCCTTCTACCTCATGTGGCAAAAGTAGCAATACTAGTAACCAGCAGTATAAAAGGAATAGACGGAGGAAGAATAGGAAGAAGATGCCAAAACAAGGGGGCAGCAACCCATCCTCTGCAAGTCATGCTGGGGGAAAGCACCCTGCCTCTGCAAGTCATGCAGGGGGCACCTACCCAGCCTCTGGAGGTCATGCTGGGAGAAAACTTTTAGTCAATGAAAATCATACTGAAAGTTTGTCTTCAACCACTATCATTCATGTTGAGGACACGTCATTGATCACTGCTAATCATATTAATGACAAGTCACCAGTTCCTGTGAGTCATACTGAAGACACCAGATCAACCACTGCAAGTCATACTGAGGGAGTTGACATTGTCAACAAACCAAACAAACATAAGCTTAAGCTCCCTTGTAAGTTTTGCGAGGGAGATCACCTTACTTACTTGTGCCCTGTACTTCCAGAAGTGCAAAAAGTGTGGTCCCTAGTTCAAAAGTCTAATGCTTCTGAGCAACCAGCCTCTGTGAGTCATGCTGGGGGAAAGCTGTCATCCAATGCTAGTCATGCTGAGAGTACTGACGTTGTAAAGGAGTCTAAACCTTTAGGATGGAAACCAAAGTTCCATTGTAAACTTTGTAAGGGAGATCACCTTACTCACCGATGCCCTGCCATTCCAGAGGAACGAATAGTGTGGTCCATGTCTGAAGGAACCTATGTTCCTGAGTTGTCTATAGATTCCCTGCAGTCAGATCAACCTTTGGTTGATAAAGTGGTTGAACCAATGCAATCTTTGGTCGACCCCACTTTTCCTTCAGAGAGTGAAGTGATCAAATTGATGCAATCTTCGACCGATCCCATCAGTCCTGCAAAGATTGATGCACCTACTACTGACGTCTTCTGCATTACCAGTTTGGATGTTCCTGAAAAAGGGGGCACTTCATCTGTGCCATGTGAACCCCTACCAAGCCCTAGGATTGTTTCCTTTGATTGGAATAGTCTAGTCGAGCCTCGTCTTCCTTCTTCGACACCTTTCCAGATAAAGGTTGATATCGGGAACCATACGGTTGATTGATGCATTGTTGATGAAGGTTCTTCTGTTAGTATCTTATCCGCTTATGCTTGGAGAGATTTGGGTTTCCCTAATGTTATTCCAGCTGCTAATTGGCCGTTGACCTTTGATAGAAGACCCAGTGAACCGATCAGATTCCTCCGTCAGGCGCCTGTTACCTTGGGTGGAAAAATAGTCTTAGTTGATTTTATGGTTTTAAAGGACCCTATGGACTTTGATATGATCCTCGGGTGTGATTACGTTTATGCTATGCATGCTGTGGTGTTTATGCTTTTTCGTGTGATGCATTTCCCTCATAATGAAAACATTGTTACCATCGACCAGCTTGCATTCGATGATCCTCCTTAATACCCAACTGTAGACTAGTCAGATCCCTCGTCATTAGGAACTACTATGTCACATGGGACTTATGTGGCATATTGTTCCTTGAGTTCAACTGCTACTGAGAAGAAGTCTCTGAGTTCATGCTTACCTTCTCGGGACTTGGTCCCAGCTTTGACCAAGTGACACCTCCATCTGAATGTTTAGATATGTGTTCTATTTGGGATGATATGCTTCCTTCCGATGAAGTTTTCCTAGAGTCCATAGTACAGTCTGCCATTCATTTGGATGTTGATCCAGTCGCAGTTATGTCCAGCCCCGGTTTGACCTTAAAGTATGATCTTCCTACTGTTGAGTCTTTGGACTCTCCTATAGATCCACAAATCGGTGTTCCTACTGAGTTTGATTCTGCTTCTAGAATTTTCAACTCTTGTGATGATGAATTTGTTTCTGCAAATTCCATCATGTCCTTCAACTTTGATCTTCATCCTGAAGTTTATCTTGTTGATTGTAAGTCCTCGGGCTTGGGTACCATAGAGTCTTCATTTGAAAACTCTACCTTGTTTATGCCTGTTGTTGATGATAGTGAAGTTGAAAGTATTTCTACCACAGTGACTTGTATCGGGTGTTTCTTTACATATGTTTTAGATATGATCCTGGTACTGATGTTTCTTGGAGACAGGATTCTTAGCTGGATGTATACTTGTTTACTGGTCCTTTTCGACACCTTGTGCGACCATGTTAGGTATATTCGGAACCTTGCATATAGGTTTAGGCTTCCCCGCTGTTATGTTTCATTTGAACCTTTTGCCATCCGAATTCGCCATAGGGTCGAACCTGTTGGATATTGGTGTGTTAGCCATATCTTTATGCATCGTGCACCAGTTCGACAGCAGAGCCTACCTAACATGGGTCACCCTAGTCAGCACCCTTATGCCATTTTGGTGCCCATGCTGAGTTTTTCTCATAGGCTTGGGAGCCTTTTTAGATTTACCATGACTTTGAGAAGAAGCCTCATATCTTTCTTCTTTATATATTTCTGGCCATCCCTGATAAGAATCCCATCTTTGTGTTCAAATTGCATATGCATATGTTATGATCCCGATTGCACTAATGAGCCTGAAGTCGGCTTCCATGCTTTTAACTTGTTATATAAGCCTCCATCTCTGATCTTATTTCCGCTAATCCCTGTATCATTTTGCCCTCACAATTTGACACCTTTTACCTGGAGGAGACACACCCTGAGTGTACTTATCTTGCTCATGTTCCTTGAATTAGGCATAGCTTTGTTCCATGCGCTTGGAGCTAGCTTCGCATGTCCCTGACACTCGTCTCCTCCCGTTTCGAGCATTCTTCTTTTACTTCGAGCTCGTTAAAAACAGTAAGTAGGTTTCGAGCATTCTTCTTTTACTTCGAGCTCATTAAAAACAGTAATTAGGTTACGAGCATTCTTCTACCTTTACTTCGAGCTCGTTAAAAACAGTAAGTAGGTTACAAGCATTTCTTCCATCTTTCCTTCGAGCTCGTTAAAAACAGTAAGGAGACTATGAGCATTTCTTTCACCTTTCCTTCGAGCTTGTTAAAAACAGTAAGGAAGTTATGAGCATTTTCCTATCTGCTTTGAGCTCATTAAAAACAGTAAGGAGGTCATGAGTTTACTTTTTCGGACTCGTTAAACCTTTACGGAAAAGATCCCTATGGAGTTCTTTTAAGCCCTTTTCAGACTCCTTAAATAGGAAAGGTTTGCCGAGCATAGTTGTCCTTTCGGGCTCGTTAAAATAACTGAACCGACATCCACTTAGGTATAGAATTACCCCTTTTTCGGGCCTTGGTGGATAGTTTACGGAAAAGGTATACTCTAGGTATACTTTGGTATGCGCTAGAAGAGTTCTTCTTCCATTATTTTACACTTTTTCGGGGAAGGAGACTAACTTTACGAAAAAGGACCTTTGGAGTCGTCTTTAGGGTTTTCAGACTCTCAAAATGTGAAAACACCAAGCGAGCATTCACCTACTCGGGCTCGATGTGAAATCCACGAGATGGTTGATAGAGGACTGTTTAAGTTTTTCAACTCTATAAGCAAGAAAACACCACCGAGCACAGACCAATCCGGGCTCGATATAAAATCCACGGATAGGTGTATGGAGTTTTCTTCTAGGTTTTTCAGACTCCTTAAATATGAAAATACCGTCGAGCATGATTTAGTTCTCTGTCAAGCTCGTTAAAACATGAAAAAGGAAAGGGAAGGGAAGAATGTTAAAATATCTTTCAATATGATGGCAGCAATTCAACTATCTCCTTGAACAAAGCACTTGTTTTGAGTCTATCAAACAAGTTGGGTTCTAGTGTTGGCCTTAGGGTAAACTTGATCTCAGAGTTCTTACTCCTCCGTTTGGTTAGTCTTCCAATCATATGGAGAATCTGTTAATGTCTCCTACATTGCAGACTTGCGTCGTGGTTCCTTTGTGTTCAAAGCTGCCTAAGTCACTCTTGTGTCGTTCTCACTGTTCAAGGATACAACCTGTGTCAGCCATTCTGCAGTTGCCTTGACCTCATGTGTCGGCCATTCCTTGGTGTCAGTATGTTTCATCATGTGTTCAGTCCTACTCCAAATCGGCTCATACCTGTTGAGTGTCCCTCGTGTTGGATGATGGAGGATGCATTAAGGCCTCCCTTCCAACGAACTTCTTCCCATCGACTTCAGCTCATTGTGCTCTGGGAATGAAGTTTAGAGTTTCTGTTAGTACCTTGGGGATTGCAGTCATTAGTGGAAGTTTCCCTCACTATTGGATAGATGGGAATACATCAATGTCTCCTATCCGATGGATTCTTCAAGTGTTCGACGGCAAGACCACTTATTCGCACTTGTTTGAATGTACTAGGTACCTTGGGTTCCATTTTCATTATTGGTGGACACCCTCGCGTTTGTTAACAGTATACATTAATGACCGGTAATCAAACGATACCTCCCATGTTCGACATCAACTCATTTATTCGCATGGATAGGTTTGTATCTTGGGTTGTTTTTGGATCAAGACCTTGGGATCCTCGATAGCATCACCTTATTTATGTTATCGCCCAAGTTGCACAAGATTGAGCCACACTCTTTTTGGGCTCTGGATGAGACATAGATCCAGCTTGTTCTCTATGGCTATGTTCTCCAGTTTTGACATAGATCCACCTTGTATTTATGTGGATATGTTTACACTTATGTTCCTCATGGATCCACGCTTGTATTCTAGTGGCCATGATGTATGCATCAGTATTTGGATCATTATTGTATCCTCTTGGAGGTCATGTTCCACCATTTAAACATGGACAGTTACCCCAAGGATGAGTTTGTCTGACATTGCCTTTGCTTTCAGGTACTTCATTTGAGCCTATGATTCTTGGTTTCTCCGGTCCTCCATGTTTCAACTCTTTTTTATTTATAATGTATTTCGTCCATCGTTTCCCGTACTCCCTCTGACCTCATACATTAGGGGGCATCTGTTATATCTTGAAATGACACCTCTTTGTCCGTGACGACACTTGCTTCCCTTGGTCGTATGGCGACACTTCTTGAGATCAAGTTCAGTCACACAACAGGACATTTGTGGATGGAGTCATTTGGGACACTAAAAATGGTTGAAATTACCTCATTCTTGACCCATTTGATGTATATGACCCTTAGGAACATTTTTCCAGACCAAACCATCTCTTGAAAATGAGCAGAAAATCCTGTTTTTGGCCATTTTTCAATATGAGCGTTGGTACACAGCATGATAGTAGCATGTATACCCTACTGAGCGCGACTCCAGTATTGAAATAGTAGCGTGTGTATGCGACTTTGCTCCATTAAAGTAGCGCTCAAATCCATATGTACGCGACTTTATGTATTGTAGAGTAGCGTACACCCCTGTTTTGGTCAAAAATCTTGAAATTCGAGTAAGTTAAGTTGGTTGGGAAACCTCTTGAGCGATTATAACTTCTTTTCCTCTTCCTCACTAACTATATAAGGAAGGTAGAAGGGCCATGTGAGAGGACCAAGCCCAATTACAAAGTTATGCTGGAGGAATGGAGACCCTCATCCCCCTCTCTTGTGCTTCAGTTTTGGTAAACCCTAGTACAGTTGCTTAGAGGCTGGGATCCTTGGAGAACAGAAGCAGGAGACCTTGAATATAGGTTTCGTGAAGTGCCAAGCTTGAAAGAAGGTATAACTTTATGTACTTGCTTTCATTCATTAATAAATATCAGACGTTCTTCTCTTTCCAAATATGACCTATTAATGTGTCTTAGATTTGATTACTGTTTGATTATAGTTTGATGTCTCTTTATATTATGGATATCAGTCTTATATATGTAGTCAAATGTGTTTGAGAAGGGTGTCAAGTTGTTTTGCAGGTCTGGGCATTGAAACACTAGATAAGCATTGAAGAGCGAGGGAGGAAAAGCTAGGATCAACCTTCTGAATAAGGTGCCTACATCTCTAAACCCTAATCTCTTCACTTATTTGTTATACTTGCAGAATGCTTGTAAGTCTATCTTTATCACCGTAAGTTGGTAGTTTCTACCCTGAACTATAGGTACACTTTCCCCACAACAGTTATAGAGATTCCGTAGTAGATCTAGCTGAGGCTCCTCCCTCTCCATAGAGAGAGTGACATTTTATTTTTGAGGCTGTTATGCCAATTTTTGTATATTATAACATTGACATATTTGACTCAAATTTTTTTTTTTTTTAACCTAATATATATACAGTACCAGTTTATATACATGGTTTGCGTTATGTGTGTTAGTGGTTTATTTTATTGTGTATCATACAAATTCCAATCAAGTATATAATATTCATATGCATCAAATAATTTATTATGATTCCTTGATACGTGTTGATATGAAATGTAATTAAAATATCTCTCAAGTAATCTAACTCACAAAAACTGACATAGCAGAGTAGGATCTCGAACATGATACTCACTCGTTAACTAAAGAACAACTAACTGTGAATCAAGTCTTACCTCTAAAAACGAAATACCATGATGAATAGCATCTCGTAGAAGTTCAATAACCACACTATACTCAGTTACATTATTCATCGTAGGGCCCAAATAAGCACCTCCCAAGGAAACAAGTTGGCTTGTGGGGCACTAAATTACCCAAGCAGCTGAAGCCAAGTTAAGAGTGTGATGACTTGCGCCATCAACGAATCCTAGAAAAGACTCTCTTTTAATCTGAAAACACAATCCAGAAGACACATAAGCAAAACTAAAAAGAACTAACTCTACAAAAATGTACAGCTGTAGTACAAGAAAAAGCATATAGGCCTAGATGTAATACTTCTTCAAGTAGAGCCCATTTCTAGGATCGGGAAGCTTAAAACCATCATAATCCATCAACTCCTATGAAAATTTCCTCAAAACATTAGAAACGATTTAGGGACCGATCCACATAGACTTGAACTTGCCTGCCCCCAAGGGATATTTGTCCTAATCATAAACCAAAACAAGGTCTCCTTAAGATAAAACCCTAGGTTTGACAGACTTGTTGTATTGGTGTTTAACTCGATTCTTGTGGGTTTCATTTGCAGTAAGCACATCACGATGTTTTTAATCCAAATGTTCTAAATGAAGCAACCATTCTTCCAAAGCAGAAGTTTCGGGTAATAATTGGATAGCCAACTTCAAAGATGGAATCTCGTATTCAATCGATGTGACTGCTTCTACCACGTGAATGATTTGGAATGGTGAAAAACCAGTAGCAGTCTTGATATTGGAACGATACACCCAAAGAGCTGGATACAACATGATGTGCCAATTTGACCAATTGGCATTAATGGTCTGTTGAAGAATAGTTTTCAAAGTTTTATTGACCGCTTCAACTTGTCCATTTTCCTGCAGATAAAATGGAGACAGATGATCTTGTCGAAAACCTAGCATGGTGGTCAAATCAGTGATCATGTATTTTTGGAAATGTCGTCCATGATCAGTGACGATATCCTTAGGTATGTCGAACTTGGAAATGATATGATTGAAGACGAAATATGTTGCAGTTTCTCCATTTACTTTCACAGTAGGCATTGCCTCGGCCCACTTCATAAAGTAGTTGACTGTAACGTTGATATGTTGATGTCCCCTGGCAGAAACTGGGTTACAAGTCATATAATCAATCCCCCATTTGGTGAAGGGACCCACTGTGATAACAGGGTAAAGAGGAGCCAGATGTGCTCGCATTTTCTTTGTGAAAAACTGATACGAACGATAGTGTTTCACGGCTTCCACACAATATTTGAAGATGGTGGGCCAAAACTACCCAGCACGCAGTATCTTCTGAGTTGTTGCCAACTCGGAAAGATGACCCCCACAGCCTCCACTGTGAGCATGATTCAATATTGACTCGGCTTCATCCAAATTCAAACAATGGTGTAATATGGAATATACCCCTCGTCTGTATAGCGTGTCAGAAATAATGAGGTAGTTCTTGGCATGATGCCTAAGCTTTCATCATTCTTCCCTAGATAAAGTTTGTGGACACTTCAAATTCCATAGATATATTAAAATGTCTCCATACCATGGATCGGAGGTGCTAATGAGGAAGATATGTTCATCAAGGAATGATAGATCTTCTTCATGGCATGTTACATCACTAGGAAACTCAGCAATAAGTTCTGTGAACACCAAAGACTTCTTTGACTTAGCAGATTATAAAGTAAGATCAAATTCTTGCAAGATGACAATCCATTTGTTAAATATTCCCTCGATTATGCGTCAAGTTAATACATATTGGAAAGATTGACCTCCAAGATGAATCTGGTAGTTCGTAATATAATATAGTGATGCAGCCTCTCAACGACATACACAGCGGCTAATGCTAATTTCTCGACGTGAGAATACTTGAGTTCAGGAGTTACGAGTGCGCGATAAAGGTAATAAATTACATGCTCTTGGAGTTTGTCATCTTCCTAAACCAAGACTATGACAATAGTAGTAGCAGATGCGGCCATATAAAGAATAAAATCTTGAGTGTAATCCGGCGAGATCAATAGGGGGGTTTTCAAGAGTGCCTTTTTCAAAGCATCAAACGAGTTTTGTGCAGCCTCATCCCAGAAAAAATGGGTATGTTGTTTAAGCAATCCCATGAAACCTTTAGTAATATTAGCATAGTTGAGAATAAAATGTCTAAGAAAGTTTGACATGCCTTTTAAACTCTGAAGTTTTTGGATAGTACGAAGAGGAGGCAATTTGATAATAGCCTCAACTTTGAAAGGATCGACCATAATCCCACGATTAGACATGATGAAACCAAGTAATCGTACAAACTCGACACAAAACACACATTTGTTAGTATTTAACCGAATCTTGTAGTATCTACATCGTTCAAACACGAGCCGTAAATGTGCTATATGATCTCTTCTCTTTTGAGATCGCGCAGGTAGATCATCCAAGTAAGGTTCAACTACATGCTTGATATCATGGAAAGCAAAGTTCATATCTCGGAAAGTAGCCCCAACATTCTTCAATCCGAATGGCATTTTCCTATAGGAAAAGGTACCCCAGGGACATATAAAATCCGTTTTATGCTGGTCTTCAGGTTTGATCTGAATTTGACTATATCCTGAAAAACCGCCCATGAAAGAAAACATTTCATGGCCTACACACACATCAATAATTTGATAAAAAAATGGTGTGGGGTAGTTGTCTTTTGGAGAGGCTTTGTTGAGATCCCTAAAATCTATGCATACGCATATGGTGCCCTGCTTTTTATCAACCGGAACAATATTGGACACCCATTCCATCATGTCGATAGGATAAATGAAGTCGGCATTGAGGAGCTTTTCAACCTCAGCCTTGATGGCCACATCCTTCCTAAGATTGTCTGGAAAAATATTTTGTCGAATTGGTTTCACATTAGGATATGTCGTAGTAACATGTTCGACAATAGACGGTTCGATTCCTGGAATATTCTCATATGACCAGGCGAAAACATCACGAAATTCTTTAAATAAGTTGGTATACAAACTGATATCTTGTGGAGAACAATTCGCGCCAATGAAAATATTTTCCACGACATTAGTTTTAATGGAAATATTGATTGGAATAGTTGTTGAAATATTTTCCATATTACCTTCAGCGAAAATCCCCTGTTTCGTTAAAGGGTTAATGGACCAGTCAACATTTCCACCAGGTCTCATTGAAAAATATCCATTCTTGACTTTGTTCAGATCTGGAAGGAAATAGGATCCGTGATGCATATGTTCCCAAGGATGATCCAGACCTACCATGGCTTCCAGAATATCCTCATTTGATGGTAAAACAGTTTCTAAACAATCGAATGAATGTGTGGACTCTATTTCCCATGCAAGTGCATAATCGATATTTGACTCTATAGAGACAAAAGGAGTCAAGATATAATCTATAGAATCATTTTGTGATGCTTGGTAAGTCACTTCTGTGATGGATAGGGGAACAATGGGTTCGTCCAGAGTAAGAAGGATCCAAGGATCAGTTGTTTGAGAAACAATGAAGATCTCCTTGGATAACACGTTAACGTTCCTCGTGGAACCAATATAATTCATAGGAGCAGGTAAATCAAAGGTGCCCATCAAATATGAGTACATACCTACCCCTAAAATCTCACTAGGCATACGGGCTTGATCAATCTAGGGGATATTATAATCCGAAGGAGTTGTATTGTTTTTCTGGGCTTAGGACAATTTATCAATGGTGACAATATTTCCATCATGGGGGAAAAAAAGCACCCGAAAAACGGACGAAGGAATGTCTTGCATTGCGTACGTCCAAATTCTTCACAACAACAAATTGTAGTCGATAGCACCATCTACAACTTCCACTTCTACTGACACTACTTTACCTGCAAGTTGGATCTCAAATGAGGATAAGATTCCATGCAGACAGAAAGACCTCCCATCAAAAGAAATAAGTAATGTAGTTGAAGGGAGTAACTCCGAAGAGCATAGGGATTGACAACAAGAGATAGAAATTAAGCACGTTGATGCTCCTTCATCCACTACTGTTCGTCCAATGGTTTTTACACCATGGAATACTTCGATTTGGAAGGCCACGTGATAGGGAAACCAGGGTTTGACATTTGACATGTCAAATCTATGTAGCATACTTGACAAATCCATACTGCCTATTGCCACTAGAATTGCATTCCATTGCGATGGGAAACTTTACAGAACTTCTAGAGCAGACATAGCACATGGCGTTTGGGCTAGGTCCTCTACAATTGAGTAGTTTGAAGCAGCTCATGCATTAGGGTTGTGTGATGCCCGTTTGTATACACCTTTCGGTATCTGCATCATAGGATCTGTAGGTCTCTCTATATGAAGAGGAACAAATGACTCAGGGATATATTTGTCTTTCTGCTGCATATCCGGGGTATAACTCTGGGCTCTCATTTGCAACAAATCATAGGATTTAACCATATTAATTTAATATTACTCAGCCTATGTGGCATGAGGAGTGCCCCCATTATTAGAGTTTCCATAAGTTGAACCTTGTCCTTTGGGAAAAGGATCCTTCAGAACAACGGGTTTCTTTTCACTCAATAGCTTTTGGGATTCATCTATTAGAGGACATTGATGAGTGAGGTGATCGTCCTTACAAAGTTTGCAAGGAAACTTTACCTTCTTCTTTTCTCATTTTCCCTCCTCGACATTTTCAGTATTTTTGGGATTTTGTTGGTTTCCTTCCCCTTTATTTCCATTTTTGTTATTGTTGGGTTTCTGAGAACCCTTTTTATTTGACCGCACATTCTTTACAGTTTCTTTCTGTGTAGGGGAGGATGCAACAGTAGTTGCTTCCACAGTAGAATAATTTATAGAGAGTGCATGAACTTGTTTCTACAAATCTTCTAACGCAAATGAGTCAGACGAACCCACAATGCCATCAGCATGTGGTCCAGGTTTTGGATTTCCAAGATCAGTGTTTGACCTAGGTGCATCGGGTATGATTTCATAAAGGATCCTAGACTAAGCATAAACCAAGTCAATTTGTTGGGTCCTTAGAATGGATTATTCCTCAGAAGTAACCCCAGAAGTTGACACATCCTTAGAGATGTAAGGTAACAATGATTTCAAGAACCACTCCAATAGGAAGTCTGGGGGAATCTCATCCTTAATGAGTCATTTATGTCTTCTCCACTCCTGAATGTGATCAGATAAATAAGTGGCCTTGTTATGTCTAAAAGTATAGATAAGATCGGTACAGGAATCATACCGAACGAGAAGTTGGAAATGGTTCAATAAAACTGTCTCCAAATCACAAAAAATGTTATAAGTTGTAGTCAGTAATTCAATATACCATTTGGTTGCAACACTAGTCAAGGTCCTTTGAAAGAGCCTCAAATGAATTGAGTCATCATTTAGCGAGTTTGAGGAGCACCACAGATGAAAATTCGTAACATGTTCCCCTGGGTCTTCACCAGTTTTTCCTTCAAACTTTGGAATTTATGAAGGGAGTTTGGTTGGGACCAAAGGCCAAGAAGGATTATGTTGCACTAGGTCATTCATCAATCTTGAAATTTTTGGAAAGTTCAAAGTTTCCAGGAAAGGTAAACGAGGTCTTTCCGATGGAATTTGGTTTTGTGGAATCTCGTAAGGAGAACCTAACTTGACTTGCCTAATATCCTTACTAGGTCGGCCTTAACTTAACCACTTAAAATAATCCTGATAGGGCCGACCCCCACTACGGTGCTCTAATAACTGTTTTACCCACATGACTCATACAGGGCCGACCCCATCAAGGTGGTCTAACAACCCATCAAGTATAAGTTACGACACTTACAATATAAATGACGACACTTCCGTATAGAGGAATAATACCATCTCTATTGGAGTACAATATACATATGTGAAATACATTCCGAAGTTACATATACATCAACACTCCTTCTTAACTAGGAAGGTATTTCTCGATACAGATCTGCTAGCACAAGTCTTATTCTCTAAATCATCATCACTGGATCATCATCATCGGCACTGCTGCTGCTATCTCAATCAATCTCTAATCTGCTCGTCATAGGAAATTCTACAGAGCCAACCCTTTTTCATGTTGGATGTAGGCCCACCACCTGTAGGTCTTCATCATCACTGGCCATACTGTGGAATCCTCAGGACTTATTACGTGTGTCACAAAACCCAAAAAGAGCATCCCAGGACTGATTACGGGCACACACCCCAACCTATCGGATCTCCCAGGGCCATATTATATGTCCTCCCAAAGCAATGCCTCGAAAGAGCATCCCAGGACTTATTACAGGCACACAGCCCAACCTATCGGATCTCCCAGGTCAACTTATATGCTCATCTGCACAACCTGCCCATGGCCACATAGTATCAACCTGATACTCACCATACATCATCTTGATGTACATCATCACATGATCATCATCATAGTCATCCCGATGCATATCATCTGGAGCAAAATCCTGAAGCTCATCATCCATGACCATCCTGATCATACAATGCATCCACCTGATGCATACCAAGTATCTACCTAATACATGTCATCATACATGATCTACATGATCATACAATGTATCCACCTAATACATATACAAATACATGATCCACCTGATCATACAATGTATCCACCTGATCATATCAAGCATCCAACATGATGCATATACAAATACATGATCCACTTGATCATATCAAGCATCCAACATGATGCATATACAAATACATGATCCACCTGATCATATCAAGCATCCAGCATGATGCATATACAAATACATGATCCACCCGATCATATCAAGCATCCAGCATGATGCATATACAAATACATGATCCACCTGATCATATCAAGCATACAACATGATGCATATACAAATAGTAACTAGAGCATCATCCTGATGCTCATCACACAATGCTTACATCCACAACCATGGGAAGGATCCTCCTTTAACCATGATTGGAATGGCTCTTGCAAATGTGTCCATCAATTCTTCCTCAAAGTGTCGTCAATCTGAAGAACACCAAGCCTCTCTTTGAAGTACTCGAACTTCACTCTGTCTAGTGGTTTCGTCAACACATCTGCAACCTGCTCATCCATCGCAACATACTCTGCTTCAGCTGTACTCAGTGCTATGCAGGACTGCTTCTTGTTAAATGAATAGATCACACCTGATCCCATACTGAAGTAGCACCCAAAAGTGATCTTCCTATCTGCAGCACTGCTTGCCCAGTCCGAATCAACATAAACCTGTAGGTTAAACTTTTGATTTGCATCATACTTGAGCCCATAATCAATTTTACCCTTCAGGTACCTCATAATATGCTTTATAGCAACCAGGTGAACACCTCTGGGATCCGTTAGAAACAGGCTCAATGTGTTCACCGCAAAGCAAATATATGGTCTCGTGATTGTCAAGTACATCAAGGATCCAATCATCTGACGATACACAGTGACATCGACCAGATCAGATGAAACATCATACAGAAGCTTCAGGTTCGATGCCATAGGTGTGGCCATGGCCTTGCAGTCCATCAACAACATCATAATCTACAACCCACATTATCCAATTACGGGATGATCAATCCCTCTCAATTTAGGACATAAGTCCAAGGATGATACAATCCTGATCCACTTATGGGATGATCAATCCCAACCATAGTGCCAGTCCTTTTTCATACTGGATGTGACCTAGATCAATTCTAGGATTTACCACCACAGAGCCAGTCCTTTTTCACATTAGATGTGACCTAGATCAAATCTAGGATTTACCACCACAGAGCCAGTCCTTTTTCATACTGGATGTGACCTAGAACAAATATAGGATTTACCACCACAGAGCCAGTCCTTTTTCATACTGGATGTGACCTAGATCAAATCTAGGATTTACCACCACAGAGCCAGTCCTTTTTCATACTGGATGTGACCTAGATCAAAGCTAGGATTTACCACCACAGAGCAGTCCTTTTTCATACTGGATGTGACCTAGAACAAATCTAGGATTTACCACCACAGAGCCAGTCCTTTTTCATACTGGATGTGACCTAGAACAAATATAGGATTTACCACCACAAAGCTAGTCGTTTTTCATACTGGATGTGACCTAGAACAAATCTAGGATTTACCACCACAGAACCAGTACATTTTGAACCAACTGTTCAGGGACAATGCAGTCCTCTCACATACATTTTGAACTAAACGTTAAGGGACGGTGCAATCCTATCACGTACCTTTTGAACTAAACGTTTAGGGACGATGTAGTCCTATCACCTACATTTTGAACTAAACGTTCAAGGACGATGCAGTCCTATCACGTACATTTTGAACTAAACGTTCAAGGACGATGCAGTCCTATCACATCCACTAGGGACCACTTTCTCGGAGACATATGTCTACAGATCTCTTTTAGGACATGTGTCTAGGGATGATACAATCCCTCTCCTCCACTAGGGACCATTTCTCAGAGACATATGTCTACGGATCAATTCAGGGACAGAAGTCCAGGGATGATGCAATCCCTCCTCGTCCACTTAGACAAAGTGTAAGGACCACTTATCAACCTTATTGTTGATATCATTGACCTCATCATTGATACAAGTATCCTCATCATTGATACAAGTATCCACATTATCGACCACATCATCGACAAAGTGTAAGGACCACTTATCACTGTGCATGCTTACTAGTATCATCATTGTGTTATCCTCGAGATCTCATACATAATCATACATTCATTAGTATAATCTTAATACTGTCAAAACACAATAATCTGAAGCATGTATAGTCATGATCATTTCAAACACAAATGATAAGCATTAGTATTCAAGATTTATATAGGACTTTTCTGGTTAGTCATATCATTAATCAAAGTAAGGAACATAATATGCATAAACCCTAGATTACTCAAACTTGTAACTTCATGAGTAATCATTACCAATCATACAAAAGTATAAGATCCTTACATAGGGTAGGATTCTAACTCGATATAGGAAAAACATACCTGATCATCATATTTTCTAGTTATGTTTAGCAATGTTTTCTTGTTCTCTTCAATGACCTGCATAACTCATAATTTAACCATTGTAGAACCAAATTATACATACCTCTATGTGATCCATGACTATGGATGAGTCTTTGTCTTCATGTCATCATGGTCTTGATCTAGAACTTGATTTGTACCTTTCATGTTAGCGGATAACATTCTCCTCATACAACACCACAGTGCATTAGTACAATCATAATACAATCATAAGTGTCATAGCCCTAATCAATGAATGTCTTCTATCATGTATTCATACTTTTACTAGGGTGATAAGACAAGTCTAAAATTAAACAAGATTGTTACTAAACTCAATAACATGAGAACAATCATATTATAAACTTAATCATGAACAGATTTCAAAACATACTTGTAAGTCATACCTGTCAGATTTAGGTCTTACCACTTGATTTGCTGAAAATTAGATCTGGAGCTGGATTAGGGTTTGTCAGAGAAACCCTAAAAATTCAAACTTTGAATTTCAAACTTCTGAAAGGATAGAAAGATGTGCCTTGATGAGATGATCAAGCTGGTATACTCAGAATTTGAAAACTGCAAAGTTTCACCCCTCAAAATTACTTTTGAAACTTCCGGATTCACTAAACAGGACCCTGAATTAGGGTTTGATTTTCCTGGAGTTTCACCCAACCAAAAAATTTGATCTTGGTCTCTAAACTTCGATTTTTCAGAGGAGCTTCCAGCCATGGTCTCAGATTTCAGAAATTCCAACTTTTGCAAAAACCCTAATTTTTGGCTTCACTAGACAGGACCCCAAACTAGGGTTTGATTTTACCAGAGCTTCACCCAACCAAAAAGTTTGCTCCAAATCTCTAAACTTTGATTTTTCTAAGGAGTATCCAACCATGTTCTCATATTTCAGAAATTTCACCTTTTGTGGAAACCCTAATTTTTAGGTCAAAATCTGAAAATGGTCAGAATTGAATTATGTTTTGACAGAAAGATGCACATTGCTGAGGAGAGTCAATATAGCCTCCTTCCTTTCAAGATATGTGGAGAGAAACCCAAAAAACAAGAAGCCATAGCTTCCGCAACTGCACATTGTCTTCTTCTCAGGTTAGCTCTGATACCATGTTAATTTTTTAGCATCAATTCAATATGATCTAGGATCTTATATGAGAGAATAAAATGTACAATATATCAATCACAAGAAGCAATCACAAGAGACAATAGACACACAGAGTTTCCTTGGGGAAAACCCTAAAGGTGAAAAACCCCAATAACTTCCTTAGAGATAGATAGAGCAATGATACAAAACCCAAGCATAAGAGATAGTCTCCTAGCAGCAGCTTCTCCTCCTCCACTAGTGCACCACTCTCCAATGAGTGTAAGAGTATGAAAGTGAATGATCAAATAGAGTGCCTCCTGCACTCTATTTATACACTAACTTGACTTTCCTAATAACCTTACTAGGTCAGCCTTAACTTAACCACATAACATAATGCTGATAGGGGCGACCCCCACTAGGGTGTTCTAATAATCCTTTTACCCACATGACTCATACAGGTCCGACCCCATCAAGGTGTTCTAACAACCCATCAAGTATAAGTTACGACACTTACAATATAAATGACGACACTTCCATATAGAGGAATAATACCATCTCTATATGAGTACAATATACATATGTGAAATACATTTCGAAGTTACATATACATCAACAGTATAAAAATTCAAAAGACTAACAAAGAAGGATTTCAACAACCAAGGACAAACCAAAAATGAAAACCCTAACCCTAAAGTCAAAAATCTCAGGAGAAAACCGCGACTGTATGTGAAAATAGCTCGCAGGTACCCGCGGGTCGGCAAGTAAACAACTCGTGGGTGCAGGGAAAAAGCCGTGATTGTAATTATGTACAAGTCGCGGGTATGCCTTGAAAAAAAATATGAAAGCAAACTCTAAAGAGATTAATTCTGAGTGACCAAGAAAGGTACAGGAAGCCTATAAACTCTATTAGAGATTAATAGAAACAATAAAGCTAAAGAAAATCAACCTAAGACTCCCAGAGAAACAACAGGAACTCCCCAGCGGAGTCGCCAATTCTGTTGTGCAGCAAAAACTACCTATGATAGGGAATTAAAGAGATCATCAATGTACATGTAATTTAGTTACAGAGATAGGAAATCACATAGGGACAACAAGCAACCATTATTTTTAATGAAAATAACTAAGGTATAAAGTTGAAATTAGATACCTGAATGACTGATGTTTGATCCAAGATTTCAAACTTTAGACTCTTGCTTCACTGCTCCATAGATATCACCTACAATAACACATACCTTTCTCAAAGCTTATGACCCAAATAAGAATGAATGCTTTATAAGAAACTCATATGTAACAAAGATGAAAGATTCAAAGACATACATTCATAACATGGAAAAATATATATGGGAAAGGAATTTTCTATATTATAACATTAAAGGCAATCAACCAAACCTATACTACAACTGGCACCATTGAAACCTAGCCCTAGGTTCCTGCTCCTCTTCCTTTAGTAGAATTTTCTCCAACATTTCTTTAGAAAAAATTGGTTCTTCCTTCTCAAGGCCCTCCACTTATATTTATAGCAAGGATGGGAGGATAGAATCAAAAAGGAATTGGTTGGGGAGGTTAGGGTAGTTAGAATAACTGCCCTTAACTAATCCCTAATCATCTTTAAATATTTTTTATCGTGATTTAGAGATACCCACGAGTGTATCTCTTAACAACTAGCGAGTGACTCACGAGTATAATGTCCAGCAATGCGCGAATACAACTTCTAGGGTGATACCCGCGGGTTGTCTATATAGACTATCGCGAGTGATCCACGAGATGGTTGATGATAGAGTTGCAGTTAAGTCTCATAATTGTTGACAAAAAATAGTTTTGTTTAGGATAACATTGCAAAGTCTAAGCCAAAGAATATATGATCAAATAGGCTCTTCCATCCATAATGTCCTTTTGTGTGACCGACAAGGTCATGTAGTCACGAACGGAGAAGTACCATTTTGGTTGATAACAGTAATTGTAGAAGCCAAGTACATATCCTCTCCTTATTCCGATTAGGTATTAACCTCTATGGAATGGGAATCATTAGATCCCTTCCCTTTATCAATATTTTTAGATTTGAAATCCTTCTTATAATGCCCAACTTTACTATATTTCGATCATTTTCTCAAATATTTTCTTGGATATTTATATCCCCCCAAGGGGAAGACTTATTTTTATTTATATTATGGGGACTACCTCACATGAACAAGGCATCCATGCTTTGACTATCCATGGTTTTCCACCACAATTCCTCCGATAAAAAGGATGCCACTATATTCTCAAACTTTAATGTGGATTGAATAGTGCTACCAATTGCTACAATAAGATTATCCCCATAGTTTGGAAAAGAATATAACAAGGTAATACATTTATCTTCTTCCTCCATATTAATATCAATAGATACAATTTGACTGACCAAAGTATTAAATACATGTATAGGATCTATCATTGAGTTGTCATCATCCATCCTAAGATGATACAACTTCTTTTGATGAAAAAACTTGTTTACAAGGGAATTTGATTAATACAAACTACCTAACTTATCCTCTATCTTATTTGCACTATCTTCTCTAGAGATGTTCAACAACAATGTTTCTGATAGGAAAAATTTGAATGATACTTCCCACCTTTCTTTCTAGATTTTACTAGTCTTCTTGTGACATAGTAGTAGGTTTTTTACTTGGATCCAGAACATCCCATTAGTCTCTGACTACAATATATTCCATCTTGATTTTTCATATCTCAAATATCCAACCATTAAATAAATCAATATTGATTCTAGAACTTTTCACCAATATCTTTCAAGACATGAATCACCGCCTCATATATCCCATTGAACCCAAGTTTACAATAGTTCCAATATAAACTTGCTCTATTAAAAAATGACCTAAACAATTAGAAACAAAGGCATCCCCCTCAATTCAATAGTAGAGATCATATAAAAAATGTAAGTTTTAAACTTGTGAAGTGAAACAATGAGAAAAGAGAATCCATTATAGGTTACATGATTTATTAAAAAATTGGGAAACATGTTATGATATTTTTGCACCCAACGTTTTAGACTTCAGAAGTGAGTCCATCCTTAGGGGATCACACAATATTGCATATAGATAAATAGAAATTAAATAATGGCACGCACATAGTACTCAAATATTTACTTTGGAAACCCTTAACTAGGAAAACCAACAAAACTTAGAGCCACACCTCTCTCTTTGTCATTGTATTCACTTAACCATTCACAATACAATATTTAGGTATTGTGCAACATCCAAAACCCTAAATTTTTAATGTGGATTAGATTACAATTATACATTGGGACGAAAAGTACAAAAACAACCCATTTTTTTCTTTTTGGGGGGCACTACCTCAAACGCCTAGTAGGGGGGGGCTCGACACTCCCCCATGGTACATGTGAAAATCACAACACTAGGGATGATATGACTTTGGCACAACCCACATGCAAAGAATATAATGCATACCTAACATTCACTAGCTATCCTCCCCCCCCTTTAGAATCCCAAAATATTTAACTAATTCTGTGGGGGGGGGTATAATCAACATCCCTTAGTGAACGAAAAAACCTTGGTATCAAGGTCCAAGTGGAAATCAATCGATTAATATGGTTGTATAGATTAGTGGTAGATGGGGAAACATTATTATTTGGAACTGTTTCCAAGTGAGGGAGAACTACCCACATCATTCTTTTGCATACATCATTGCAGTGCAACCTAAACTAATCATCCCAAGGGCATGGTAAACCATGATTGATCATGGTACCCATGTTTGTGAGGAAGGATTTTATAGGATTCTCAACTTCCATATCCCTTTGATTACTAATCCTCTATATATTAATCTTGTTCATGTAGATGTCCACATCCATATATGTTGAAGTTCTTTATCAAACACCTAGCAATTCAAGGGATTTAGTAAAAACTGTGTTGATTACTATCTTGACTACCTTAGCCAACATGTTTTTTCCATGTACCTATTAATATGTGTTGCTGATGTATTTGGACACTTGTTTATAAATGGTGTCAAATTATAAGTATAATTTGAGATGACTTCTTACTAAAGGTGGATTCTTAAAGACATATCCCCACATGGTGATCTTGACTTGGCTTAATTTTTTACCTTTCTAGCTTCATTTAGAGCTTCTTCCTATATTAATTTATAGGCATCTTTATCTTGCTTCAAAACCACTACTTGCTTTTTCTCTCCATGCAATTTATTCTCAACCTCTTCCAATTTTTGTCCTTGTTTCTTAAGATCTTCTCTTCCCTTTTCTACAACTCTTTTTGTTGATATGAACTTGAGTATTGTCCTTAGCCTTATATTTCTAGTATGATAGTCCTTCATTAATTGATATACTTAGTTGTTGAAGTTGGGACTCTTTGTAGGAGGAGGTGGATGACTAACCAAGGAGGCTATTGTTTTCTCTTTCTGGTACACAATGCATTCATTCCTAAGAGTATTAATCACTTAATTGGCCTCATCTGAATTGAAGGAAAAATCAGCTTCTTCACCTTAAGAGCTATATTGTCCTTAGCCTTATATTTCCATTATGATAGTACTTCATTAATTGATCTACTCAATTGTTAAATTTGGGAATCTTTGTAGGAGGAGATGGATGAATAACCAAGGAATCTATTGCTTTCTCTTTCTAGGACCCAATGCATCCTGAGAGTATTAATCACGTCATTGGTATCATCTAAATCGAAGGAAAAATTAGATGCTTCACCTTGGATAACTTCTAGGTCTCTGACTCTTCCTTTCATTACTTGATTTTGGGCTATCAAGGAAGCATTCTATGCCCTCATAAATTGACCTCATCATCCAATTTTTGTTTTTCTTCCAACATTTTTTTAGTAACTTGGAACATTCTATCCATTTGAGAAATTTCTGGTACTCTTATTATTTTAGCATTTTCCTTAAGAATGGAAATAAGCTCATATTTTTCTTGCTTCCATTTTTTAATTGAGGCTAAGCTAGCCTACAATTTGTATCTCTCTAACTCAAGGGAATTCACCCTAGCATTTAAGAATTGATTCCTCGCAGAAATGGAATCTGACTACTTTTTATAATTTTCACTTGAGGTGGTAGCCTTGAGGTATTTATCATAAACTACATTGTTTAATCCTTGTTCCAATGTAGCATCATCTTCAAGTGGGATACCAATTGTCTCAAAAGTAACTTGCAAATCCTTCCAGTCTTGTGGTTACATCTTTGAATATGTTTTTCTAGCTAATGTCTATAGTGTTGTAACCACAAATTATCTAGTCTTAGCATTATACCTTGGTAACAATCTCGATTGTTCTAGTGCCTCACGAGTGTCTACATCTTTAATTGTTCCCAAGATTTCTAGTCATATTCTTCTTTCCTATATAAACGTCTCAATGGATGATAGGTATCCATGGATTGAATTAAATTTCCCCATGGGATTCGGTGCCCTATTTCTTGCGAGGAGCTAATAGCTAGTGTGTTACGGACACCGTCTGAAGTTGCAACTGACAACATATAAAATAACTTGGAAAGGGAGGGATAAAGTGGTGTGTGAGATGAATTGGATTCCCCTTATTGAGCCATGCTTGGATATAGTCTATCTTGTTGTTCACTTATTGTTTCCTCATGCCTAAAAGACTTGAATCTCTCTTTCTTTAGTTCAGGATCCTCCTGGATCCTTCCTTCTATTTATTTCATGTTCTTGGTTTATTTATGTTATGTTAGGATGTCCCCTAAAACATTACCTCCCACACTTGTCTCTGTCACATAAATATTATCTTTTAGGTCTTGGGTAATTTTTTCCTCTTCAGTGGTGGTCTCTATTATACATCTTCTTCATTTTTCACATGTTATATCAAAATAGATTTTCCCCTCTATTTTAATGTGTTGAGGTGTTAGGATGAAAATCTAAGGGTACCCTGATGTGCTTGTGAGCTATTAGGAGGTATTTGCTACAATGATGAACCAAATTGTTACATTATGTGGGTTGGGGGAGTGAAGTAGAGAGTTGATTAGTATTCTTCATCGAAGGTGCATTAGTATATTTTCTTAACCCCATACCCTTTTTCCTTTCAAATACCTTGATTGGTTTAGTTATTCCTTTTCCTTCCCTCTTGATCCATCCTTCCTATAAAAATACCATACCTTGAATAATATTTTTGACCTTGGAATAAGCTAGGATTTCCTAAGATTGGGATGTGGCAGTTTCATCAAGAGGGATAAGTGTCCCTTGTTTAGCCTTGTCTATAAAATCCTTCATCGTGATTGATTCTCTAGTTTCCTCTTCCGCTACACTGTCATCCTCATCCTTATCATCATCATGTACATCATCACACAACTTGGAGAACTTATCATCCTAAGGTATTCTTTGGTATAGGGTCATCTCAACCCATAAGTATTGACTCATTACCCCCCAGGATCCCCTCTCACATTTGATAAAGTTATCCAGATGGAATTCAAATCTTTTTTGCTCAAGAGAGGTAAGGAATTTCATCTCTTCCTTTGATACCATAGCACTTCAAACTTGCAAAATGTATAATAAGATGACACGTCATGATTTGTTTTGTTGTGGTGTTGGGAAATCCCAAGTTAGCGTCTTGGAGGGATAAAAATACGCCCTCAAAATGGATAGCACTTCTCCATAAGTGTCTTTATTGGATAACCTTTCAATTAATGTCCTATATTCATGATCTTGAGGGTTAGGGTGCTTCCTCCCCTTTTCAACTCCCACTAGTTGGTCTCGTGGGAAATTGTACCGTTTAAGGACCTCAATAGCACATTTGGTTCTTTTCCTATCATTTATTGCATAACCTCCAATTTCCATGGGGAAGGTCATCCTTCTCTTTTTTCTAGACTTCAGGAAATGAATGTCAGCAACCTCTACCATTTTTTTTACAATATTCTAGCACAAAAATCCTTGGGGTATTGTGTATTTTAGGTAGAATGTAGGGTGATAATTGTGTTTCATATATTTTTATTATAGTTAATATAGGTCCTTGGAACCGATCCCCTTTCTTGTGGGTATCCCCTAGTTTTAGATGTGGCCTGATAGCTATAGTAATCCTATCAAGATCCTCCCTTTTGATTATGGAGAATGCAACATACATAAATTAGGAAACAAATTTGGAAAAGGAAGATCCAGGGTCTCCCTTTTTATCCAAGGAAACCAATCAATGCTCTTGATAGGATATTTGCTTTGGGGTTTTTGTAGGTTCAATAGTGATAGGTGATGATCTAATGATAGATGAACATGCATATCAGGTAGAGGGATACCTGAATATGCCATTAGTATGTAAATTGGCTAGTTTTTTCCTCATCCCTATTGCTATGGATTTAACATACCTAAATTTGGGGATGGAAGGTGCATTGTAGGAATCCACTATGGGCACCATCTCTTCATCGACGTCAACATAACTCTCCCTAGTTGATGTCTATGTAACTTCGGAATGTATTTCATCTATGTATTTAATTGTACTCCTATAGATATGTATTATTCCTCTATACGGAAGTGTCGTCATTTGTATTGACAAGTGTCGCAAGTGGTGTAACTTGTTGATGGGTTATTAGACCACCTATTGAGGGGACGGTCCGGAATAATGTAACCTGGGGTTATTAGGCAGAGTTAGACAAGTCGGCCCCATAGGTTTATTAGGCAGGACAGGACAACTATAAATAGAGATTAGGAGATCTCTATTTCATTCATCTCACTACTCACTCTTCTATCACTCGGAAAGTGGTGCACATGTGAGGAGGAGGATTGGCTGCTAGGATAAGTCTATCTCTTGTACTTTGGTTGTACTTTGGTTGTATCATTGCTCATTCTATCTCTGAGGAAGTTGTGGGGTTTTTCACCTTTATGGTTTTCCCCAGTGAAACTCTTTGTGTCCATTGTCTTATGTGATTTCTTGATATGCTTGATACATGCTTGATATGATTGATATGATGTACATGTTATTCTATTAGTAAATATCATAGAGTATATTGAATTAATGCTCAAAATCTAACATGGTATCAGAGCTTCCCTGAGAAGAAGACATTGTGCAGTGGCGGAAACTAGGGTTTCTTGTTTATTGGGTTTCTCTCCAAATATTTTGGAAAATAAGTAAGGTAGATTGACTCTAATCATCAAGGAAAATCTTTCTGTCCAATCAGAATTCAATTCTGAGCACTTTCAGTTTTGGCCCTAAAAATTAGGGTTTCACAAAAATAGGAAATTCTGAAATCTGAAGACACAGCTGGAAGCTACTTGGAAAAATCGAAGTTTAGATCTTTGGATCGAGATTTTTGGTTGGGTAAAACTCCGAGAAACTCAAACCCTAATTTAGGGTCCTCCCAATGAATTCGAGAAGACTAAAAGGCATTTCTGAAGGGTGAATCTTTGCAGATCTCAAATTTTGAATATACCAGGATGATAAGCTCATCAAGGCGCATCTTTCTATCCTTTCAGAAGTTTGAAATTCATCTTTTGAATTTTTAGGGTTTTTCTAACAAACCCTAATCCGGGACCAAATCCATTTTTCAGCAAGACAAGTGGTAAGATCTAAAACTTTTCTATTTCCATTTGAAGTACTCTTTAAATATGTCTCACCGCAGCACGCTTGAGGATAAGCTTGAAGGAGTTGATAACTTCCGAGCATGGAAGTATAGGATTGGGTTAATCCTGGAAGAAAATGAGTTGGACACTTATATAAGTGAAGAGGTCCCTGTCCGAGAGGAAGAAGAGGCTAAGGCTCTTCACAAGAAGAACTTGGTCAAGGCAAAGAGGATCATTGCTGATTCTATCAAAAATCATCTCATACCCCATGTGTCTTCCCTAAAGACACCAAAGGAGATGTTTGATTCCCTGACCAAGCTATTTGAAGGGAAGAACATAAATCAGAAAATGACCCTGAGGAATCAATTGAAGAATGTCAAGATTCAGAATGCAGAGACTATGCAGTCTTATTTCTCAAGGGTCTCCCAGATAAAAGAACAACTTGAAGCTGTGGGAGAAGATATAGAAAATGGAGAAGTGGTAATGACCACTCTTAATGGCCTTCCTAGATCTTGGGATTCCTCCATCCAAGGGATTTGTGCTAGGAAGAAACTTATCACCTTCAGTAAGATGTGGGAAGAATGCTCACAGGAAGAAGCTCGAATTGTAGCTCGAGAAGAGAAGATGGGGAATGAAGTCCAAACTCTCACAGCACACTCCAAAAGTCATGGTGACAAGAAGGCTCACCATCATGGCAAGAAAGAAAGACATCACCATCAGAATCAGAGAGGTAGTCCCAAACCTCGAAGGAAAATGTCATATGTCTATTGCTATACATGTGATGAGAAGGGACACTATTCCAGATATTGTCCCAGAAATAAGAAAGATGGTTCTCACAAAAAGAAGACATCATGCTCATGTTGCAGAGGATGATGAACCTCCCAGGAAGAGGGATAGAGAAGATAGTGAAGATTCTTCTAGTGATGAAGAATATGTTTTGATTTCTGCTCTCATTGGAACCATTACTCATGGAAGTAATGATTGGCTTATAGATAGTGGGGCTTCTAAACACATGACATGATTCAAGGAATCCTTTATGAATCTATCTGAACAATGATCACCCCACAAGGTGAAACTTGGGGATGACTACCAGTATCCAATAAAAGGGAGTGGTGAAGCCTCCTATAAACTAGACTCTGGAAAATATATGAAGATGAAAGATGTACTTTATGTTACAGGTCTCAAGAAGAATCTACTCTCCATATTTGCATTGGATGCAAAAGGTATGAGGGTTGCATTTGTAGATGGCCAAGTCCTAATGTGGTCAAAGGGTAAGACTATTGATGATGCAGTTGTGATTGGAGAGCAAGAGGGAGGATTATACAAATTGAAGGGCCAACTAGAACAAGTCATGGTCCATGACTCAGTAGAGCCGAGTGAACTTTGGCATAGAAGGCTTGCACACATGCACTATAGGGCATTACCAATTGCAAGCAAAATGGTAGAAGGTCTTCCTGAAATTCAAGCAAAGCATGAAGGCATTTGCAAAGGTTGTGCAAAGGGAAAGAACACAAAGAAGACATTTCCAAGCAGTGAAAGGAAGGCAAAAAGAATCTTGGAAATCATCCACTCTGATGTATGTGGTCCAATGTCATCTAGTTCTCTGAGTGGGTATGTGTACTGTGTTTCCTTCATTGATGATTTCTCTAGGAAGACTTGGGTTTACATCTTTTAGAAAAAAGATGAAGTGCTTGACAAGTTGAAGGAATTCAAAGCCTTGATAGAAAACCAAACTGACATGAAGATCAAGATCTTCAAATCTGACAATGGCGGAGAATTTACTTCAGGAGAATTCAAAAATCTATGCAGTGATTCAAAGATTAAGAGGGAGTTGACTACTCCTTACAATCCACAATAGAATGGGGTTGCCGAAAGAAAGAATAGAACAATCATGGAAGCAGCTAGGGCAATGCTCCATGTCCAAGATCTACCTATGCACTTATGGGCTGAAGCAGCAAGGACAGTTGTATATGTGCAGAACATAACACCCCATAAGATACTTGACAACAAAACACCAGAAGAAGTGTTCACTGGTTAGAAACTAGAAGTTAGCCATCTCAGAATATTTGGTTGTCCAGTATACACTCACATCCCAAAAGAAAAGAGGACAAAGCTAGATCGTTCAGGAAAGAAGGGCATATTCGTGGGTTACATTGAAAGATCGAAAGCTTACAGAATCTACTTCCCAGGATTCAAGAAGATTGATATTAGTAGGGATGTAACATTTGATGAAAGCTCAGCATTCATCAAATCGAGGAAAACACCAATTGAAGAGAATGAAGAACCCAGAATATCTAGAACTCAAGACACCACCATGAATGAAGCAGTTCCTAAAGAAGATCGTGAAATGGAAGATCCACAGCAACCTGTAGATCCACCTCGTGAGAAGGAATCTCACAAGAGGAAACCAACATGGGCTAGAGAGCTCATCCAAGATACAGAAAGGTTTGGTATTCCAAAAGAAGAACACAGAGAAAGGAAAAGAACAAGATCACATACCAGCTATGTTGCCTTACTCTGTGACATAATGAACAAAGAACCTTCCAGCTATGAAGAAGCAGCATAAAAGAAAGAATGGAAGGATGCCATGGTCGAGGAATACCAGTCAATCATGAAGAATGATGTTTGGGATGTGGTCCCAAGATCAGATGGGAAGTCTGTGGTGACTTCCAAGTGGATCTATAAGATCAAGCATGCTGCAGATGGTAGCATAGAGAAATACAAAGCAAGGTTTGTAGCTCGTGGCTTCTCCCAGAAAGAAAGGATTGATTATGAAGAGACCTTTGCTCCTGTGGCCAGATACACTTCCATTAGATTAGTACTTGCTCTGGCTGCAGTGATGAAATGGAAGGTACACCAGATGGATGTCAAGACAACTTTCTTGAATGGTGTAGTTGAAGAGGAAGTGTATGTGGAGCAGCCACTCAGGTTTGAGACACATGACTGAGAGTCACATGTGTGCAAACTGAAGAAAGCCCTGTATGGTTTGAAACAGGAACCCAGGACCTGGTATGGCAGGATATATGGCTTCCTATCCAATTTGGGCTTTACCAAGAGTAAAGAGGATTCCGACCTTTACTACAAGGTTGAGGAAGCAATCCTGTGATACTACTACTGTATGTGGATGACCTGTTTGTGACAGGTGAGGATAGATTGATTGCCGATATGAAGAGGAAGCTTGCTGCTGAGTTCGAGATGAAGGACTTGGGTATGATGCACTACTTTCTTGGTATGGAAGTGTGGAAGAGTGCAGATGGGATCTTCCTTGGACAAGGGAAGTATGTAGTAGATATCCTGAAGAGGTTCGGGATGATGGACTACAAGGCTATGGCCACACCTATGGCATCGAACCTGAAGCTTCTGTGTGATGCTTCTTCTGAGCTGGTTAATGCTACAATGTATTGTCAGATGATTGGGTCCTTGATGTACCTGATGAATACGAGACCAGACATCTACTTTGCGGTGAACACCTTGAGCCAGTACTTGACAGATCCGAGACATGTTCACCTGATAGTTGCAAAGCATATTCTGAGGTACCTGAAGGGTACAGTTGACTATGGGCTCAAGTATGAGGCGAATCAAAAGTTTAACCTGGAGGGTTATGTTGATTTGGATTAGGAAGGTAGTTCCATTGATTGGAAGAGCACTTTGGGGTGTTGCTTCAATATGGGATCCGATATGATCTCTTTGTTTAGCAGGAAGCAGTCCTATGTGGCACTGAGTACAACCAAAGCAGAGTATGTCGTAGCTTGTTCGTCCAGTTGTGGGGCAGTATGGATTAGGAAGCTACTGTCTTATTTGTTTGATCTCCAGCTGAGTGCTACTTGCATATATTGCGACAACCAGAGTTGTGTGAAGTTGTCGGAGAACCCAGTGTTCCATGACAATTTGAAGCACATTGAGATCAAGTATCACTATATCAGGGATATGGTGCAGAGAGGAGCAGTGAAGCTCCTGTATGTTGTGACAGACGAGTAGATAGTCGATGTGTTGACCAAGATGCTTGCCAGAGTGAAGTTTGAATACTTCAGAGGGAGACTTGGTGTACTTCAAATCGAGATACCTTCCAAGGGGAAGTGATGAGTCTGGAGACACAGATGCACACAGGGTGATTCTCACATGGTTAGAGGAAAGTCCTTCCATGGTGAGATGTAAGGGCTGGGCCATTTTTACATGGTTAGAGGAAAGTCCTTGCATGGTGAAATGTAAGGGCTGGGCGGAGCCATTCTCACATAGTTAGAGGAAATTCCTTCTATGGTGAGATGGAAGGGCTGGGCCATTCTTGCATGGTTAGGGGAAAGTCCTTCCATGGAGAGATGTAAGTGCTGGGTGTGGATTTTTCGGCATGGTTAGAGGAAAGTCCTTCCATGGTCGAGATGTAATTGCTGAGCTTCTCCGACATGGTCAAAGGAAATTCGTTCCATGGTCGTGATGTAATTGTCGTAGCCATGTTGATGCCTCGAAAATCGTAGCATCAATCAGCAAGGGACTCTCCCCAGTAAGCGATCCCAATTAGATCACTCACCATTTGGTGTGGGGAATCCATCCAGTTAATAGTTCTGACTACCATAAGATTTAAAGATTTTGGTTCTTCACACCGGTTGTGGCCTGGTTCACCGTTTATGTATTTTATTTTAAGATGATATGCAAGTTCCCTAAGCTAAGTGCATGCAATTAACCTAAACTAATCTAAAACTGTGTAAGAAAATCTATTCTATCCTTGCAAGGAGCAAACTATAGAGATGAGTAATGAGCTGAAAGAAACACCTTAAAGATTATACAGATAGCCGTTTAATCATAAGATACATCTACAGCAGGATATAGCAGACATTAAAGATGGCTTTAATTTAGTTAGTACAATCCACTACTCATTTAAGAAAACACATCTTTGCATAGGAAAGCATAAGAACATTCATTACACAGAAATAATTCAAGATAGCAAGGAATGATCTCACAATAATATTTAGATGACACAGGAATAATCCAGCACACATTTGACACATCTTCCATGCAAAAACACCTTCTCCCAGGCTTTCATTAGGCAAAAAATTATTTCTTAGAGCAAGTAGCAAAGTAGTCCACATATAAGCAAGAAAAAATTTCACCTGCCAAAAAGTCCTCTATCCTTCTCTTATTCCTCTATATATAGCTTTAAAAATTGCTCCTTGAGCTGACAAGTGTACCCTAAAGTTTTGGAAGCTTCTAATTTGTCATTTAGTGTGTAACTACAAAACTAAATAATTCATAGGTACCTTTCACAAAGGACAAAATTAAAAAGACAGCTATCCTTTAATGTATTTACATATGAAAACTTTCCAGCCTATTTTCCTATAGTATAGTAAAATAAGCTACGGCCCAGCTGGCTCTGCTAATTCATTTGGTTGCTCCTCTCTTATTGGTTCTCCCACTGCAATAGGCTCTTCTTCCTCGACAGGCTCGCCTGATTGTGCTGATGTATCTTCTTATTCAATGTAGCTTTCCCACTATCCAATTTACCTTACAATGGTTTTCCCTCTCAATGAGACTATCACATTCCGTGCTATTCTCTGTCTACGTAATTATGTTTTGATGGTTGTTATTCCCGTTACAGTCCTCTGTGCGCAAATTTCTAGACAGTGAGTGTGAACGAAAATCTGCCCAATGAACTGATGAAGGTCTTCTGAGGATATAGCTTCTATCTTATTCAAATAATCCAATTCTGCGTTCATATTATTCCCTAACATCGTCATGTGTTGGTCTCTCTCAAGAAACTCATAAACATTATGTGGTAGAGGCACCTGACATGTCTCATGAGTTTCTCGGATCTTGGAATAGATAACATGGCACCTTTTTATCGTCTTCCGAATTTCAATACTTAATTTGTCGCCACAGTCTCTACAAAATTCCAGGACTCCCATATCCATATCCAGCTCCTCATCGGTCAAGGGGTGCAAATTTAAGGGAAAACCTAATTTTCCTTTTCTCCATTCCGACTACTCCTTAATCTAGATCGCATATTGAGCAAACTTGTCTTTAATCCGAAGTGCTTCAATCTCAATACTTGTCATCTTGGTGATCATTTCTTTCATCCTGCAAATTTTTTCAGAAATGGATACCAGTAATTGATGCATCTTCCCTTGCATTTCGTTGCCTTGCTTACAGAAGGTGGACAGATCCTGCCTGTTTTTTGTTATCTCCTTGAGTTGTTTCACTAACTCTTCCTTCTCTTGTAGCAACCTCTCAAACTGAGGTTTGAATATATGAGTCTGTTGAGCCCTGCTGGCTTCGATTTTTTCCAACTCTGATATACGAGTCTTTAAGTTCCTTTTCTCATCCTCTGAGATGGACAGCTGCATCTCCAGTGAATTCTTCTCATTTTCGAGCTGCAGAGCTTCTGAAGTTGTCCTTAGCTTTTCCTCTGCCAGCTCCTTATATTTATTCTTCATTTCATTTGCTTCTAGCACTTCTTTCTTCCTATCAGCTTTTATTTTGAAGCATTTCTCTCTATAACTCTTTACTTCGTTCATTAACCAATCAACATTGGATTTATTTGCCTAGGCTGAGGCTACAGTGCATCCTGATTGGAATGAAGGATAAATGTCAGCCCCCTGGACTAGTGTGGTCTCCGAAACTCTGAATTCGAATGATTCAGGATAAATTTCCATTTTCCTCACTGTTATGCCAATGATAGCCTTCTTCCATTCGTGAAAGTAGACGGAATCTAGGTTGGCCACTTGGCGCTGCTTCCTGCGGTTGTATGGGGTCAGTGCCAATTCCTTAGTAGAAACAACCCCTTTATGAGCGATCCCTGGCTGGTCTATTTTTTGCATATCTAAGTCCATGGCCTGTGGGATGGACAGGTTTTGTTCAGGAGTTCTCTCAGCCTGCTCCTTTTCTTATCTTTCAGCTAGCTCTTCTAATTCTGCTTGTAATCTATCTGCCTCTTCCAACAAAATCCTCCCTTATTCTTCTTCTTCTTGTTTAGCAACATGTTCCTGAACGATCCTTACTTCTTCTTCTCTCTGGTCTTTCAACTCCTCTTCCTTCTGGATTCTGGCGGCTTCTTCTTGTTGCTGCAATTGAATAGCCTGCCCATTTTGAATTATTATTGTCTCTTCTTGTAAAACCCTTTCTTCCTGCTCCCTCTTGAGTATAGCAGCTTCTTCTTGTTGAAACTTGGTAGCTTGTTCATTTTGAATCCTAACAACCTCCTCATCTTGTCGCAATTTGGCAGCCTGCTCATTTTGAATCCTAGTTGCTTCCTGATCTTCTTGTCGTTTGATAGCTTGTTCTTGTAATATCCTGTCCTCTTCTTCTTGTTCCATACCTATCAAATATCCTAATTGGGAAACTGATGCCTCCTGCTCCTTTTGGATTAGGCCAACAGGATTGGGGGCAGAGCTCTTTTTCTTAGAGTTCTTGTAGCGCTTTCCTAATGCTGTTAAGTTTCGAGCACTACGGAAAAACTCTTCATCTAGGTCCATATGATGAGTGTACTCAAAGCTGGTTTTGGCATCAATAATATGCTGGGCAATTTTACCACAAGGGTCATGCCTTCTGAAGAACTTTGTACCAAAATGGAATATTTCTAAATCCTGGACATAGTTTTCTCCTTCCTTGGCCCTCGGGAGGCTGTATGCTCCTATAGTGAAAGGCATTGGTGGATATATTAATTTCTTTCTTTCAGTGAGAACTCTACTGATTCCACAAATGCTGAAGAGTTGCCTCAAGGCTTCCCTATGTATCACAAAATCTGTAGCATATCTGGGAAGCACAAAGGGGGCTATGGATCCTCCACTCATTTAGATGTAGGTACCTTCTAGACCATGGTAATAATCGTCGAATGCTTCGATAATGGGCATGGCGTTCTCTGACATACAATTTGGCTCCTCTACAAAAATGAGTTGATATAAAGGCATGTTGAATTTCTCGCAAACCTGCTTGTAATAACTCGCATATTTGCTTGCCCACGTGAGTTGGCAGGCCATGAAGAGAGGTGTCTCCTTTTTGTTCCATGAGAAACCCAAATCAGGGAAGGTGTGTTTGCTCAGTAGGCAGTCTATCAAGTATGAGGACATAAAGAACTCTGCTTTCCTCTGAGTCATTCCTTCTTGGGGAGTAGTTATCTATGAGACCAAGCTTTCTGAAATTATATCTGCCCAATTAAAGATGGTACCATTCATAGCTATATGGAATATTACTAGTACCCATCCAAGTTTAAAGATATTGCCATTTGGCATCCCAAAGATCCGGCTCAACATCAGAACAATGAGCCTATAAGGAGTTTTCAGGAGGCTGCTCTCATACTCATTATTTTGCCTCTTTCTTATCTGTCTGTTAACTATCATCATCTTCCTGGCGGTGTCCAGCGGGTCCATAGGGTGTTGTGCTATCCATTCATTATCTAGCCAAGCCCTAGCCGGGGGGAATCTGTGGGTGGCTTTGATATGCTCAAGGGAAAAAGATGCTAGGTTCATTCCATTCTTATCATTTATAAACCTGGTTTCAGTCTTGACATGGGAAATCAACCAGCCAAGCACTTCAGAACATGGGAATAACTCAGGACGAGTTGTTTCCTTATGGAGACAAGACCTTCTGATATTTACGTATACCATAGCATCCTCTATGGAGTTTTGAGATTTGTCTTGATCTCTAATGAATCTATACAAGTCACCCCACTGAAACTCTCGGGCAGAGCTCCCTAGGGGTACATTGGTGGTATCTTGTGTATCAGTGAACATGGTCTCGAGTGAGGTGTCCAGCAGGATCTCTACGTCTGAATCTGACTCTACCTTTTGCGTGGATTTCTTCCTTGCAAATATTCTATGCATGTTAAACCTATGGTGAGCCAGGGCACAAATAAGGAGTTTTTTTAAAACATTTAGAGTAACTAATTAAATGCAATGCTTCTTGTAGATTGAAAAACAAAAAGAAAATGTGACAGGATTAGCTTCTGACTAAATGACTTTCGAGCATTAGTAAAAAATAGTTATAAAATTTCCAAAACACGCCATCTTTACAATATGAAAGCTATTTAAAAAAAATGATCGACTCATTCATAGATGCAGTTATCATTTCATAGTTGTTGGCCTTTACAAATGAATGCGAAGCTATTCATAATGCTACCACTGCAGGCCTGTAAGGTTTTCTTAACACATTCTAAAGTGGTTTTGGCTAAGCCTTGTTGGTTTTATGGCCTAGGCGCAAATGGTTTTGTCATTCGGGCATGATTCTTTCCACGGGGTGGATGCGAATGCAGCGTTTTAACCAAAAATAAGAACTAGCTACAGATTTGGGCGTGAAACGTAATCTATGCGGGCAAACTACAGCCATCAAGATGTAAATGGGAAATCTCAGGGACTGTTTTCTTCTCAATGGGAAATCCGCGTGGGAGAACTTACTTAGGACGTCGAGCAAGCGATAGTGGGAAAAAGCCTAGATGCGCATGTGAGGATAGGGCCTTCCAGCCTCTGGTTCGCATAGGGTAGCTTCGCGTCCTCATTGCTTTGACTTAAACTAACGGCCTAATGCGTATAGGTTCGTTTGGAACATATTTATAGCAACAAAAAGCTACCAAAAGAGTGTAATTTCAATTGAGAACCTCAGATAACATAGAGGGGGGGGGAACAGAGCACCTACCTGTCAGTTTTGCAGTATCTCCCAGTGGCTAGTGGACATTCCGAGACAGGTGGTAGTGCAGTCAGAGGTTCAATATCGAATGGCGACCTATGTTCTCCCTTGGCAGTGGTGGAGTGATTTTCTCAAAATCCCGTTCTATGCATTCATATATGGGAGTCATTAATTTCAAGTACGTGATAGGTTGGTGAATTGATGAGCACGGGGCTCAAGGCAGACGGGTAGTTAAAACATCACATGGTCACACTAATGACCCTACCAACTTTGTATTCGCACGTTTTCCCAAATCGCTTTCCATGCCAAAGCAGTGATTTTACTGTTACGTTCTGCGCTTGTAGCAACAATCTTAGTGCTAATATCTGCGTTGATGGGCTTCGCCAAGAATGGAGCTCGGGGCTGCGTCTAAGGATGAGGCACAGTTATGATGGTGGCCTCTATAGGGATAAGTTTTGTGCATTGGTGGAGGATTTATTCACAATATGTGCAATAACAAAAGACGCGCCAAAGAGTCAAAAAGACCTAGAATATTCTCGTGTCGGCGTCCTTTATAAAGTTAAGCTCTACGCCGAAGCATCCGAAATAATGCTAGAAATTGTGCCAAAGGTGGCCAAAATAAGACTAAGATAGGCACCATGGTTGGGCCGAAAGCGGCTAAGGTAGTCTTAGACTTTGCGCAATAAGCGAGTAGTTTAAATCTAAAAGTTGTGTGAGCGAGGATCAAAAACAATGGTCGAATTATAGTTAAGACTCTCGTCGAAAAGGCAGAGTTAGGTTTAAGATTTGCGCCCAAGGCGGAAGACTGATGGTTAAAATTTGCGCCGAAGGCAGAAGACTTATAATTAAAATTTGTACCGAAGGCAGAAGACTTATGGTTAAAACTTGCGTCGAAGGCCAAAGGTGACTTTGCCTTAGAAAAAAATTTTAGAAAACTTCTTTGGGAAACAAGTGTTAAAGTTTTCCAAGTTGGAGCAAGATAAGCTTCAAAAAGAAAGAGAAATAATTGTTACAAAAGTGTAGAAGGAGGGGCCCTAACATTTTTCAAAAAAAAATTGGGAAAGGATGTTGCAGCAACAACAAGCCATTCCAACATGGTCAAAGGAAATTCCTTCCATGGTCGTTGATGTAAGTGTTGTGAGCCTTTCCCAGATGGTCAAAGGAAATTCCTTCCATGCTGGTGAGTGTAAGTGTTGATCCTTTCCTGGATGGTCAGAGGAAAGTCCTTCCATGCCGGTGAGTGTAAGTGCTATGTGTGTGCATCTGGGTTGTGCTCCATGGATGATGACGATGATCCGAAGACGATGATGTGACAGTATGGTACACAGGTTTTGCAGAGGCATATGATCAGTCCTGAGATGCTCTTACAGGTTTTGCAGAGGCAGTGTAATCAGTCCTGAGAGATCTTGCAAGTTTTGCAGAAGCAGTGTAATCAGTCATGAGGTGTACATACTTAATGGTTTGCTCGCAGATATGTTGATGATGTACATCCATCATGAAAAAGGGTTGGCTCTGTAGATGATGAAGACCTACAGGTGGTGGGCCTACATCCAGTATGAAAAAGGACTAGCTCTGTAGAACTTCCTATGACGAGTAGATTGGAGATTGATTGAGATAGAAATAGTGATGATGATTAGATGACGATGATCCAGAGAAGAAGACTTGTGCCTGAAGATCTGTGTCAAGAAATACCTTCCTAGTTAAGAGGGAGTGTTGATGTATATGTAACTTCGGAATGTATTTCATCTATGTATTTTATTATACTCCTATAGAGATGTATTATTCCTCTATATGGAAGTGTCTTCATTTGTATTGACAAGTGTCGCAAGTGGTGTAACTTGTTGATGGGTTATTAGAACACCTATTGAGGGGTTGGCCCAGAATAATGTAACCTGGGGTTATTAGGTTGAGTTAGACAAGTCGACCCCATAGGTTTATTAGGCAGGACAACACAAGTATAAATAGAGATCGGGAGATCTCTATTTCATTCATCTCATTACTCACTCTTCTATCACTCGGAAAGTGGCGCACATGTGAGGAGGAGGATCAACTGCTAGGAGAAGTATAGCTCTTGTACTTTGGTTGTACTTTGGTTGTATCATTGCTCATTCTATCTCTGAGGAAGTTGTGGGGTTTTTCACTTTTATGGTTTTCCCCAGTGAAACTCTTTGTGTCCATTGTCTTATGTGATTGCTTGATATGCTTGATACATGCTTGATATGATTGATATGTTGTACATGTTATTCTCTCAGTAAAGATCCTAGAGTATATTGAATTAATGCTCAAAATCTAACATCCCTCCCCAAGATAAGGGTGAACATTGAAAGGAATTCTTGGTCCCATGGGGTGAATCCTTTTATCTTCCAAGGTGTAGGAGGTCACCTCAACCAAGCCTTGATTATAGTATAATCTATAGAGGATTCCTCCCTTGTGTGCTTGGTTTACATATCTAAAATGTCGGGTCTATATTTCATGAGACAATACCATAGAGCCTATGGAAGTACCAAGCATTTGAGATATAACTTGGGCATTGATTATAAACATAACCTCCTACCCATCTATAGAAGTCACAAATAGAAGTTGCAGGGTTGTAATTTATGGCAAAGAGGTCCATGAATCTAGGGAAATGATAAGTGTTGACGACAATATGTTGATAAAAATGAGATACCCACCGAGAGTGGCCTTTTGTTCCTTGTGAAAATCCCTTGCATGTAGCATCAATTAATTGTTAAGGTGAAGTATTGGTGATGTGAGGGATGGAAAAAAGGGATAAATCATCAATAAAAGGGCGAATCTTGGAAGAAAATACATTATTGGTATTATACTAGACACTTACAAAATAAGAGGAAGAGATTCATGAGGTAGCTTTGGTGGCCTTCGTCATGTTGGGTGATTTATAGTAGACAAGAGAATGTTAGTTTTTCAGAATTTTCAATCTTATCTAAGATCTTAACTGAGAGAATAACATGTACAGCATATCTACATCATATCAATCATGGACACAATAATGCAAGCACACAAGAGACATAGAGTTTCACCGGGGAGAACCAAGAAGGTGAAAAACCCCACAACTTCCTCAGAGATAGATAGAGCAATGATACAACCAAAGCATAAGAGATAGTCGTCTCCTAGCAGCAGCTTCTCCTCCTCCACAATTGCATCACTCTCCAATGAGAGTATGAGTGAGAAAGTGAATGATCAAATAGAGTGCCTCCCGCACTCTATTTATACATGACTTGACTTGCCTAATAACCTTCACTAGTTCGGCCTTAACTTAACCACATAACATAATGTTGACAAGGCCGACCCCCAATAGGGTGGTCTAATAACCCTTTGACCCACATGACTTATATAGAGCTGACCCCACCAAGGTGGTCTAATAACCCATCAAGTATACGTTACGACACTTACAATATAAATGACGACACTTCCATATAGAGGAATAATAACATCTCTATAGGAATAAAAGCACTTCCGTATAGAGGAATAATAAAATCTCTATAGGAATACAATATACATATATGAAATACATTCCGAAGTTACAAATACATCAACACTCCCTCGTAACTAGGAAGGTATTTCTTAACACAGATCTTCTAGCACAAGTCTTCTTCTCTGGATCATCGTCACTAGCGACATCGAATCGTCATCATCGTCACTGTTGCTGTTATCTCAATCAATCTCTAAACTACTCGTTATAGGAAGTTCTATAGAGCCAGTCCTTTTTCATACTGGATGTAGTCCCACCACCTACAGGTCTTCATCACTGGCCATACTGTGGAATCCTCGGGACTTATTACGTGCGTCACAAAACCTTGAAAGAGCATCCCAGGACTTTTACGAGCACACGGCTCAACCTATCGGATCTCCCAGGATCTTTTACATGTGACTGTCACAAAACCTTAAAAGAGCGTCTTGCCAAGCAAGATCTCTAAAGAGCATCTGAGGCCTTTTTCATCCTGTCCAGATCTCCAGGACCTATTACATGTGACCCCTACCACAAAACCTTAAAAGAGTGTCTTTCCAAGTAAGATATCTAAAGAGCATCTGAGGCCTTTTTCAGCCTGTCCAGATCTCCAGGACTTATTACATGTGGTCCCCACAAAACCTTAAAAGAGTGTCTTGCCAAGCAAGATCTCTAAAGAGCATCTGAGGCCTTTTTCATCCTGCCCATATCTCCAGGACTTATTACATGTGGTCTAGCAAAACCTTAAAAGAGTGTCTTGCCAAGCAAGCTCTCTAAAGAGCATCTGAGGCCTTTTTCATCCTGTCCAGGTCTCCAGGACTTATTACATGCTACCCTTGCACAACCTGTCCACGGCCACAAAGTATCAACCTAATACTCACCATACATCGTTCTGATGTACATGATCATCCTAATCATCATCACTGCATCGTCTTGATGCATTTTATCTGGAGCAACATCCTAAAGCTTGTCATCTATGATCATCCTGATCATACAATGTATCCACCTGATACATACACAGATACATGATCCACCTGATCATACAATGTATCCACCTGATATATATCAACATACATGATCTACCTGATCATACAATCGTATCCACCTGATACATATACAGATACATGGTCCAAGAATACAACATGATGCATATACATATACATGATCCAACTGATCATAGCAAGCATCCAACATGATGCATATACATATACATGATCCAACTGATCATAACAAGCATCCAACATGATGCATATACAGATAAGTAACTGGAGCATCATCCTGATGCTCATCATCCAACGCTTACATCCACGGCCATGGGAAGGATCCTCCTCTCACCATGCTTGGAATGGCTCCTGCAAATGTGTCCATCACTTCTTCCTCGAAGTGTCGTCAATATGAAGAACACCAAGCCTCTCTCTGAAGTACTCGAACTTCACTCTGGCTAGTGGTTTCATCAACACATCCACAACCTACTCATCCGTCGCAAAATACAGGAGCTTCACTTCTCCTCTCTACACCATATCCCTGATATAGTGATATTTGATCTCAATGTGCTTCGACCTGTCATGGAACACTGGGTTCTTAGACAACTTCACACAACTCTGGTTGTCACAAAAGATACCAGTAGCCTCCAGCGGGAGATCAAATAGCTCAGACAGTAGCTTCCGAAGCCATACTTCCTCACAACTAGCCAAACAAGCTGCAACATACTCTGCTTTGGCTGTACTCGGTGCTACACAGGACTGCTTCCTGCTAAACCAAGAGATCACACTTGATCCCATACTGAAGCAGCACCTAGAAGTGCTCTTCCTATTTGCAGCACTGCCTACCCAATCTAAATCAACATAACCCTGCAGGTTAAACTTTTGATTCTCATCATACTTGAGCCCATAATCAATCGTACCCTTCAGGTACCTCAGAATATGCTTTACAGCAACCAGGTGAACACCTCTCGGATCCGTTAGGAACTAGCTCAATGTGTTCACCGCAAAGCAAATATCTGGTCTTGTGTTCGTCAGGTACATAGAGGACCCAATCATCTGATGATACATAGTGACATCAACCGAATCAGATGAAGCATCACACAGAAGCTTCATGTTCAATGCCATAGGTGTGGCCATGGCCTTGCAGTCCATCATCCCGAATCTCTTCAGGATCTCTATTGCATACTTCCCTTGTCTAAGGAATATCCCATCTGCACTCTACCACACCTCCATGCCTAGAAAATAGTGCATCATCCCCAAGTCCTTCATCTCGAACTTGGAAGCAAGTTTCCTCTTCGTGTCGGCAATCAATCTATCCTCACCTGTTACAAACAGGTCATCCACATAAAATAGTAGTATCACTAGATTTCCTTCCTCAACCTTGTAGTAAAGGTTGGAATCCGCTTTACTCTTGGTAAAGCCCAAACTAGATAGAAAGCTGTCTATCCTACCATACCAAGTCCTAGGAGCTTGCTTCAAGCCATACAAGGCTTTCTTCAACTTGCACACATATGACTCTCTGTCATGTGTCTCAAAACCAAGTGGTTGCACCACATACACTTCCTCCTCGACTACACCATTCAAGAAATCTATCTTGACATCCATCTGGTGTATCTTCCATTTCATCACTGTAGCCAAAGCAAGTACTGATCTAATGGAAGTGTATCTGGCTATAGGAGCAAAAGTCTCTTCATAATCAATTCCTTTTTCTGGGAGAAGCCACGAGCTACAACCTCGCTTTGCATTTCTCCATGCTACCATCTGCAGCATGCTTGATCTTATAGATCCACTTGGAAGTCACGATAGACTTCCCTTCTGGTCTGGGACCACATCCCAACCATCATTCTTCATGATCGATGGATCATGGCATTCTTCCATTACTTCATCCTGGATCCTGGGAACTTCAATATCTTCAATAGATAGATTTGTTACTGGAACAAATGTTGCAGTCCTTCTTTTGTAGGTGAAGGTATACGATCTTTCCTACAAGACAAGTTAAATTGCATGATTAGAAACATCTCATAGTTTTCAAAACAATTTCTTACACATAAAGAAATATGTCATACAGTCATGCAATTTTCTTAGCCAATGCTTCAATACAACATTTATCCATATCCTGTAACTTTCTAGATGCCTTCCAATCTCTACCAGAACATTGTTAAGAGTGTGCACAACACCCAACATGTCAGCAAAGAGGTTTCATTCTAGAGAAGTAGCAATGGAATGTTGTACAGTGCCATAGGCCACTTACCCATTAGATGCATGTTAGTAGTATACTGTTCATTAATGCAATTATTCTAATATGCATAATACACACCCTAAGTCTAGGAACATAAGCATATACATCATTGAACAATATTATTTAAACAAACAAATATGCAAGAAATGACAATTCAAATACTTATCTTTGTTTGGTTGTAGGGTGGACTCCCTCTCAATATTTGTTTCCTTGCAGGAACTACTGGAGTGTGCTCCCTCTTGATCTTTGATTCCTGGATTACCTGTCCTTGGACTTATATTCATCTAGGACCACTATGCAAACTTAAGTGTGCACTAGTGTTATGATTGTGCCATCCTCAAGATCTCATACATAATCATACATTCATTAGTATAGATACTAAAACAACATAATCTTAAACATGTATAGTCATGATCAGTTCAAACACAGATAATAAACATTAGTATTCAAGGTTTCATGGAATACTTATTTTACTCATGCATATTCTTATTAATCATAGGACTCTTCTGGTTAGTCATATCATCAATCAAAGTAAGAAGCATAATATGCCTAAACCCATGATTACTAACTTCAATGAATAATCATTATAAATAATGCCATGTATACTTATATAAGAGATCCTAACATAAGGTAGGATACTAACTTGATATGGGAAAAACATACCTGGATTAGCATGCTAGCTAGTTATGTCTAACATACCCGCATAATGTCTTCTTGTTCTCTTGAATGACTTGTGCTAGTAACCTGCATATCTCATAGGTTAACCATTATAGAACCAAGTTATACATACCTCGTAATTAGATCTTCTATGTGATCCATGGCAATGGATTAACCTTTGTCTTCATGTCACCATGGTCATATGTTCTTGAACTAGAACATGATTTGTCTTTCTTGATGTACCTTTCATGTTAGCGGACAACATCAACCTCATACAACACCATAATGCATTAGTACAATCATAAGTGTCAAAACCCTAATCAATGAATATATGCATTCATAGTTTTATTAAGGTGATACAACAAGTCTAAAGTTAATCAAGATTGTGCTAACCTTAATGAAGACAAAGATACCATAAACTTAATCATGAACAAATATCGAAACATAACTAGATAAGTCATACCTGTCGAGATTGCTTGTAATCTTCTTATGTAAGGCCTTAGCCTCATCTCCCTCTAAAACTAGAACTTCTTCACTTATGCAGGTGACCAATCCATTCTCTTCTAGGATTAACCCAATCCACTTGATTTGTAGAAACTGGATCTGGAGCTGGATTAGGGTTTGTCAGGGAAACCCTAAAAATTCAAACTTTGAATTTCAAACTTCTGAAAGGATAGAAAGATGTGCCTTTCTGAGTTTCTCAAGCTGGTATACTCAAAATTTGAAAATTGCAAAGTTTCACCCCTCAAAATTGCCTTTTAGATTTCCGGATTCACTGGGAGGACCCCGAATTAGGGTTTGAGTTTCCCGAAGCTTCACCCAACCAAATAGTTTGATCCAAAGGTCTAAACTTCAATTTTTTAAAGGAACTTCCAGCTATGGTCACAGATTTAAAAAATTCCCATTTTTGTAGAAGCCCTAATTTTTCACTTTTCCGATCAAAGTCCTGAACTAGGGTTTGATCAAGCCCGACCTTCTACCCAACCAAAAAAATTGATCTTGGTCTCTAAATTTCAATTTTTATGAGTAGCATTCAGTCGTGGTCTCCGATTACAAAAATACCAACTTTCTCCGAAACCCTAATTCCCAGAGCCATGAATGAAGGTGCTCAAAATCCAATTCTATTTTGACAGAAATATGCACCTGATTGTTTCTGGTGTAATTCCAAAATTACAATTCCACAGGGTCTGAAACTTCGACCTGTGGTATCCCGACCTATCATCTTTCCAACCCCATAGTTCTGACCTCAGTTGGATTCTCTGAGAGAGATTTATGCCCATTTTTGCAACGTGACCTGTTTATGGGATAAAACAGGAGAGCGAACTTGTACGGCGTTCCACGTGTCACTGGTTCAACTTCGGTGTCTGAAAACCTTACTTGAGAAACTACAGTCCGTACCCTACCTGTCACTTTTTATGAAATTTCAATTGGAGCTTCCTATCCCAAGTTGTGATGTTTTTTCCTAGGTCACATGTTTATGACTAAGATCTGGAGGAGGGAGAAACCCTAGATTATACAGATCATAAAACACAAAGTACAACGAATTAGAAGTTGTGCTTCAGAAACAAGGTACATCGAGGTCTTATCTTCGACCTGTAAGAGTTTTAGATCCTGAAACCTTGCCTAACTATATTTATAGCGAAAGTTCTACGATGACTGGTTTTTGCTATATCAAGCCTTAGCTTCGCAAGTGCAACAAGTGTCATAAATGCCATACCATGCCTTCTTTTAGGCTAGCTCTGATACCATGTTAGTTTTTTAGAATTTTCAATCTAATCTAAGATATTAACTGAGAGAATAACATGTACATCATATCTACAACATATCAATCATGGACACAATAATGTAAGCACACAAGAGACACAGAGTTTCACCGAGGAAAACCAAGAAGGTTAAAAACCCCGCAACTTCCTTAGAGATAGATAGAGCAAGGATACAACCCAAGCATAAGAGATAGTCTTCTCCTAGCAGCAGCTTCTCCTCCTCCACAAGTGCGCCACTCTCCAATGAGAGTATGAGTGAGAAAGTGAATGATCAAATAAAGTGTCTCCCGCACTCTATTTATACATGACTTGACTTGCCTAATAACCTTTACTAGGTCGGCCTTAACTTAACCACATAACATAATGCTGACAGGACCAACCCCCAATAGGGTGGTCTAATAACCCTTTGACCCACATGACTTATACAGGGCCAACCCCACCAAGGTGGTCTAATAACCCATAAAGTATAAGTTACGACACTTACAATATAAATGATGACACTTCCGTATAGAGGAATAGTAACATCTCTATAGGAATACAAACACTTCCGTATAGAGGAATAATAACATCTCTATAGGAATACAAACACTTCCGTATAGAGGAATAATAACATCTCTATAGGAATACAAACTCTTCCGTATAGAGGAATAATAACATCTCTATAGGAATACAATATACATATATGAAATACATTCTGAAGTTACAAATACATCAACGGAGAATGATAGAGAGTATATTATGGCTAGGAGAGGAAAGAATGGGAGGTATGAAGGATATTGTGAATATATTTGAAGGAAATTTGAATGAGTTAGGGTTTCAAAAACACTAAATCAACAACTAGAGGAGGGCCAATATGATTAGAAAAAACTATTATTAGGGTGGAAACACTATGCAGATTATAATCAAGCTCTATAGGTCACTTGAAATCATTGAGAGTTCCTTATTCAAGTGCAGAGGCTTAGTCGATTGTGAAAGAGTGAGGAGAAATCCATTTGAGGTGCTTAAGAGGAGTATATTTTCCCACATTTGAATTCCCTATCATAAATCTCGATTTATGTATGGAACATGGCAACTCTAGTGTTTTCTAGTATGAGCTAAATGGACAAATGTCAGCTTCATATTGGATGTATTTTCCTTAGTTGGATGGGTATCACTTGTGGGTGTTGAGAATTGGTGGATAATTTATTTAGGATATGTTGAGATGGAGTGCTATGCCATCACATTCTCCCATAAAAAATAGAACATTGTAACCAAATGTATATTGTAGATCTAGTAGGCCCAATAAGATCATGCCCATCCATGTTGACTTCCTTTATTTCTTCTTTCCATTGGAGACCTCTAACACAAGTGAATTTTAATCACCATTTGTGAAGTCCAGGACAATCCTAACCTTCTATATATTGTGTATGGATTTCTATGATTTTTCATCAAGTTATTCTTAAGAAGGAAACACACTAAAACTTATATGGGAGTGTAAATATTACCGGTTAAAAAAAGGAAAAAATATACCCTTAACAAACACCTTTGTGTGAGACCTACCTCAAAATATTCCTTATACAATGTCGATTGTCATGGTTTCACTTTCTAACAACTTTTTTTACATGGAATTAATGATACCATTATTGGTGATTATCTCAAAAAATTCTTGGTGAGACACCAATCACATTGGTGCAACTCCTTAGTGACCCTTCTAGTGGATACACAAGCCCATGGTGACCACTACAAAATCATCCACCAAGACTTAGATAAACAATATGGAAAACCAATTAAATAACATCAAAACAAGATGGACCAACACGATAATAATGTCATGGATATCCAAACCAACTCTATCCAACCAATTAGGAGCATATAATCCCAGATGAAAAAATTTGAGATCCTGTAAAAAAGTATCCTCCCTACCTTACACCCTAGTGGCTCCTTTATTATGTTGGCACTATTACTTATAGATTTACTTTATTACATATACATTTAACCCCATGTGTTCCACCCTTTGGGTCATATCATATGCATTTAACCCCATATATTCCCCCCTTCGGCCATGTCCCTTCATTAGACCGACCATATTACATATGCATTTACTTCATTACATATAAATTTAACCTTGGATATATTCCACCCTTAGGTTCATATCACATACATTAACCCCATGCATACCACCCTTGTGTCATAACACCCAATTCATCAAATCCATATATGATTGCTTTGAAAAAACACAGCATTTTGGAAAGTTGACCAAGCTATACTGAAATGGCACCCTGGAATATTTTATAATAGTCTTTGAGTAATTGGAAATCTACACTAAAAAAAAATTATTGATACATTCTCCAAAAAAATTATTTATTAATGGTCTAAAGGATGAGATCATATCCTAACTCTTGATGGATCATCCAAATACTTTATTGGAGGATTCTCAAAAAATGACTAGATGCACAAGTGGTGGATAATGCTCAAACCCACAAATCCCCCTTTATCCCTCATTCCTACCCTAATCTGGAACCTAAAACACCCCCCTTTAATTTTCATCCCTTGAAAGTCCTAAAGTTGTCCACAACAAATGTTATAGAATATCAATGCCTCAAAAACATTTATACTTATTAAATGTAAAGAGTAAAATTGGATGTGTCCTACCACAACCAAGTTGAATAATACCCCAAGAAGACATTACCAAGTTTCATAAAGACAAACCCTCCTACTCATGATAAAACACCCCCTCAATGAATTATTTGGAATTTTTTCACCTGGAAAACTCTAAAGTTGATTAGTTATATCAAGAACCACAAGGTTATTGTTTTGATTGACAATGTCAACACCCACAATTTTATTAATAGGAGATTGGTTGAATAAACCCAATTTTATGTCCATGCAATACATAGTTTTCAAATTATAGAAGCCAATGGAGGTATGATGAAATGTTAAAGCATATGTGAAAATGGGATACTATTATCTTAAAGTCACATGTTTTCTATTGAAATAGGGCTTGGGTTGTCGTTATCAATGTAAAATGATTATGCACTTTGGGTATTGTTACCATAGATTTCAAGGAATTATACATGAGATTGAACAAGGAATGACACAAATATACATTCAAGGGGATTAAGTCCATCTCCCTTGAAATTATCATTATCTTAAAGTCACATGTTTTCTATTGAAATAGGGCTTGGGTTGTAGTTATCAATGTAAAATGATTATGCACTTTGGGTATTGTTACCATAGATTTCAAGGAATTATACATGAGATTGAACAAGGAACGACACAAATATACATTCAAGGGGATTAAGTCCATCTCCCTTGAAATTATCATCTCTCACTATATGTAGAAGTTGTTAAAGAAAGGACTACCATTATTTCCTATATCAATTCCATACAAGTTGTGGGCAACCATCCCATAGGAGATTCAACCCTAATCTATAGATGGTCATGACTACACATCAACAAGTATTTAAAGCACCCTATGGCTTACCACATTCACGTGGTGAGCATGGCCATGGTATTCCCATGGTTCCATGATGTCAACCACTTAATTTGTTTCCTTATAGGCTCCCTTTTGAACATAAGAATGAAATAGAAAATATCATTTAGGAACTATTGGAGTCTAGAGTCATGCATTCTAATTTAACCCCTTACTCATCATCTATTGTTAATGAATTAAAACAAAAGGTATTCAGTGCATGTGTCCTGGTTTCCATACTCTCAATTAGTTGATATCAAAGACAAATTCCCATCCTAGTTTTATATATATATATATATATATATCTTGGTTGAGCTTCACGGAGATAATTTTTTCAATAATTAGATCTTTTATTAGGATACCACCAAATAAGGATGGAGGTGGACATCCCTATGGAAAAATTGCAGACACGTGAAGGAAACCATGAGTTTTTAGTGTTTCTCTTTGTAATTTGCAATGCTCCATCCATGTTTTAGAGCCTCGTGAATAATATATTTTGACCCTTACTACACAATTTTCTGCTTGTATTCTTTAATTCTACCTTGATATACAAAAAAAATTGGACCTCCCATGTGGAGCATGTTGATATAGCCTTACAACTCCTCTAGGACCACTAATTGCTCCTTAAATGTTCCAAATGCAATTTTGGGGCTTCAAAAGTCATAATTGGGTCACATTGTCAATTAAGATGAAGTGAAAGTGGATCCCAAGAAATTTGTTGACATGTAGGATTGGTCATGTCCCAAGACCTTGAAGAGATACATGGTTTCTTAGGACTCTGTTCTACCACAAGAAGTTTTGAAAATTTATGGGAAATTGATGCCCCCTTAACAACTTGCTAAAAATGATTCCTTTGTATGGAATTAGGCCACCTAGTGGGTATTTTCATCCTTAAAGGAAGCCATGTATACTCTAACTATCTTACCGGTGTTCAATTTCACTAAGACTTTTTTCTTGGAATGCGATGCCTTTGGTAAAGGTCTCATAACAGTGTTGGTGCAAGAAGCCTTCCACTTGGAATTCACTAATAATAAGTTGTGTGACAAATTTGGGAAAATAAACCTATTAGAAAGAGATGGCGACCACCCTTCATGAAATTGATAGTTGGATCCCATATCTCAATGGGATGTGCTTCCAAATCAAGGCCAAACATCAAGGTTTTGAAGTAATTTCTAGAATATAAATTATCATCCCCAGAGTAGCACAAGTGGGTCACTAAGATGTTTGGGTGTATGTGATGGCTAATTGTTTATCATGGAAAAATGTTTGTCTATAATTATGAGAAATACATGATGGCCATACTTCATGCAATTGATACTTGGAACCAATATATCATTGGGAGGTGCTTCCATATCAAGGCCAACCATCATAGTTTGAAGTATTATTTAGAATAGAGGTCATCATCCCTAGAGTAGCGCAAGTAGGTCACTAAATTTTTTGGGTATGATTATGAGATCAAATATAAGAAATGAAAAGAGAATGTGGTGGCTAATTATTTACTACAAAAATATTACGAACGTTGTCTCTTTTCTTTATCTTTATCCATAATCAATTATCTAGCCAAAGCCCATTAAGACTGGATGGAAAACGAAATTATGGTTCAACTCATCCATAGGCTTAAGTGTCTCCCAACAAAAATTTTAAAATACAAAACTTACTTCATCTATTAAAGTCACATTCATATAAGTGATTATTAAATCAATAGTTTGAAAATATTTAAATAAAGCAGTTACGTTGTCATGATAGCAGGATTATCTTGCCAACAATATAAAAGGGGGTCAAGCTCATTATATCAACTTGCATCAATGTAAGAAAATAATATATTTTACATGATTCCATTGAGTCTATTTAAAATCATGTTTGTAATATTTCTTCTATATTTATAAGTTTTGCATGGCATTGGAGTAGGAAGGTCTTGAGCAAGAATGGGATAAGTTGAATTGAAAAAGGTTTTGAAGAAGCAATGTATCAAATAGTCACCCTATATCAAAAGGATTTAAATGAAGAATTAAATATTAATATTGTCAATTCCAATTATCACTCCATTTTTGCTGATGGGGAATTCATGGTAATGGATACAAGGCAGAACACAATGATTTGACGGAAATGTTAATATCATTATGCATACATCAAAAAATAGAGGAAATCAATACTTAGTATCTTAGAGGAATTTTTTTATTATTCATGATGTTAAATTTTTGAAAGAATATAATGAATAGAGTCACCATTCATCAAAAGAAAGGTTATGTGTTTTATTGTTTGATTATGAGTTTTTAAGAGAAAATCCAAGTAGCCAAGCTTGGGAAGGAGGCATCACATCAAAGTTTAAAGCCACTAAATTGAAGTTGCTATATGAAAATTAAAAGTGGTTGTTGGAAACAATTATAGTACCAATGAATAAAAATTTATGAAATTAAATTCATGAAACAAAATATACACAAATTACACTAAATACAATTAATAGAATTTAGATCTAGTTTTATTACTAAGCACAACAAATACGAAAGTAGCCTACAAGCACATTCCTTTTCCATGGAAGGAAAGGGAGGAAAATATCTCAAGCTCTCTTAAAACTCTAACGAAATATTCCATCAATGATACAAGTAATAATGATGAATCTCTCCTTATTATAGCATTATTTGACACATCAATGTCTTCAAGAATCTAAATGGCCACTAGTACATATGGTCAAATTTGCCACAATTTTTCATCCCTGTTGCCACGATTTATTGTCCCTGTTGCCACGATTAGGGTTTCATTTTTTCATGGAAACCTTTTCATGGATATAGGGACGAAAATTCCCCGTCATGGCAATTGCAACGCATCATAGTGGCCACGTGTCACCTATACTTTAGTTCTCAGATCTACGGAATTTGAAATCGGCCACGAATATTTGTCGATATAAAGACGAACGTCTTCTATATGCCACGCAGATGCTAAACCTGCCACGAACGTTCGTGGATATAGGGACGAACTTATAGAAGAGGTTTTTTGTGAATAGCGACGAATGTGCATCGTAGGTTTAGAATCTGCGTGGAAACACTTTCTATAGCTCGACGAACATTCGTCGCAATATGCACGAATCAATTCACTAACTTTTTTGGCAAGTTTAGCATCTACGTGGCAACTGCTAGAAGAGATGCGTGGCTATTGAGACGAACTTCCGTGGAAACATCTTCTATGGCTTACACGAACGTTCATCGATATTGAGACGAAACCTGGAAGTGTTAAAAAAAAATAAACCAGACTAAATGGCAATCATTGAAGCAAGCATGTTTAATCCAGACTAAATGGCAATCATTGAAGCAAGCATGTTTAATCCTCGTCTAGTACATTCCTCTACATTGTAACATATATTCTTAACCAATAAAATTTTCCATCTAATAATCATAACCCTCCATGCACAAGCAATGATGCCTAGGTGTTAAGACCAAAATATCCCAATCTCTGGTATCGTGACAAATGACAGATATTCCTTGGCATAATCTGGCTAATCTAGATGAGGCTTCTCAGACAATGGGCCTATTTTTTAGAGTATCGAAATAAAATTTTAAAGCAAACCTAGTAATTCCTTACCATTTTTGTTCTTAAAGATTAATAGGCCAAAGTCATTCTCAATATACATTAACAATCATCATCATCAATATTGAGGAATGCCATTGTGCACAGGGATATGATAGCTATTTCCATTTTTTCATTACCTTCTATTAACAAGCTTAGATGGATCAATAAAATAAAGATTTCAGAGCTATGATATTTATAGAAAAAATCTCAATGGCATATTGATGATAAGCGATGACAAGGAATTCTGATGTGAGTTTTACAAGGTGATGTGGGACATAGTAGGGGTTGGTTTCTGCTACTTGGAATTTGAGGTATTTTTACACTTTAAGCTAAGTAATGGGAATGGGATGATTATTGTTCTGCATGTCAATGGAATATTGATGGTAAGTGATGAAAATGAATTATAATGTCAGTTTTACAAGGCAATGTGGGACATAGTAGAGGATGATTTCAACTGCTTGGTGTTTGAGACCTTTTACATGGGTTGCTTGACTAAATCCATTAACAAAGAGATAATTACATTGATCCCCAAGAATTATGCCAGATACTTTATCGGGGGATGGAAATATATCACTCTACTGAGTGTAGCTTACAAGAGCTTAGCCATGTCTTTAACTCTTTGGGTGTGGCATGTTGCTAGGAAGATTGTTTGGAGGGAACAAACAAGTCTTGGGACACTGATTAGCAAGTCCTCTTCTTGAAGATCAAATTTGACGAAGCCTACCATCAGATTGATTGGTCCATCACTGAGATGTTGACTTGTCTAGGATTTGGTATAAGATGTGTTGGGATAGTGTGTTACCCCCATTCTGCATGGGTGTCCACTTGTGATTTTCATCACAATATTAGTAGGGGTGACATATTGATGGTGAGTTTGATGGCCTAGAGTCTTATTGCTAATTTATTACTTCATGTTGTGATGATATTGATGAAGCCCTAATTTTATGTTTTCATGATATATGTGTTTGTAGATGTGAGGTGTGGCTTTTTCAATGATGTTTTGGCCAATAATTCTCGACATGGATCATTACTTAAAGGAGTGTCCTAGTGTTTTGATTTCCATGTGGTATCTAGTTCACATGTGGTATATCATTTCGTGGAGCACTTGGTGTATTGGAATGATATGATGACATATGGAGACATGCCTTGTAAACTATAACATGCCATGAGCTAGTTTTTTATTCTTCCATCTTTACACAGTCATGAACAACAAAATTTGCATTTCAAATAGCACATAAGCAGGCATATTTAAAGAGAAAGGACCTATCATGAGACTTTCAAATACATGCCATTGTTATCTTGATGACTTTTCCAACAACAAACTCAACATACAGGGATAGGGACATAGGTATTTGAAGTAGGAAAATTACAAACAGAGCTACATAGTTGTTTCCAAAAAAAATCAATCACACTCTTTTATCTCTGGAAGTATAAAAACAAAGAAGTGGTGCATTTTCATATCTATCACATTAGAATTATGACGGGGGTAATCAAAAGGGAGAATCCATTCTCTACTTGATTGAAAGGGGTAAACTGAAGACACTGACTAATATGGAAACACTGCATTTTAGGTAGACTATTGACATAGCCATAAATATATGCAAAGTATCCAGAACACCCACAAGAAATTTACTATAATAGAAATAGATGAAGAGCACTCCCTTGATTTGGAAGTAGGTCCAGATGTGAAGAAGGCAGAATATACACCAATATGCTAAGTTTAGCTTCCAAAATAAAGGAAATATTAAGGTCATAGGTTATAGGAATATAATGGGGTCTATTCTAAGCATTTTCCAGAATTTTAGGTGGGCACTAAATAGAGTGCTTTGGCATCCTTAGGTTTGTCTATTTTTGTGTAAAAATCCACATCAGAAGTGGAAAAAGTTGAGGACTAAGTGAGAAAAATTATGAATAGAGGCATATTTGAAGCCCACCTGTGCATATGAGACTTAGGGCCAACCTGCACATGATTTGAATTTTGGAGCTTACCAACATAAAAAGGAATCTATTTCCAGAAGTAACATGGTGAACAATATTTTCTCCAGTTCCTATGGTTTTGTTTTGGTGAATAACTCCCTACCTCTACTTATTTTTCTATATTTGTCCATTAGGTAGGTGTGTTGTTTTTTGTTTGACCCTTAGTGTGAGTTTCCCTCCAATAGAGAGCCAGTTTGTGCACCAATTTGTAATTTTTTTCCCCACTTTTTTTTATAAATATACCCAATCTCTAGATTCACTGTCATTGGTTTTTAAGATGAATCGCAAGGGACTTCAGTCAACTATTAACAATCACTTGAAAAGGCATAACCTTGGTGATATCGGAAATTTGTCTCACTTAGGCCATTAAATGTTATAAAATACTTTTGGAGATTGATTGCCATGCAAGTTGTGAAAATATAAATTTCTAAATTAGTTTGGTGACACCCAGAGGCTAGTTCTCAACAAGATGATTTTCTATTCAATAAAACCAATCCAAAGGCTTGGACATGCGAGTGTAATAGAAGGACACTTTGGGGATTTTTTATGACCTAAATCAATAGTGTGATAGTAGTGATCCCTTTCATTTTCATTTATGAGCACATTAGGATCTATGTTCGGTAGTCCTATGGGAATAAACAACCCTAGAATCAAGTATGGGCATCAAATGGACAAGTATGAATACTTTGAGATAATTTTGAAGGTTACAACAAGTATTTCAACAACCAATTTATCATATATGGAAGTTATGGGTGCATAAACAGAGGTAAATGAGCTTAATACCCTCCAAATCAGAAGTAAGCAGCCACTAGTAATTGTTGCAGCAGGCCTTTGGAGGTTACTTTGAAAATATGAAGGTGTTGATAGTAGCTACATCATTTCAACCTTATAATCCTCTTCTTGATGCATTGGTACACCCATTTGAGCATTAACTAATATTTTGGAGAAGTTTTAAGGCCATCATCGTGAAGTCGTCCCACTTGGAATGGATTTATCTTATGGAGCAATGACATATTGAGGGTTTTGTTGCCATCTATGGACGATATGCCTTGTTTTAGGGCATCCCGTGTTGAAAGAGCATGAACAACAACCCTAAAATATGGCATACAAGGTGTTCTATGGATTTTTATGACCTCAAGAAATGAAGAGACAAATCAGGGCAATATCCTTAACAATTTTTTGAACACTTGACCCCAATCAATAGTCTAGAATCTCTAAAATCCAAACATGGTCACTTACTAGGCCCTAAAATCAATTCTCATCCCTATTGTTGACTTCCTAGTCAGTAGTAATCCAATTCTGGGCAGATTTATTAGTAAGAAAAGTGACAACAAATAGACCTATACACAATCCAAAACAACACCAACCAGCAAGATACTTAGTTCTGGGTAGTTTTATGACAAATATGGGCATGAGATAGTAGCCTTGAAACTCATCTATATATTTGAGATCTATCATCACTTAAACTAAAACTTATAGATTTTTAGTTCATCTAGGTACATGCAAAACACCAATATGCTTAAGGATATCACCTGATGTTATTTGGAGTGAGATAGATCCCACTCCTAGAATTGGATATGTGGCATAATCACTAAGTTTCACATGCATACTTACCTCTTGTAACTAAGAACTCCAAATGTACAACCAGAAAGTTCTTAACACAGGATCTTTGGTATATTCATAACTGCCATATCAACATATTATAATGAGTTACACTGACAAGCAAACTAAAACCATAAACTGCCTTCAGTAACATGTAATAAAATAAACATATATATCATATAACAAAAAGAGAGATATAGTTGAAGATACCAACCTAGGTGTGAAACCCTTCTTGAAAAAATACTCATAAGTGTTACTTTCATAAAATACTGATTGTGCCTCGGAGAGGCCAGTCTACTCTAGGAACCAGCTAACCCTACAAGAGGGTGTGTACAAACCAGAGAGAGAGAAATGATTGGAGTTGATTAGGTCAATGACAATAAATCACAGTACATAACTCAACATAAATAAAGTCACAAAAATTATAAACTTCAACCAAGTCTCAGCACAAGAGAAGTGATTATCAGCACACCACAACTGATCACACGTGATCAAAGTCAAGTACTCTATACGACCAAAAATTCAACAAGGTGGTATAAAAAAAATGAAGGAGGGTAAATGACCGCATTAACCACAAGCCAAAGAAAAGGTACCACAAGTCCAATAATAACTCAATCAAGGTGGGGAAGGTACAACAAGTATTTAATAACTCAATCAGTAGTAGGTAATAAAATAAACATATTGATCATAAACAATAAGAGAGGTAAATGGATGAAGATCTCCATGTCAACATTAAACCAAAAATCAAATCTGAAGTGTGGGTACAAATATAAACAATGGTCATAACATAGGTGTGGGTAATACAAGACCCATGACCCTTAGAACCAAGGGTATGCTCCAAATGTGGCAAACAACCATAGTACTCTATAAGACCAAAACTTCAACAAGGTGGTTTTAAAAAAGTTACTTAAGGAGGGTAAATGACCCCATTAAACACAAGTGAAAGATAAGGTACCACAAGACCAATCATAGCTCAATCAAGGTGTGGAAGTTACAACCAGTCATATCTCTCTCAAATGTACATATGTTCCATATAACCTGAAAGTTCATCATCACAATATAAGGAAGTGTGGTGGGATGCCAAATAAAAATATCCCTCATTTCTCTCTATGCAATCCTGATAGAATCACATAACAGATAAGTACCTTGTACTATAGAAAATTAAAGCCACCTGTGTTACCTTTCAATTTAGGAATATGCTCTACAAAAGCAAAATTTCACCACAATTACCATCCAAATTTCTGACTAGTGCTAAAGCAACAGTAAAAGATTTTATAACAAAATTTTGATCTCTATCAACTTCAGCACTCCTCTGTGGTCCCTATGTTGAAGTTGGTCCTCGAGTTGTAATGGGCAGTAATGAAATTATAACATATGTAGCAGCATTAAATAAGCAATGAAAAAAGCGAATAAAAATTGATTAGGCTTCCTTTCAAGGGACAAGTCACCAAGGGAACGTGAAAGTACCTTGAGAGAGAGAAAAAGTTAAGTACAGACCTCAAACAGGTTAACACAATCCACATACTACAACAATTAAACGCACAAATGAAAGAAAGGTACAGTAATATAACAAGTCTATAGCTGCATTATAAAACGGTACTATATTTGAATAGTGCTAAAGCAACAGTAAAACATTTTATAACATAATTTTCATCTCTTTCAGTAACAGGTAATCAAATAAACATATTGATCATATAACAATAAGAGAGTAATAGTTGAAGATCTCCACGTCAACATTAAACCAAAAATCAGATCTGAAGTGTGGGTACAAATATAGTACCTTATACTATCGAAAATAAAAGCCACATGTGTTACCTTTCAATTTAGCAATATGGTCTACAAAAGCAAAATTTCCTCACAATTACCATCCAAATTTATGACTAGTGCTAGAGCAACAATAAAAGATTTTATAACATAAATTTGATCTCTATCAACTTCAGCACTAATATGTGGTCCCTGTGTTGAAGTTGGTCCTCGAGATGTAATGGGCAGTAATCAAATTATAAAGAGTGATGATGATCGAAGTCATGATGAACATATCTAATATATCTAATATAAAGAGAATGAATGTTTTAGACTAATATATCTACATTCAACACATACAAGAGTGATGATGTGTGAGAAAACACAAAATTTGAAAATATCCAAGAGCATCACATAAAAGATAAGTACCTCGTAACTATACCGAATAAAAGTTAACTATATCACCTTTCATATAAATGGGAAAAATAATTATATTTTAATAACCCGATTATGTTACTAATAGCGAATATTAAGAGAATCCATGTTTCATACTAACAACATCGATCTACATCAAAATACAAGTCATGAATTTATGTTGCATCTAATTTTTCGTTGATTTCTGTTTTTTTGCATTGAAAACTTGCGAGTACGGTATCACAATCATCAATTGGTGCAGTATTTACTGCGATATCTCCTATTCTTGTTTGTGTTTCCATGCCCTCATGTATGCCACTTCTTGTACGTCATTCAGCAGGGCATGGAGGCAGTTCTGAAGGGGTGTGAACTGCCACAACGAAAATGAGCATATATATATGACGTTGAAATATTATTGAAATAAATATTTCATTATTTTGATTAAAATTACAATATTTCTCTTTACCTGTCTGTGTGGATGTGACAGGCGCTGGGGTGTTAATTAGAGGTCTAGTTGCTTCCTCTTGCAGTTCAGGCTCCTGACCTGCATGGTCTTCCATTGAAAGAAGAAAATTAATAAGCATACGTCAGGAAATATAAATATCTAATCACAGTAGATATTTCTATTTCCAAATCATACATATCAGAATGGACACTATGCTCCACACTATCATGGGACATGTGCACCCCAACATCAACTGGTACTTGCTAAGTACCGCTGGATTCACTACTGCGATTGCATTGTTGCTTAAAAACAAACATAAATTTTTAGTTATGGGTGATATAATCAGAACTAAATAGACTTTAATAGTATACTACAATTGGTGATATACCTGCATTTGCGTTATTGGGGAGATTGGAGTCTGCCCCAAGCTTTTCCGATATTCAACCACACTTTTAAAACCAAGCTTTAGGTCTTCCTCGGTGGAAGCAGCTTGGAACGTATTTCCCTGCAATGCATGATAACACATTTTAAAATTTCCAGTATCAAAATCAGATATTTGTTCGGTACTGTTAAATAAATATTCCCAACAATTAATCATTTAATACTTACGATTCTTGCTCTTATTTTTCTATAGCCACCCTGGACCAATCTATGTTGCCCGTGCTTTTCCATTCTAGCCTTGGTTGTTTTGGAGGTGTCAAGTAGCCTATATATGAAAATTTTGAAAAACCTTAGATATCAAAAATCTTACTTAAAACAAAAAAGAAATTAATAATTGAGCTTATTTCAATAAAAAGATTATATATGTTGTACCTTGCTTTACCAGGCCGTGGTTTTTTTCCTTGTCTTTTTAGCAAGTTCTCCTTTGCATCATCTATGAGTGCCTTCCATTCTTTCTCCGAAACCATGGTAGGGCGCTCATGCTTGAGGTCAGCTTGCAATCTTTCCCTATATTGGGCCCTGGTATATTTCAAATTATCATTGGCTAACTTTGCAACAACTTTCTGTTGAAAGTATTGCCGAACAAGTTGACCATGTGGTCCATCAATTTATCTCTCTTTTTTCTATCTTGGCTATTCCACTGTGTGCGAATGGTGGGGCCAAATAGATCCAAGGCTTTGTCATTCAAATGCCTGTAGAAGACATTGTTTCCTGCAAAAACATGTAATCCATTAATTTATAATATTTTCAACGTATGTCTATTTCAATTTCATGATTAAAATCAATAAATTAATCAATAAATACCTGCAATCTTCTAAACCTTGATAGGAACACAAGAGTCATCCACCAGAAAGGTGAGATCTAGTGATATGGTGCTTTTAACTCGTGCTGCTCTAGGAAAATTTTCTTGGTCATGTACAATACATTCATCTCCAGAGTCATGTGGAGTCCTAGGCTCCGTCTCATCATGCTCCGGCATGGCATCATGCCCCGTATCATCAGTGCCTGCATCATCAATGGATTCAAGGCCAACCGCAGGAGTGGCAAAAGGCCTCATTGGTACATTGCTTCTTTTTTGTTGCATTTGACCATCACTGCTACCTATACCTGTCTCGGTAGGTTCTCTAGACACAGGTTTTAAAAAATCCTACAAACAATAAAATTTATTGTATCAGATCACTTGGAAAAATAAAAAACATAATATCAGATATGAAATCATGTCATAGCTTAAAAAAATTTGTGAAGAGGCCACTTACCCCATAAGATTGTATTTGATCTTGTAGCTCTAGAATCCATGCCCTGTTCTCCTGTGTCAAGGGCCTTTTTCGAGCCAAGGAAAGCATTTCTATGTTTTCCTTTTTCAAGGCTACTCTAAAAGTGTGCAGTGGGTCAGTGGAATAGAAAATGTCTTCCTCAAACCCCTCATCACCTAGATCGAGTGCACGTGACTAAATTTATCAAACAATAAATTAAATTAAGCAATATAATTTTAACATCATTCAAATATTGATATTGTAATGAAAATTAAGTTACTATTATGCACTAACACTTACCTGACACAGTGTTATGGCCAGTGATTGTCCACGATCAACCGGCACTGTGGAAGCAGCAGGTGCCTTTCCACGGTCCTGAATGAACCAGTAATCCACCATAATGTCAGAAAAATGAACCAGTAATCCATCATAAGCTCAAAAAAATGTGAATGTCAATAGTGGACATTGAATGTTAACATACTAAATCGAAACATTTAGTTATTGTATGTAACACTTACTTGGCGGGCCACAGAGTGTGACCTTCCACGGTCTCCCTCGACCATGGAAGCAGCAGGTGCCTTTCCAATGGTGCCACCCTAACATAATAAATCAATAAATAAATGTTTGCCTCATACTAAATAATTGTAACATAAACAAAAATGAGATATTGCATTAATATTTATTTTTACCTCAGAAGTAGAAGATACATGTTCTGCTGCATGTCGATGTGCAGACTCCTGCCACAGTTTAATAATCATGTTATCATATGGAAATATTAAAAATAAGCACGGAAAAAGCGAATTCTAACAGTGAAAATCGGAACATCTTGTTATTGTAGTCATATTTATTTGCTATATTTAACATTTACTTGACGAGGCATAGATTCTGACCTTCCACGGTCACCCTGGACCGTGGAAGCAGCATGTTCCTTTCCACTACCGCCACCCTAAACAAAAGTTGAGTCAATAATTGCATCATAAACAAAAATGATATATTCATAGCAATGTAATCACATGGAGATATTCATAATAAGCACGAAAAAAGCGAATGTCAACAATGGAAATCGAATGTTAATAGAAAAAAAGGAAACATTTAGTTATGGTAGTCATTTTTAGTTACTACATTTAGCATTTACCTGATGGGGCATAGTTTCTAACGGTCCATGGTTACCTTGGACCGTGGAAGCCACATCTATTTGATTTAAGTTGTAATTGATCAACAACTCTTCACCTGCAAGTATTGGTTTTATTGCACATACAAATATACGATGTTGTTTGCGTCCCTCGAATTCACAATTTGGTTGCTTATTTGTTGTCACTGGTCGTGTACTATTTATAAAGCCAGTAACGTTTCTCGACGCTTTTGGTCTCCCATCAATATACATAGTCGCCCCTTTGTTTTTATTTTTTTCTGCTAGTTGAATATAATTCGCGGCAACTCTGTATCTCCACATACTTCGAGTATATTGGACCAAGATCAACCAATTATTGTATCTGTATAGTGGTCCTACATACTCCATCAATTCAGTTATAGTGCCATAGAAGACCTTTATTCCATCCATGGAAAATAGCCCCAATCCATGTAAGGACGAAGGAGCGATGTGATACATCCTCCCATTGATGAGGAAATCTATGTCCACTTGAGGTAGCATATTAGGTACCCATCGTTGCACTAGATGTTTATACCTCAATGGAAAATCAATGTCTCCTATGCTCTCAACATCATAATTACACCACCCACCGTTGGCAATAAAATATTTCATGCGTCTATGAAATCTTTTCCTTATCTTTTCAGATCTAGTTGATATAAAACCAGTAGATCTAGTACAACTCATTTCACTTTCAACCTCTCCGAGTATATCTTCATCATCACTTGAGGAAGGTAGATCTAACAAATATCTATTTGGTGGTACCTACACTCGATAAAACAAGAATAAACAAGACGACGCTTTCTTTCTTCTTTGAAAGTACACATCCACAAATGCAAAGATTCTTAGTTAAACACATTTACTTCCCTCAAATTTGAATCTTAGGAGGGACATGCAAACCAAAGTGGATGTAGTGTTACAAATCTCAGCTAAAGTGTTTGGTATTGGGAGGACGATTTGTGGAAGGAAGAGACCAAGTTAAAGTGCCATAACAAGCTATCCATATGACACCACATTCATCACTGTAGGCTGTGAGCTCTTTTGTGGATTGAGTTTGCATATTTGGGGGTCTTTTTCTCTTGTGGGGAGAACAAAACCACCGGGGACAACAAATTAAGGAAGTTATCTAGTATATCACCCAGTTTCGGTCCTTCTAACATTGCTGGGCATATTATTGGCAGCCTACCCTCTTTCTTTGAATGGCATATTATTGGCAGCCCACCCTTCATTTTTGAAATTTACATGCTGGTATTTTATGCTAATGCATATGAAAACTATTTTTTAGTGAACTGTTTGGAAAATCGGTCAACTAAGAAACATTAATTGACTATATCATCCAAACAAACCATAACTACAATTAGAGGGTCCACTCAGGAGTACATTGCAGCAGTGTTTGTAACAGTTTTTCAATACATATGAACCAAATAATCAGTAAAATACTACAGCCAAGAATGCAAAATACATCAGCTAACTTAGGTGAGATATTACACATTAGACATGTTGCGAATTTCAAATTCATGCAAAGTGGCACTCAAATGGCCATTATAAATTTGATTTTCGAAGACTTTCAATATTACGAGGATCTTTTTTGTATCAAGCTTTAGCAAGCAACTTGTAGGACAGATTTTCAGACATTATGTGTATATTTATTTCCAACTATATTAATAAGCAATACTGAAATAAGCAGGTGTACACATCAATATACTTCAATATACATTTCATTTAATAAGCAAGTACTGAAATTAAATAGCAAGACGGAAATTTAACACAGTTTTCATATCTTTGAACTTTTCATCTTTAGCACTCCCAAGCCTGGGTAAGAGTATTAGCATATGAGGTTAAGCTCAGATTAGCATAGGTCATTGATCATGTATCCCACTAAGACATAATCACAAAACTATGTCAAGTCAAACATGGGTGAGGGTACCATGACCAAAATAATAAAATGGTACAAGTTAAAAAGATGATAATGGGTGTTATGACTGAACTCCCTTTGTACCAAAGGGTGTACCACAACCAAAGTACCCAAAAGACCAAAGAAATAAGTTAAAGAATAACTTAAGGTGGGTAAGTGACCCTAATAATCACAAGTCAACTATGTGGGCATCATCTCTTGCTAGCTGACTAGTGGGCTAACTTTGGGGTTTTGGAACTGTTTCATGCTATAGAACTGGATAACATCAGCTATTGAGGACTTTGAATTGAGTGTACCAAGGCTGATTTCCTCCTGAATGTTGTTATTTAATTATTTATCCTAATGGTATCAATGACCTCTTTAATAGACTGTTATTAAGGTTTCTATGCCTCCAAATAACTACAAAATAGGCCAAATAAGAGGAGCACTCTAGTCTCCCAAGCAAGCAAACAACCGAAGGATGCCACCTCAGCACCTGATAGTCAAAATCCTAGAGGTCACGGATACCATTAGGATAAATAATTAAATAACAACGTTCAGGACCAATGTGTTAGTTGCAATTAAATGTGTGGGGAATGTTATGTAAGACCCTCAAACAACCCTTATACACCACATGTGCTTGATGCAAACATTCAAATCCTTGACAATTTAAGCCTTAACTTAAGTGAAATCAACAATAAATATAAGTGTTGGAAACAACCAAACCATGACTACAATGATAGCTGAAAATCTAATGTGCAATAAGACAATTTTAAAATTTCAAAAACACCATGCATACAAAGAAGAAATGAAGTCCATGTTCATAGTCTCAAAAAGTTTTTATGACTTTCAAAAGTAAGATCTAAAAGTTTTTATGACTTTCAAAAGTAAGATCTAAAAGTTTTTATGACTTTCAAAAGTAAGATCTAAAAGTTTTTATGACTTTCTTTTCAATCTTTATGACAATCTGAATGGACAGGCCCCACTCATAGCGAAATACTTTTGAGACATTTAGAAATCATCGGAGTATGGGGGAGCATATATTTCTCGAAAGAGGTTGGTATCAGTGCACCATGCCTTTGAATAAATAGACCTCTGAACCACGCATCTATTATGATGCATGTGGATGTCTATGCGGGTTTTGACAAGCCATTGTTCTTTGTATTTAATGTAGTACCCAGGGATTTGATCCTCAGTAATCTTTGTCTGCAAAATATCTTTGACCTGTTCCAGAGATTCTCCAACTTCCCATTTTAGATTATAAATAACAGTTGGTTCTAATGTTGTCATGCTGATGCCGAATGACTACCACCAGTCTCTAATCCAATCAGGGATGTAGAATGCAGGATCCTCATAGATTTGTGGAATTTGAAGTCCAAACTTTAGCATGGTATATGTTGACCAACGCGACCTCAGTCGACAGGGGTTCGCCTCACTTTCGACACTTACCGCAGTCTCCCTGAGCACTGGCTCGGGAAGGTTTAATCCCACCCATCAACACCCGCAGAGCAGATGAGGTCTCACCCGAGGCATCCAAGAAGAGCAGATGGAACCATGTTTCCACCGAGTGAGGAGGAGAGTTGTGGCTATGCAGACTAGCTTTATTGCAGTACTTAAACAGAACCCAAACATATAACATTTTAACTAATCGTAGCATTCATATTCCACATGAAACGGATCATCTAATCGCATCATTTATCATTTCAACAACAGTAAGCAGATATTACATCAAACAACATTTATATATTGCACCATTGCACAGAGATTGCACCAAAACATAATTATATTACTGTTGCGGTCAAAATACCAGAGGCAAAACATACATCTTCTTATCTCTCGCCTGTTATTCTCTTGTATTCTATCTTTATCTCTCGTTATCTATCTTCTTCTAACACTTACAATTCTCATCTATTTATAGGCTTCTGCCATTACAATATTTGTCCACTTACAACTAACTTCCTAACCGACACTATGGACAATTGACCCAACAACCCAAAAACTCGCATACCACGGTACAACTGACTCACTATTACATAATATATGGTCCAAGTGACCCAAAACCCGCCAACTACGGTATTCTTTAATACAAAATACTCCTTTCGCGCCCACATCCAATGTGTCGCAGTGTCAGTGGTGCTACGACCTTTCCCCATCAAACTGCCTGCCAACAGGCCCCCAACACAATCTTGTGGCTCACGCTCGAGCCACGTCAACTACTGGACATAGTGCCTTCGAACTAAACTACATTTCGGTAATTGTTCTTGCTGTCTAGATTACGCGGTGTTGTCCGGCTCCTTTTGCTACACTGATCGTCAACTCATTGTGATGTATGTTTAACCCAAAATCGTCATCGCCTGACTTGCTGTCATGTACTTCTCAAACTCATCCTCGAGTCTCTTGGACGGGTACTAACGGGAAGAAAAAGAGGACGAACGGTACCAAGGTGCGAAATTAGCAGATGACTCTGGCACATTTGTTTCACACCGAAAATTGGTTCCTATTGTGGGAGGGGAGCTACCGCCCCAACCCACTCAGGGGTCGAGAAGAGCACAATCCTTCGAACAACTACTACGTACTTAACCATGTTGAACAAACCCTCGACGTGGGCATAACACGGTGTAAGTGCACCCACCGTATCAAGTCAGTCAAGGACACTCGTCGTTCGGGCTCGCAGGGCCCCTGGGGTGCTGCCACGGGAAACGAAGTGAAGCATTTCCACAGCCTCCTTGGAATGCCTCACAACTCAATTCACAAACTGATCAACTAGCATAACCACTCTCTTTCACAACAAGCATCGTTGTAGTGAACTACCAGCTGCCTCGGCTACTTATAGCCGGATCATTCCTAGGTCACGACAGTGGGAATGATGCTCCACTACCTCTCATCTACGTGTGTAACCCCATTGGCTTATGCGATGGGGGGGGGTGACCATACTGTCACCGAAGATCCCACGTGCTGATGTGTGAGCAATCTCCTCAGATCGTGCTGATCGCACCGGCCCAGCGTGCCATGCGCAAAACATGTTGTCGTCTTGTGGTAATCCGGCAGAATCTGTTAGGTGCAATCATGTATAGGGATGATGGGAAATGGTGACAAGATATTAGTGGAACAATAGTCACAATGCTGCCCCGTACCTCCCAAATCCTTCGTAATCATCACAAAACTATTTCAAAAAGAGCTGCCATCAGTCCTAGTTGCAATACTGCCATAAGTCTCCAACTGTTCCAAACTTGCGGCACAAGCCTCCCAGCTTCCGCATACCTTCTTCTGTTCGCATGCCATCTGCCACCAAGCAACCTGCAACACACACCTTTTTTATTTTTTTTCATCGATGCGACTCAAACATCGTATTGCTCCAAGCCTGAGCGATAGGGCTTCAACCTGTGACCATTTACCAGTTTGGGGAGCAGCGCCCCATCCAACTGTTGTAATTGAACTGCTCCTCCTGAAGTAATACTATTGATGCGATATGGACCCAGCCAATGCATCTGCAGCTTCCCTGGATGTTTTATAAACTTGCTGTCGTATAACAGCACCAAGTCGCCTTGCTGAAACTGCTTACTTTTGATGTGGCGATCATGCCATGCCTTCTGGCAATCCTTCTCCACCCCTTGGTGAAAGCCCGCGATAAATCGATCCTCTTCCAGCTCCACCAATTGTGCTAGACATTCATCTAATGCTGCAACATCATCCATGCTCATAACAGCCGCAATTCGTAAACTTGGAACAATGTACTCCATAGGCATAATTGCTTCCTTCCCATATACCAACTTAAAAGGTGTCTAACCAATCAACCGTTTACAGGTGGTGCGATAGGCCCATAACACTGCTGGGATTTTTAAATCCCAATCGTCGCGGTTTGCATTGCACACCTTTGTCAATGCATGCTCCAACACCTTGTTAAATGCCTCCACCGTTCCATTCGCCTGTGGGTGATAGGGTGTACTCTTCTTATGCTGTATCTGTAACTCCTCCGTTAATGTGCTGATAGTGCGATTAAGAAAGTGGCTGCCTTGATCACTCAGCAATATCTTGGGGCAGCCAAAACGGGTGATAATGTGATCAAACAAAAATCGAGCAATCGTTGCGGCGGAGCAATCAACTACAGGTGCCGCCTCAGCCCATCGGATCAAATACTCTGTTGTCATGACAATATATCGTGCACCTGTGCGTTTCCCTAGTGGATGGATCGGTCCAACAAAATCCACAGCCCATTTCTCGAATGGTTGCAATGTTACTTGAGGTAGCAGCGGCATCTCGTCACGTCGGGACGGCTTTCCAGTTTGCTGACAAACATCACAAGACCGTGCATAGTCTGTCGCATCATTATGTAATGTGGGCCACCAAATTCCTGCACGCAGTACCTTCCGGGAAGTTTCCCGACTGCCATAGTGTCCTCCCACTACTCCACCATGCGCCTCAGCCAATATCTGCGCTTGCTCATGCGGCAAGACACATCTGCGCAATATCTCATCAGCAACCAATTTATACAATTCTCCCTTGATCAGTTGAAATTCAGCAGCCTTGACAACCAATTGCTTATTCTGAGTAGTGTTAAAGTCAGTGGGCGCGGTGTCGGTAACCAAATACTGAAGGATGTCATCAAAGTATTGATCAGCAGCGGCAACATGAAATAGTTGGGCATCCGACAATCCGTCTTTGATATTAGTCGGTTCCTCCCCTGTGTCAATCTGTGATAGATGATCGGGTCCAAAATTCAACTGCCCCGGTTTCACAATGACTTCAAAATCAAACTCCTGGAACAAAAGTAGCCACCGACAGATCTTCCCCCCCAACACAAGCTTATTGACCAAGTATTTTAATGCAGAATGATCAGTGAACATTTTAAAGTGGCCACGCAACAAATAATGCCTGAATTTCTGCAGAGCATAAACCATGGCCAGACCTTCGCGTTCTATGGTAGTGTAATTACGTTCTACAGAGGACAGCTTCTGACTGGAAAAAGCAATGGGATGATCAAGGTCACCTTCTCCTGGTTGAGCTAACACAACCCCTAATGAAACCGATGAAGCATCAACATGGACATGGAATTCCTTACTCCAGTTCGGGAAGACCAAGATTGGTGCCAACGCCATCTTCACCTTGAGCGTTTCAAATCTATCCTGACATTCTGGGCTCCACTGGAATGCCGCATCCTTCTTCAACAACTTTTCCATAGGAGCAGTAATCGCAGCATACCCCCTAATGAACTTGCGATAAAATCCCGTATGACCCAAGGTGGCGCGCAACTGCTTAACGGTGGTTGGCAGTTGCAACCCCAAAATGAGCGCAATTTTGGCTGGATCAACTAGCAATCCCTGCTTACACACGATATGTCCCAGCAATATCCCAAATGGTGCACAGAAAATACATTTCTTCATGTTCAGCGATATCTGGTGCTGTCGGCATCACTCAAGCATTAACCGCAGATTGGCCATATGATCACGAATCAATCCATATACGGTCCAATCATCCATATATACCTAAAAAAACTTTTGAATAAAATATTTAAATGTGGCAACAACGACCCGGGAGAATATCGCAGGTGCATTCTTCAAACCAAACGGCATTACCGTGTATTGAAAGCACCCCCATTCAGTAACAAAAGTGGTTTTATGGTGATCTTCCTTAGCAATGTGAATCTGATGGTATCCAGAGAATCCATCAGTGAAAGAGTACATCTCCTGGCCGCCCACTCCCTCAAGTACTTCATCAGTAAACGGGGTCGGAAAAGGGTCATGCAAGCAGGCATCGTTCAATTTCCGCAAGTCGACGCAAATGCGCACTTCGCCTATTTTCTTGTCCTGCACCACCATAGGGCTGATCCACTCGAACTCTTCTACAGGTTCAATAATACCGGCATCCAACATGCGATCAAGTTCAGCCTTGACCTTTTCTTTATGTCACGGATTCAGTCGATAAGGTTGCTGTCAGACTGGCTTAGCATCTGGTTTTAGTGGAATCTTCATCTCGCCTAAATCACCTAGGATTCCCTTCATTTCGGAAAACTTCATGGGAAACACGTCTTGAAACTCATGAAGTAACTTAGTAACCTTATTCATCATCTCATCGTCCTAATAATCCCCAACATTGGCAAACTTGGGAGTAGCCTCGGTGTCGATATTCATCTTGCGAAGCTGCAATGGTTGACTGAACGGATTACTTGGCACAACAGGTGGGACTACATTACGACTTCCTTCAGATTCAGGAATGTTAACATTCCGAGGATCATCATCGTCCTCCGGGCCACCACTGACATTGAAGCACTCCATGAGATACTGCATCTGATAGTGTGTGTGCGGGTCGACAGGGTAGGCCATCGGAACAACCTGAAATATCACGTCACGGATGAGCTGCAGGGCGTTATGGACATCAAGGTTGGCATCTGCAAAAGTGAACGTATGAGTAAAACAGATCGTCAACTCCCCCCATGTTGTAATGTCTCGACGCAACTCGGCTGTAGTGTACCACGAGCGCGGTATCTCATCCAAAGTATGGACAAAAGCATGGACCCACTCATCTTTGGGTCACGCTACCCATAAACGTTGGCACTCCATCACATGATCACTAGGATCAGTCCGGCCATCATACTTTCCAGTGTGATAAACTTCAGTATCGTCGAACCAAACCATCATCAGCCTACGGCACTGTGACCAACCTTTAATGAACTTCTTATGTGTCGCCCACCATCGTGTTGGAGTAGCCTTCAGTGCTTCCTCCAAGGCCAGCAATCGCTTGTTGGCGGATATTTCTACCCTATAGCAAGGAAACTAATGCTATCAACTTGGTTGGGGTGACAGGTAAGTGTATTGATGCTATTACAGAGACATTTACAAAAAGAAAGAAGTTGTAGATGTAGGGAACATACCTTTTAATCGAAGTCTGATCCTTGCCTTGACTTGATCCTGTGTTCCACTTCCGCATCTACCTTTCCTTCAGCAAACCTACAACAACAATACCTTTCTCAAAACATTTTGGGCAATATATAAAGCTTGAAAGAAACAAAAACAATGTTTACATTCAGCATTGACCAAAATAAATCCAACTTAAGATGCCATTTCATAACACATTCAAATTGGAACAAGAAAAACACTTCAACCTTTATTTGTCAAAAGTAGAATGATGTACAAGTATACCTGATAATGAAACAGGCTCCTGCAACTAGATTCTGGGCTCTGGCTTTCTTCTGGCTTGGATGTCTTCAGCAACAACTCCTCCAATGCAAGCTTCTTCAAAGTTTTTCCATTAATCAATCTCACTAACTCCAATTTCTAACCCTTCTCCTTTAACCTTCCTGGTATTTATAGGATTAAAGAAGCAGTTCAGGTCGAGATGTAGTTATGGAGGAAGTTGGGGGAGTTAGGAAACTACCATCAACTAATCCTCCTCGATGAATTAATTTATTTTTTAATCATCTTTTAAGATGTACACGACTTTTCTTCAGTGGAGTAGCGTATAGGGCGCTACCCTAGTGTTTAACAACTAGCGCTCAATCGATTTAAAATTGTGGGCGCTACTATGCTACACTGGAGTAGCGTATACTTGGATATGGGCGCTACTATTATACAGTAGAGTAGCATATGGGCGCTAGTCTCTTTAAATAGAGTAGCGCTCATATCTCAAAATGATATTTTTGGGGGTTTTCCAGTATTTTCAGGAAATGGAATGAGTTGACATATCGTCAAAGGTCAACATGCTCCTCCATCCAAGTTGTCCTTTTGTGTGATCAGCAGCTCAGGGTGATCACGGATGGAGAGGTGCAAGTTTGACCTATAACATCGATGTGGTTCTGGGACGCAGTCTTCAAACTCTACGAAAAAGGTGGTCAGGCCAGGCAACCCCTCGTAGACAGGCAATGTGATCATTTCTGTCGCAACATGACATAAGGATTGCATAACTAAGCCAAATTTCTGGAATGGTACTTCATGCATTTGATTCTGACAATGTTCCAATGCATCATCAGAGTCGAAAGATGCAGAGCTCTAGCTGCGCCAGTCCAACTCACCATGGACAGTAGGAAGAATATAATCTTCAGAAATATTGAATGCATGGTCCCAGTCAGCGGGATCAGTGTCTCTTATAGGTTCAACGTATTGGCGTCCTTCAACCTGATCCAACGGGGCTATGACTCTGAAATCACGATTCTCAAAGGTCATCATGCGCTTCTTGAAGTTGATTACAGCTCCACTATCGTTGGCCCATCCAATCCCGAAGAGTGCAGGATAAGAGCTTCCTCCCTCAACCACTTCAATAACATCAAAATCAGCATAAGTCTTCATGCCCTCAATATCAATCGTGAGCCGCGGAACTCGCCCAATGGGTGTTACCTTTGCATAGTTAGCCAACTGGAGCTGTACAGGAGACCATCTCAATGGGGGACTCCCCATCTTCTGCCACGCCTGCTTGGTTAAGATGTTAACATCCGAACCAAGGTCAAGAATCACAGAGTCAACATCATAGTCACCAATCTGAATATTCATTCGCATCTCCTTGCCAGTCTTCCATCAATGTAGGGAATTTACTGTCAACTCTTGCAGTCCTTTCAGAAATCGCTGCAACCATCCCTCAATCTCAACCAGGGAAGCTGGGTCTCGTGCCAACGACAGACAGCTTTCAAGGAACTTTTACAATGTCCCCGGTGGTGGTGGTCAATCAACATCTGATGTAGTATCAAAGACAGGCGGCATATCGCAAACAACAGCCTTACCGTGGTCTTTCTCCACAGTGCAACGTGCCTCCAAGAGTGTCTCTTGCTCCGTATCAATGTCGAAAGGTACCGTCTTCTGATTAGCCAACCGAATCAGTGGTCACGAACCATCTTCCCTAGTCGTCTTTCCTCCACGAGTGATAACAGCCACCGATGCATCTTATGATCGCGGTTCAGCAGAAATGGTCGCAATATTTGCACCTTGCGTCTGGTTCTGCTGCAGATTCCCCGGTTGATTGATATTTTGATTGGCGTTTGGTGGTGGTCATGGGGGAGGGTTCTGTACTGGTTGTTGTACCGGTTTCTCTATTGATTGCTGTGGCGGGGCCTGATTCTGTAGCTGCGGAGCATTCCCAGCCTGCCATCATGTAATTAACTATGGACAATTTTCAACCGTATGATCATTACCAAAACAAAACGTACACTGATTCTGTAGTAGTGGGAAGTCACACTGATAATGCCCCCATACCGCAATGTGGTAACATTGAATAGGTCCATGACCACCTCGGCCTCCTCCTCCACGACCAAATCCGCCACTGCATCCGCCCCTGTATCCTCCCCGGTAGCCGCCCTGCTGCTGGTACTGAGGTTGGTTGAACTGTTGCAGCATCGGTGTTGGTGGAATCTTTTGCCCTTGTGGTGCATACTGTGGTTGCTATACATAGTGTGGCTGTGGGGGAGCCGTCTGCATCGAGTTGTATTGCGGCATGAACTGCTGCGGTTGTTGTTGCTGTGGTGCAAACTGCATCTGCGGTTGCGGTAGTGGCTGGACTACCTGCGGTTGCAGTTGTGGTTGTTGCACGGCGCACTGATCGTCCTTGACATAGAATGCATCACACATCCTCTCCTGTATCAACCCATATGCACGAAAATCCTCTTCATCGTGACCCACCGACTTGCAGAATGTGCAGTAAAGATTTCGCGGAGTTGTGACCATTTTCTGCATATATGGGAAATTATCGTGACTATGCCCAAACATGTGACAAACACGACACCACGGCATACTTCCGCCATTCAACGAGTTTGGCACACCTGACACCAAATAATTATGAAAATCTGGGCAATTATCCTTTGTATGCCCTTCTCCTCGGCATCGCGTACACCATACTTCATCGCGTTGTTCCTTGTTCTTTTTCAAATCTTGCAATTGTATATTCAGGTTGGCGAGCTGTGTCTATATCTGCGACATCCCAGCTGCATTATCTCCAATCGGTGACGCTTCCAATCGCATTGCAATCTAGAGCTTCGCTCGGCGTCGATATGTTCTGCTGCATCAATGGCAGCCGAATGTGGGGTAACAGTGCTGCAATGAACCATTCTTTATGTTGGACAGCACTCATATCGAAACTAACCTTTGCCATCAACATCTTGAATCGCTGATCGAAATCCCATATTGTCTCATTAGGATACTGCTTGATTTCCTTTAATTCAGTAATGTATTGAGCCTCCGACTTAGGCTATCTAAATTCAGCAATCAGCCCATCCCGAATCTCATCCAAGGACTTCTCTAGGGCCCCCGTAGGGACTAAAATAAACTTCATGAACCAATCTAATGCACGACCTCATAGAGTCATGGCTAACTGTCCTTTCTTAGCATCGGCATCAGTGATCTGTTTCATGGTCCAGACCGCTTCACACAAAAACCAGTATTGTTCTGGGTTGTTTGTCTCACTTCCATGGAACAACGGTAACTTAGCATCATCGCCCTCCATTTTGGGCTTCCTTCCTCCTATCGCTATGCTACTACCAATTAACTTATGCGGAATTGATGAACTTGGCAATGTCGAAGTAGTATTCCTTGTTGGTTGAGAGTCAGTGAGAGGAGGTGTGGGTACGCTGGTGCCAGGGTTTGGTGCTGCCTCTATCCTGGGCGTAGCCTGGTTATCCCTATCAGGACTGTGAGGTTGCTTCGTCCCATGTGGTATTCCTTCACGGTTTTGTGGTTCGATCGCAGCAGGACCTTCTCCCGTCCTCTGCCTCTTCTCCTGTCGAAACCTCGCTCCTCCTCTTGTAAGACCACTTTCTTCCTCAGCTTCGCTCACAGTCTTCTCATGGTCTACACCCATCTACCCCTTTACCATTCCATGTACCGATCCCCAGCAATCGCGGTACCCACGGCCTCCTCCCACCAGGTTGTCTACTGATCAAGGTGCATCTTTAATATACCCTTTTTGCAGATTAGCATCTTAATCGACAGTTGGAGCGACAACAGAAACCTTCCCCTCGGTCCTCGGAAGAAGTATATTTCAGCTTCGCTATGGGATTTCTTTGTTTCAACCATAAATTCAGTGATATATCCTTCCAAGATGCTATCAATCCAAACTTCAACAGCCCGCGATGCCTTATTATCAACTTCCTGCAGCTCCTGAATCAATTCCGGGGTCCAAGCTGTCGGTTCACCACCCTGGAAGTTCCTCTTCTGGAAGGTCAGCTTCGACAACTATTCGTACAAAATAATTGGGAATTCATAGAAAAACCATTCATGCGGACCGTCGTGAATATAACTTCACAGCCAGTGATCTACTAGCAGTCATGTGTTTCAACTTTCTTCTTCAGCAAACTCCTGCAACTTTTGATCGAACCATTTCTGTATCTCCGGCTTCGTCAGATGCCACAACATGACCTCCTTCTACTCTGCACACGGTCCTGGCAACGGAACCATTTGTTGACCAACGCGACCTTAGTCGACAGGGGTTCACCTCACTATCGACACATACCGCAGTCTCCCTGGGCACTGGCCTGGGCAGGTTTAAGCCCACCCAGCAACACCCGCAGAGCGGATGAGGTCTCACCCAAGGCATCCAGGATGAGCAGACGGAACCATGTTTCTACCGAGGGAGGAGGAGAGTTGTGGCTGTGCAGACTATCTTTATTGCAGTACTTAAACGGAACCCAAAACATATAACATTTTAACTAATCGCAACATTCATATTCCACATGAAACAAATCATCTAATTGCATCATTTATCATTTCAACAATAGTAAGCAAATATTACATCAAACAACATTTATATATCGCACCATTGTCCAAAGATTGCACCAAAACATCATTATATTACTTTTGCGTTCAAAATACCAGAGGCAAAACATACATCTTCTTATGTCTCGCCTACTATTCTCTTGTGTTCTATCTTGATCTCTCGCTATCTATCTTCTTCTAACAGTTACAATTCTCATCTATTTATAGGCTTCTGCCATTACAATATTTGTCCACTTAAAACTGACTTCCTAACCGACACTATGGACAATTGACCAAATAACCCAAAAACCCACATACCACGGTACAACTGACTCACTATTACATAATATATGGTCCAAGTGACCCAAAACCCGCCAACTGCGATATTCTTTAATACAAATACTCCTTTTGCGCCCACATCCGATGTGTCACAGCGTCGGCGGTGTTGCGACCTTTCCTCATCAAACCGCCTGCCAATAGTATAATTTGTTCTATCTATATTTTCTTTTCTCAAGAATTTCCACCATAATTTTTTATATTTTTCATAAGTGTGTGTAGTACTTGGAAACCGGAGACTAGCATCTTGATGTGGCTATGCTTCCAAAGAACGTATCCAGTTAATACAATAGTATCGTTGGTCTAGTTGTATCCTGGGGTGATGTGTAGAGCCCTCTGTCGAGATTAAGGTAAGATCCTGGTAGAGGTTTGTTAACCAATTGCTTGCATCGACTGCTTTTCTCAGGGAATTTTTGTAAATCATCTCTGGTACAATACTGGATCCCATAGGCATTATTCTGAGTTTTGGCACTAGTCTAATAAAAGAATCAGATCCCTATAAGTTAGCATCTAACACTTCAGTATGTCTCAACTCCCACCTAGGTTTCCAGTCTTGCATATAATCCAACCACATCATATTATCATCAATAGTATAGATCTGATATTTTCCATCGGTCCAAGCAGAGATTTCCATGTTTACTTGTGGGTTATGGGCCCACTGGATTTCGCTTTGACCTTCTACGCTTGCTTGCCTTGGGCTCACTTGCACCAGGCTCGCTTGTTTCAGGCTCGCTTATTAAAAATTAACAGCATTCTTCTGTGTCAAATATTCTCTTATTAGTAACCATTGTGGTACTTTGGTGCAAACGTTTTTCCTAAGTCATTGTTTCTCCATATTGTGTGCCTAGTGCCACCTCTCTATGTCAATGCATAAATCAACCTCTTCTTGGTTTGTGGTTCTAGTTGGCCTTGTTTTAGGCCTTGTAGTGGTTCTCTAATGTCACAGCCATAGTCATTGACACATTAAAACACCTTAGATATAATCCCGAGGTGAATCAAGATTCAGAATCAAATCAAAGTGGCTAGTACCTCGTAGTCGTCAGTCATCACTCGTCACCTTGCAAAGCTAAGCGGTGAGTGCATGGCATGAGTGAGTGAATGAGTAAGTTTACCAAGGCTAATTTCCTCCTGAATGTTGTTATTTAATTCTTTATCCTAATGGTATCAATGACCTTTTTAATAGATTGTTAAAAAGGTTTCTATGCCTCCAAATAACTAAAAAATATGCCAAATAAGGGGAGCACTCTAGTCTCCCAAGCAAGCAAGAAACTGAAGGATAAATAATTAAATAACAACATTCTTGAGCAATGTGTTAGTTGCAATCAAATGTGTGGGGAATGTTATGTAAGACCCTCAAACAACCGTTATACACCACATGTACTTGATGCAAACATTCAAATAAGAGATGATGATGCCAAACAAGAAGACAATGAACATCATCTAAATACTATACACTAATAATATACCATCAAAAACAATCCCACCATGGTGATGTGCTCTATAGAGAAAAAAACATAGAAAATCATGCATTAGAACAAATCCATCAGCAGTAAATCTACCTTTTTGTCTTTAAGACTAATGTTAAAATCCTTGACAATTTAAGCCTTAACTTAAGTGTTACAAAAAAAATAAACCAGACTAAATGGAAATCCTTGAATCATGCATGTTTAATGTCACTAACTATCATGCATGTTTAAATGGCAACATCACATGTACATGTGCACATACCAACAAATCAAATTAAATTAAGATCATATGTTGTATTGATTTTATGGAATCATGAATCATACTTACATTGCTTTGAAATTATATATCTCTCCAATCCTTTGTGTATGCTTACACCAATGTAACATTACCTTATCAAGAGGAAAAACTGAAAGTATATATCTAACTAATCAAAAGAGTGCTAAAATTAATTCTGCTAGGAATTGGCATAGCTGCAGAAACTACCATATTTTATGTCACGATTCTCAAAACTTTGACATTTGGGACTACCATAAAAATGATAAATAAGGGTAGATCTTTAATCCTAGATATCTTTCAAAATTGATTATGTTGTTATATGTGCAGTTAATATGATTCCTGCAATGGCTCCATATCTCAGTTGATGGATATATTCATTATCTCCTTTTATAGCTTCCACTCACATGCACTGGAAACAACCATCATGAGAAGAATTCTCTCAAATTGCTTTATGGTTCCCTGGATTACACACAGGTTTCTATTTGCATTTGTAATATGAAATTTGAACCATAAAGGACAATGATGCACTTAGTACAACAAAATAAATCTGAAGCAGTTTGAATCAGAATCTCATATTGCTTCAGTTTGATAAATTACAACAATTCTAATGTCATTTTATAGATTTTACAATCATGGGTATCTTTGGTTTACTGTGAGGGTTATGGTTTCTAATTTCTAACACCCTTAATAAAGCTCATGGATGTCAATAGATAGTGTTACTGCCCAAGGTTGCACTCAAGTGAGAAAGCCCTGAGACATGAGTCCAACCTGAGGGGAACTAGGGAAGGATGTTGCCCACTGTCACCACAACAACTCTTCCTCTAACTTTAGGCTGGCTCCTCCAACACAGGGGGGGTGTCCCTAAGGAAAGGTATAAGATGAAACTTAGAATTAAATGGGATGGTGGACCAAAACCAAAGCCGATCCAAAGGGTAATGGGGTCAAGGAATATGAATAAAGAGGGTTTAATAACATAGAGAATATTATATAACTAAGCCATAGTAAGGTGTGCCATAATTAGCCCAAGTGGATTTTCAATTTGTATAAGAGTAAGTGGGAGCTCTAATAGCAGATGCGCCATCACAACCATGTACTAACAACCAATAAATAGTGTGCAACTATAAATAGTGAAGAACAACAATAACATAAGACTATAATGGGCTCCTAATAAGTCAATTTTGAATGCATGATGAATGATGATGAAAGGAAAGGTTGCGCAGTGGCTGCATGATTGTTTGGTATACTTAATTGAAATCCAACTTTCAACATAGACCATGGATTTCAATGATGCGCGTTGTCATCAAAGATTTCCCTCACCTTAACAATATATTTTTTAATAAATGATTGGTGGAGAACCAAGTTGTTTCTACCAAATATTTTCCTTCGTATTAGATTACAGGATACGTCACCATATGCAATGTTCATTGAAAAATAAGGTTGTGCAAACTGAGTCACCTTTTGGGAAAGGTGATGCTAAACAGTATCCCAAACCATTTAGATACTTGGACCCACAAAAGTGCCATGAATATGGAATTTAGCAAGAGATAAGAACAAAGTTTGGAAGTTGAGATTCCTCCAACTAGTTTTCCTTAGTGTTTCTCCTCGCGAGATGCAACCATGTGATATCACTTAATTTTGAGCTCTCTTGACCCTCCATGACCCAAATCTCCCATATTGTACATAGGGAAGGAATGAACCTTGGTCATCCCCAAACCACCCCACTCCTTAGGGATACAAAAAAAAACCTATTTAACCTAGTAAAGTGCTTTTCTTCCTACAATCCAATCTAAAGTAAGCCTTGAAAGAGCTTCTCCATTCATTGATAGGCTACAATAGACATAACACATGAGTAATAGTTAGTACCTTTGAGAAAATTTAGAATCTAGCTTCTAAAGACAGAGTTTGTGCTATCAACCTATCAGCTTTCTTGGATATTCTCTTCAGCACCACCTCCCTAAGGGATTTTAGTGAAGCTTATGACACAGGAAGATCCCCAAGAACTTCAACACTCAACTATACTAAATTCATGACTATCCCCAACTCACTAACCAAGCTATAATGTTTTTGAGTGACCTATAACAATTCATTGTTTCCATTTACAGTTTGGACCCCAAAGCATCATTAAAGACTTGAATAGAATCTATTGTATTTCCCACCCCTATTTTTTCTCGAGATAGTAAGAAAATAATTGTGAATGAAATGCCCATTAACCATTTGGCTAGCATTGAGCCTTGGGAAGGCAATACATTCAATGAAATTGGGAGGATTCTAGTGATTCAAGTGTTCACTAAGAGCCTCAACGGGAAACACATAGAGGGTCAAGGCCACTGCACAACCTTTCCTAATTGGGCATAATTGTTGCATGATTAATGCTTTAGCAACACAACCCTACCATGCAAACATTTAGAAAACCGATAATCTAGTCGTGTGAGTGAGGTGGGGGCTAATTGTGAATGAAATGCCCATTAACCATTTGGCTAGCATTGAGCCTTGGGAAGGGAATACATTCAATGAAATTGAGAGGATTCTAGTGATTCAAGTGTTCATTGAGAGCCTCAACAGGAAATACATAGAGGGTCAAGGCCACTGCGCAACCTTTCCTAATTGGGCATAATTGTTGCATGACGAATGCTTTAGCAACCCAACCCTACCCTGCAAACATTTAGAAAACCGATAATCCAGTCGTGTGAGTGAGGTGGGGGCTAATTAACCTGAAAACCGATAATCCATGACATAATGTGTTTCCAATGACAGGGAGCATAATGTGTTTCGAAACAAGTCAGCCTCAAATAATTTAGAAAACAATATGAATATCCAGAGTTTCAAAATAAAATGAAAACCACCTAATTAGCAAATGAAATCAAAACCACCTAATTCACACCCAAAAATGCAGAGATTCGACTCAATAGAGGAAGGTTTCAACTTACGGCTTCCATTGAGGGTCTGTGGGGATATGTAGACACGGCATGAGCGGGTGCCACAAAGAAACCAACTTCAATATCCCTCGTAGCAAACCGAAATGAGGACAATGTCGGAGTGGGTGCAACCAAAAACCAGGTGGAACATGCACATTAAATCCTCGTAGCAGAGTACAATGAGGACACTGCCAGACCAGGTGCCATCAAAAGACTGGTGGAAGTTTCATAGTGAAGGAGGACACGGCCGAAGAGCCAGTCGCATGCAGGGGGTGCCGTCGAACCCAACAGATCATTTTGGCCAAGCTCAATTGGTATGTTTCACTTACGTTTTGTTTGTTATGTTTTGTTTGTTGTTTAAAAAATAATAATATATATTAATTAAATAAATTATATATTAATTAGATAAATTATATATTATAAATATATATTAATTAATGCTATGCTTAAAGGCAAAATTACCTAAAACTATCGTATCCACATATAACCCAACATCAACCGCATCACTTCATCAACAAAGACATGGATTTCTACAACGCATATATAAAACAAAGATGCTTCTATAATGTCAATACCATTTGGTATTGGCTCATTCGTATATATATATATATATATATATATAGGTTAACAATTACATGCCGCATTGAGTTTGATTTTTTTTTCCATGGAGAGATGTGAAAGGAAGAAATAATACAAACTTGTAGGGTATTTTAGTTTCAACGTTAGTGTTGGAATTGTTTGTCTGGTTTGTGCACAAGTTGTACGTTTTGTTGTTAGGATGGATTCCAATTTGTAGGTTTTTCTATTAAGAAGGGTTCCATGACTTGGAATTTCCACATTGTTTGCATTTGATTCTTCTTACACCAATGTCAATGGTGCTTTTCATGAAGATGGTGATTATTTTACAATGAGTGGATTCGATTCAAAATAGCTAAGTTAGCTCCTTCACTCTATAGCCATGGATAAGTTACCTTGAAGTGTAAAATGAAGAACATGGGCATTTAATATAATTTGACCTTGCATGGTCTAAGGGATATCATAGATATGATTGATGATGCATCTAAATGGTGGGTGTTGTGAAGTCATATAGAGTTTGTGTAGAGTTGAGTCATATTTAAAGGGATGTCCTAGAAATTGGAGAGGTACTTTTTTTTTCTGAACTTGGATTGAAGTTGATTATTTTTTGTTAATGTACTATCCTAGCATGTTGAGGAGGACAAGAGATAGTGAGCTAAGTTACATCGATTTGGGACGGAGCTATGTTGCGACATAGATGGAACATGGGACAAGGTTGTGAACGTGAACAATTACTTAGGTATTTTCATAATGGTATTCATTATTTACTACTACTCATTTGTACAAAAGGATAATTGTATTTATGAGCGTGAATTGTCTCTGAGTGTTGTGGATAGTTGAGCTATTAGATTCATCACCATCGAGTACATTTTCCTTTCTACTAAGTCTATTATGAAATTCCATTTCTTTTTGGTGTTGACTCAACCATTTTGTTTCATCTGTTATAGTGACTATTAATCTCACATATGTATAGAGAAGTTTCATATCTTTAAAAGTATTCCAAACATACCAACTTATTTTTTTTAAGTCTAATAAACAAGATAAGGGTGTCTAAATTTTAAATAGGACTATAAGTGTTTCTATATCATATTTGTTATCATCTATTCTTTATTATTTTTAAGTCAATATTATATTTTGTTTAGAATTGTTTTAATAAAATATTTCAAGAGTGAGTGAGGGATACTTTTTTGGCTACTAGATATTTTTAGTTTATCCTAAAGCAAGGAGGTTTCAAGTTTATAGAGGGTACCTTGAATAGTTCTCTAGCCAAGAATATCTCAAGGAATAATAAGTCGATAAAGAATATTTTTCATTATTAAAACATAAATATAAGGACCAAAATATTATAGATTCCAATTCAAAACTATTTTTGGGTTCATATTAAGACATAAGGGCCAAATTCTACCCCACCCCACAATCCTTAAAATAATAGACAATGTATTTTAGGTCTGGTTGGGTCCATAAGAAGACTTGTTACATTATAGAACATAAAATCCTAAATATGTCTAATCATATGGACCGAAGAGATTTATTCCATATGAATTTAATTATATGAATTAAAAAAAGAATCCCACCAAGGCTTAAACTCTCATCCTTGCTAAGTGTTAAAATTTTAACATATTTATACTAGACAATAAGTCGTGGATATAGGGATGAAAATTGAAACATTGAAATTTCGTGGATATAGGGACGAAATTAAACATCATCGCTATTGCCACAATTTTTCCACCATGTAATTTTTTTTTCTTTTAAACAATAAAAATTCATTTCATGGACCCATGAATGTTGAAAAGGTGGAAATATTGCGTGGAACAATCCGCCCATATGTAATAGTGGGCCTACATCAAAGTCTCTTGCATCTTTCTCCAACCCCCCAAAAAAATTAAAAACCAATTTTGAGGAGTACATGCACCTTTCCCTTAAGAGAGGCACATGTACACACTCCTTTCCTTTAGTAAAGGCATGTGTGCCTCAAAATTTATGCAAAAAATATAAAAATACAAATTTTGCGCCCTTGATTAGTTCCTTTGGTAGTTTCTCACTCATAACTCCTTGGAATTTCCCTCTAACTATCTCAACCATTTCACAAAAGTATAAAATGAGGCTTTAAGGGAGAAATAGGGAAAATCATGTTGGTATTACCCTCATGCTGGAGAAATAGTCTTGGGTGTCCTTGATTTTTTATTATCTCTTTGGCCTCAGAAACCATTGTTTTTTAGTTTCATATTCCCTTTGAGGGTTAAGGTTAAAACTCCATAGTTAGGCTCTCCACACTATTTGGAGTGAATTTCAGAGTCAAGAAAGTGCACCATTGATGGCTCAAGTTCATAGCATTCTAGATGGTGGTAATGAAATGTGTCAATAGAAAAAGATCAAGAACATGTGTAAATATCATGATCGGTAAACATGTTTGTATATAAACATATGGAAATCCATTAATAGATCATAAAATATTTTAATCAAGTACAAACGTGTAGGAAAATATAAAATCTCAGGCATTATATCCCACAATTATACATATATAGGACTAAATAATACAAAATGCAATACAACTAGTATATCTCAGGACTCTATTCTAACATGGACTTCATGGTAGCACACTATTTTTCTAGCCACCCGGTGGAAGAGTTGGACGCATGCATGTGCAACTCCGACCACCTACCTCTAAACCCCCTTTAGAAGTTCCTCCATCCATGCCATTGGTACCCCAAGGGTCAACCCCTCAAGGTTCTGTTGGAAAGATTGAAGTTGCCCAATCTCTTAATTGGGTTGGTCAACCTGTTCTCCACACATAAGTTGGGAGTGTCCATATGGTCATATGGGTCCCACATCTACACCATTGAATGTTTTTGTTAGTCATTCTGCATACCAAAAACATTTTACCTTTTTCTCAATATTATTACAATAACCCAAAAAATTGATATAAAATGAAAAATACAAGATTTTCCTACCAGTAATGCCCCAATGTGCATCAAGAGGTAGATCTAGATTAGGGTAATGGATATAGTCCATGTTTGTGTAATGGTGCTCCTCAATCATTGGCAATTTATATTACCAACAATCGAAGAACAAATAATCAAGTGCATTAATAATGCGCCCAACTCCCAATCAGTACATCATGTCCACCCATCAGATCATCCTAGGCCATTGAGGCCTAGTAGGAGTGGGAGTGATGCATGGGTGCATAAAAAATAATATCTCAAGAAAGAAGGAAACAAGCATGATCCCATGCTTGAAGTTTGTCTACTTCCACATCTTGTAGTCAATCAATTGGGTCTTCATATTAACAAGATTACCAATGCACCAATCAAATACTATGGGTCTCAAACATTCCACGACATAAAAAAATTGTGCTTGTGATGGTTGGTGCAATTCTAATGAACCTACCACTCATGCAATAGTCAAGAAGAAGAATTTTAAGGGAAATCTCTCGATGTTGGTGATTGGGATTTGGGAACCTAGTTTTTGGGTACCTGCGAAGAAATGAGTATTCAAATACTCTTCTACAGTGAGTATGCCTCCACCTCATCCTCCTCCTTTAAGGTTTATCGACACCTCTCACCGAGATAAACTTGTAAAGAAGTATGTTTCATCAACTATGAACTCAAGAACCTTATCATCCATGATGAAGGCATTATGATCTAGTTCTTGCTATGGCACAAGCATTTGAAGTAATTTCTTTTGAGCCATCATATATGGAATTTAGAAAAAATTGGGTAGGCCACAATTTTGGAGTGCATCTAAAGTGCCATCATATTCATGTTTCCTCTCTCTCCAAATTAAAGATATTTTTGCACAATTGAGAAAATTTTGAGTGTTAATTTTTTTTGCCGGAAATTGGGGGTACATGTGCCTTTCCTTAAGAGTAGACACTCATACAAGCACCTCTTATGAAGGGAAGGGGTGTGTAGATTCAAAAACACGTGAGAGCATTAGAAGATGAAATAGGGGTCCGTACCACCCCAGTTTTGAGAAAAATGAAATTGAAACCATAGAAATGAAAAAGAAAAAAAGAGGGAGAACCAAGTGGTGACAAAATCGGAAATCGTTTCCTAGTTGCCCCATAATCTCTATTTGAAATTTGTAGGTATGTTGGACTCCAGGGTAACTTGTGGTGAAATTTTGCAAATGAAATAGTAATTTTGTGATTTTAACATAAATTTATTTTCTATTTACCCACTTTCCTGTAGTTCGACATGTCTTGTATTTACATTATTATTATTTATTACCATTATATTGTACTTTGATACCGTTTTCATGATTATTGTGGGTAGAGGAGAAGCTTCAAAACTTTGATAGAATTTATTGTGATCCATAATGGGTCTGTCTTAATAGGAATATGACTTGGAACGGGTATGTAGGATAGGAATTTTTTTGCCTTGCATTGTGCATTACCTTTATTTGTTTCATTTCACCTTATGATCCACTCCACCAGGTTGTGACAGTAAACCTCTTTTATTAAATGCCATATTTTAGTGGTTGAGCTCACCGAACATGGGTTCCCTAGTTAGTACCTTCATTGTTTTTTTGGTACCCATGTTGCAGTCATTTGTAGGCTTTGGAGTCCCTTCTTAGTCCCACTATGAATTTGCATTGAGGCCACATGAATTCCTATCAGTATTTTTCTATCCATCCTTTAAGGGGCTCCCGGAAAATTGTTTGTTTTGATTTCCATTGTTTCATTGTATACAGCTTCTTGCACTACTGAGTTTCATGCCCATCACAACTTTCCATTTGTTGCTCATCGCTTATGCGTGCTCTCTTGTTGGTCATTGCTTCTATTTCCACTACATTTTGAAACCCTTATCCTTGGAGAAGACACACTAATGAGTGTCCACATCCTGAATGTCCCTTTTTTCTCTTTTTGAATAGGTATGTTTTGTGCACTTGGAACGTAGTTGCATGCCATGCAACACTCATCTCTTCCATTGTATTATGGCATTATTTTATTATTTTCCAAGATTTATTAATATGAGAAAGACACAAAAAAAAGATCAAATATTTATAAAAAGAGAGAGGATGGAAGTTTTTAGATCTTCATTTTGTTATGGAAAGAGTCTCAATAATGTCACCCTTGAACAAGGCATGAGTTTGATTCTTCTTGAAAAGTTGGGTCTTAGTAGTTCCTTAGGAGTCGAATCATGATCTCTAAGTTTGTACTCCTTCGATTATCCAATCATGATGGAGAATCTATCAATTTATTTTGTGTTGCATAATTATATCATTGTTTCATTTGTGTCAAATGATGCCCAAGTCACCATTGTGTCATGCCAATGTGTCAAGGGTTGTCTTAAGCTAGTGTCATCCATTCCTCAAATTCTTTGACTATTCATGTCACCCTTTCTTGTTGTAAATTTTCTCTCAATGTCATCATAATTACTAGTGTTTTTACTCGTGCTAGTCTAGAATGTCCCCATTGACTTCTCATTAGCAAGTAATTTCTCATCAACTTCGACTCATTTTTCTAAGAGATATTTTATCTAGAGTTGGTAGAACCCTGGGTCTATTTTCATCATTGGTAGGTTAAATTGCGCTCAATAGATGACATCTCTTCATTGGTAGCTGACTAAGTGGTTTCCCATACATTCGACGACAATACCTTATTCACATGTTGGAATTCATGATGTACCTTGGATTCTATTTTAGCATTGGTGGAATTCCTTTCCTTTGTCAATAGATTTCATCATTGGTTTTTGTTGAGAGGGTCTTTTTTGTGTGCTATTTTTATTTGGTGCATGCAATAAATGTACTCAATGGTGTGTTCAAGTAAAATGTTTGTCTAATACCTTTCAAAACAAATTAGTTCCTGACATTTTCTCATGTTGGTTAATGGAGGATGCCTTAATGCCTCCCTTCCAACAAAACTCTTCCTATTGACCTAAACTCATTTTTATCTAGGGATGAGATTTAGATACCTTTCTAGTACCTTGGGTATTACAATCATTAGTGGTGGGATCCCTCGCTATCAATAGTGGTAATACATCAATGTCATATGATTGGTAGATTTGGCAAGTGTTTGACAACAACACATCTATTCACACTTGCTAGAATGTATTAAGTACCTTCAGGCTCATTATCATTATCGGTGGGTTGACTCGCATTTGTTAACAGTATACATCAATGATTGGTAATCAAATGGTGTTCCCCATGTTCAACTTCAAATAATTTATTCACATGGTAAGGACTTGTACATATTGATGGGTTTGGATTGAATACCTTGGGCTATAGTAGTATCCATTATTATGCTATTGTCTGAGTTGCGCAAGACCGTAATACACACTTTATAGCATTGGTACTTTATGGAGAACTAGTTTGTCCTTATTGATCTAGTTCCACTTATTATCCTGATGTGCATTGAGACATAGATCCACTTTGTATTTTATTGTGGATATGATATACTTTTGACATAGATCCACCATGTATATTTTCATGGCCATGATTCTTCATTTCATATACCTCATGGATCCATAGTGTACTTGATTTGACGTCCATGCTTATTTACACTTTAGCATGGGAATGCCCACCTTGGGAAGATAATAATCTAATATATTGGTTCCTGATGTAAGCGCTTTTTTGTGCCAAAGTTTGGGTAAATCCACCTAATCCCACATGACACCCTCTTATGTTAATTATAATGCATTTTGGCCATCAACTTCCTTTCTGGCATCATACATTAGGGGGCATCTATTATAGTATTATTTGACACATCAGTGTCTTCAATGTCTAAATGGTGTGCAACAAAGTCACTTACATCTTTCTTTGACCCAAAAACACTTTAAAAAACCAATTTGAGGAGTACACAAACCTTTCCCTTGAGCAAGGTGCATGTATAGGCGCCTTTCCTCCAGTAAAGTTGTGTGTGCCTTAAAATTTGTGCAAAAAATATAAAAAACATGAATTGCACACCCCTAAGTAGTTCCTTTCGTATTTTTTCACCTGTAACTCCTTGGAACTTCCCTCTAATTATCTCAACCATTTCACAAAAGTATAAAAGAATTCCTTATGGGAGAGATAGGGGAACTCCTACTAATATTACCCTCACGTTGAAGAAATAGTCTATGTTTCCTTGAGTTTTAATTATCCCCTTTCCCTCATAAACCCTTGTTTTTGAGTTTCATCTTCCCTTTGAGTGTTGAGGTTCAAACTCCATAGTTATCCTCTCTACACCATTTGGATTGAATTTTGAATTTAGGAAGGTGAATCATCAATGGCTCAGGTTCAGAGAGACCTGAACAATGGTTACGAAAGATACCAACAATAGAAGGTCAAGTAACATTGTATTATGTTGTTTCTTATCAATAAAAGAGATCTATCATCTTCTCCCCCCAAAAAAAATCAATAGTTCTATGATTGTTTGTTTAATCTAATATTGCATTTGGATAGGTGAAATGACTTTCTAACCTAGTTTATTTTAGACTAGTTCTTGTCATATTTTCCTTTCTCATTGCTAGTTGAGTTTGAGAAAGGAAATTGTTTTGTTTTGTAGGCTATGTAACTTGGAGCAGATTAGTAGCAAATGCATCAAAATCAGTGATCAAATCCCATTTTGAGGAAACCATCATAACAAATACATGATTGATATCACTCTCAAATTGTATTTGCAAGAATTAAAAATAATTAATTTATGGGAAGGAAGATTGCTATTCTCCATATCAATCTGGAATAGTTTGACCTTAGCTATTTAGGATATTTTATCCCTAACACTCCGTGAACCCTAAAATCCCCCTAATATAGTGTCCATGAGATGATAATTACAATAAAATCCCAATAAATCACTAAGTCATCAACTATCTAGAGTCGATCACTCCAAACTAATCCCCTAGGTGACCAATAAAACATTTGAGTAGCACCGTAAGTGTGACTTGGTGCAAAAAGGACCCAAAAACCCCCCCCCAAAAAAAAATTGACTCAATTGTGAGGTAACTCAGGGTGACCATGAACATATAGATTCATACCTACATTTGCATGCAACTATCCAACCACTTTCTTTGAACCCTTGTGACCTCCTCAATCAGTTGCAACCTCCTACAATCATCTCAAATACCTCAACTTGTTGCAATCTCCTTAGACCTATCATGAAATTCTCACCATAGTGAAACCTCATTAAACTTATCAAAATATGATGAATCTGGTATGGCCTCCCCCAACCTATCATGACATCATCAATCTTATCATGTCACATACCCAATAACCTCTATCCACTGTCAAGGCTATGGGGTACCCTAATTTCCACTTCTAAATTTTCCTTTAACTATTTGAACATCATTTTTATGGTGAGGCATAATCAAGCTACAATAGCCTTGATTAACTAAATACCAAGCCAAATAAGTATTCTACCATGCATACATTCATAACTATGTTAATTTCATTCCATAAAATAAATTGGAAGGTCTAGAAAAACATTCAATGCATGACAAAACATAAATAATTGGCATTTCAATAACATAATTATAAACATGGACATTCAAGGCACTTATCTTTATGGAACTTGTCCACCAACTAGTTGCAAGTGAAGGACATTCCTCCCAACCTTAGAATAGAGGCCACCCCCTAAGTTGGGTCTATTAATCCACAAGGGTGAAGATCCAATCTCTTCTAGACAACCACAACTCATGAAACCCTCTAGTGCACAGACACCCTCCACAGCCATCCCAATCCACTAGCACTCCTCCCCCATCATCCTGCACAACATAAGGAATGGGATCCCCTTCTCTGCATTGCAGTCCCTTGGGTATCCCATTTCTTTCCAATGATCCAACATAATTCGGCTGAGGAATATCCATGCTAGGACTCCAAGGATCTTAGTTGCAGGCCAATTTCCTCTCACGAGGGAAACATGCTCATTAGCACCAGTTTTCTATGGGTAATTGGCATGAGAAACTATGGAACTTGGAGTTTCTCTCTCTTCTCTTATATGATATACCAACTAGATCTCAAGATAGAATGATGGAGAATGAATGACTAAATGAATGAATGAATGGTGGAAAATGAATGACTCTCTAACTCAATTCTCACATTATATATGCACGGTTTCCACTTTCCATGTGGATCTTGATGAGGAGGTCACTTCCCCCATTTAATCTCCTATTAAGATAACACACAAGGGTTAATTATGTCATGGTATCTTGATTAATTGTTTAGCGAATCTGGGGTAAATTTGATAGCCAAGGTTGACAAGTAAGGATGAGGACTTAGGTTAATTCCCACTAGGGTTATCTCCCTTTAGCCCCCTTTCACTTCCCCCACTTATGGAATCATATCCCCTCATATCTAATATCCCCCCTTGTGGATATTGTAGTGTCTTGTCAACATATCCCCTTTCCCTCAGAAACCCTTGTTTCTGAGTTTCAAATTCTCTTTGAGTGTTGAGGTTCAAACTCCATAGTTATCCTCTCCACACTTTTCAGAGTGAAGTTTTAATTCAGGAAGGTGCGTCATTAGTGGCTTGGGTCTAGAGCGACCTGAACGAAGTTTATGAAAGGTATTGACAACAGAATGCTAGGTAACCTTGTATTATGTTTTTTCTTATCAATAAAAGGAGATCTCTCATCTTCCTCCTCCATCCTCCCCAGGAAAAAAAAGGCAATAGTTCTCTTATTGTTTGTTTAATCTACAATCACATTTGGATAGATGAAATGGAAGTTTCTAACCTGTTTATTTTAGTTTAGTTATTGTCATATTTTCTTTTCTTACTTCCAAATGAGTTTGAGAAAGGTATTTGTTTTCTTGTTCAGGTTCTAGAACTCGGATCAAATTAGTAGTAGATGCATCAGAATCGATGATCAAGTCCCATTTCGATCCAACCACTAGAACATGTACATGATTGATATCAATCTCAAATTATATTTGCGAGCATTAAAGAATTAATTTAGCGGAAAGAAGACTGTTATTTTCCATCTCAACATGGAATAGTATGAACCTATCTATTTATAAAATTATATCCCTAACACTCCCTAAACCCTAAAATCCCCCTAATATAGTGTCCATGAGATGATAATTACAATAAAATCCCAATAAATCATTAATTCATCAAGTGTCTAGAGTCCAATATAAGTGTGACTTGGTGAAAATAGGACCCAACAAGGCCCCCCACCCCCACCCCCCCAAATCATTGCCTCACCCGTGAGGTAACTTGGGGTGAACATGAACATCTAGAGTCATACCTATATTTGCTTGTAATTATCCAACCACTTTCTTTGAACCCTTGTGACCTCCTCAACCAACCACAACCTCCTGCAATCATCTCAAATACCTCAACTTGTTGCAATATCATTGGACCTATCATGACATCCTCAGCCTAGCAAAACCTCATTAAACTTATCAAAATATGATCAATTTGGTATGACCTCCTCAGACCTATCACAAGCTCCTCAACTTGTCATGATTTCATCAATCCTATCATGTCACATACCCAATAACCTTTATCCACTATCAAGGCTATGGGGTACACTAATTTTCACAACTAAAATTTTCCTTTAACTATTTCATCATTTTTATGGTGGGTTGTAAATAACTTAAACAGAAGCAAGCTACAACATCCTTGATTAACTAACTACAATGCATACATTCATAACTATGTTATTTCATTCAATAAAAAGAATTGGAATATCCAGAAAAACATTCAATGCATGACAAGACATAAATAATTGACATTTCAATAACATAATTATAAACATGCACATTCAAGGAACTTATCTTTAAGGAAGCGGTCCACCAACTAGCTACAAGTGACGGACATTCCTCACAACCTTAGGCACTCTATCACACTTATTCTTTTTGTGACAAAGGCCACCCTTGATATGGGGCTATCAATCCACAAGGGTGAAGATCCAAGCTCTTCGACCCAACCACAACTCATGCATCCATCTAGTACAAAAACCCCCTCCACAATTGTCCCAATCCACTAGCACTCTCACCCATTAGCATGCACAACATAAGGAATGGAATTCCCTTCTCTGCATCGTAGTCCATTGGGTTATCCCGTTTCCTTTGTATGCTCTAGCACAGGTCGGCTAGGCAATCTCTGTGTTGATACTCCAAGGATCTTAGTTGCAAGCTAGGTTCCTCTCACAAGGGAACCATGCCCATTAGCACCATTTTCCTAGGGTAAGGCACAATAAACTAAGGAACTCAATGTTCCTCTATCTTCTTTTTTGTGATGCGCTATCCAAGGACCAAGTTAGAATGATGGAGAGTAGATGACTAAATGAATGAATGGTGGAAAATTAATGATTCTCTAACTCAATTCTCACATTATATCTGCATGGTTTTTGCTTGTCGCGTGGTTCCTCATGAGAAGGCCACTTTCCCCCCTTTAATCTCCTCTTAAGATAATACACAAGGGTTAATTATGCCATGGTCTCTAATTAATTGTTTAGGAACTTTGGGGTAAATTTTCTAACCAAGGTTCACAAGTAAGGATGAGGACTTAGGTTAATACCCACTAGGGTTATCTCCCTTTAACCCCTTTTCACTTCCCCCACTTGTGGAATCATAGCCCACCATATCTTATAGATGTTAGGGATTTTTATATTATATTCAAGTGTACATATTTACAATACATTTGGTCATCTTAGACCATTTGTGTATGGTTTCTAGCCTTTGCATCATTACATACATAATTCTAACTTAGGCTCAAAAATGGGGTGTTATATATCATAACCTTCTCATGTTCTTGCAAGATCCCATAGTAGATATGAAACACATTACCTCCATCTAAACCGTAACTTGTACCATGGATATCCCTATGGCCTTCAACCCATCTCACCAAAATGCCTTGGATACTATCCTAGGAAATTGCCAAGTCTAATAGGAAATGAGGTTGTATAAGGGTCTAGACCTAACCAACTACCTACCAAAATGTGAACATCGCATCTATCCTGATTGGAAGAATCTACTTCTCTACTAAGGCATTGATTTCGAGGCTCATACATCTATTATGGACACATCTTGTCCTTCCTCTGATCATCTATCCAACTTTGAATAATAACATAATAATCACAATCTAATCAAGCACAACTCATCAACAACATCATCTATCACCTTGGACATATTCTTTTGGTAGTGATCCCTCATGCTCCAACCTACCCACCCTCAGAATCCACAACATCCTACACTATTTCTCTCATTCCCAACTTATGCCAATACTCCTCGTCCCAAGAGAATCCATTGATCCTCAAACTCAATCCCAGTGCAACCCTTTGCAGGTGTACTCCTAGACTCTATCCTCCACATGCAACCTCTACCTTTGCTCACATCTTCAATCCAACTAAACTTGATTGCATGAATATCATTGTCTACATGTACACAACAAAAACATATATGCCCAAATACTTCCATGCTGCTCAAAAACCTATTAATCACCATTTATATCTGCACCCACCAAGAAATATGGTACAACCACTAAGGTTATCATCCTTGATGCCTACATTCCTAAGAAACCATCCCATGCCATGAAATGTAACATCCACGACCTTCTTTTCATACTGGAAATATAACAACATGTTGAACTCAAGGACTCTCTCTTCTACCTAGTCTCGCCATGCAGGGTTGATCATCATCTCACCGATATGCACTATAAAACTCCACAAAACTTTCAATCATCATTACATCATTATTTGCATGAAAAATGCAACTCAATCAAAATATACATAAATAACATAGCTCATAGCCGATCTCTAAGGTATAATGATTTGGCTCAAGACCACGACCAAAGCAAGGAAACACAACCATTCAAAGGAAAAAACCCAACTATCTATGATAGATGGAAGGTCAACCTTTTGTTAACACTAGCAAGTAGCAAGCCAACTCTGAATAGGGTCTTAACCATTATTTATAACTCTACAATCCAAAATCTATTTGGTTGAATTAGATGCAACATATACAATGCTATCTTGGTGGCAACAAATATAATTCCATCATAACCATGGCACAACATGTTTTTGGTATCACTGGCAGTTTAGGAATGTGGTGTCAACCCTTCAAATAATGCACATTTCTCTCCAAGGTGCACACATGATGTCATCGATCAATATTTATATCTACATGTCCGTCTTCTATTGAAATGGTGCACAACACACATACCTTTGTCGACCATATCTTCTTTGATGAATCAGGTTGGTAGCACTCCAACCTGTTCATAATACAATTCGTGAAGCCTTATCCAGCATGAGTAAGATGAAACCAGCAAGGAAAGAGGTGTAGCCATGGAAAATCAAGAAATTCAGTTGAAATTTTTTAAATGATTCAGCTCTTATAGAATTCATTTGGCACGCTCACCAACAAATGGCATATGTAAACAAAGTCATCCCCACATGCACGGTGATAGTTAGCCCTGAGATAAACGCTTCAAATGCAATGCGAGCAATCCTCGCAGCCTGGTAAACTCTCAACCATTCCAGTAACACAGCCTTACTGAACAGAACTGACTGAGAGTCACTGAACAGAACATTACTGAGTGTCACTTGAACAGAACATTACTGACTGAGAGCATAGGAGGATTCATGTGCATTTAACATCACCAACCCAGGTGTATCTTGATTCTCCACAGCTGTAGGTGAAGGGACAATTATCAACAATGAAATGTTGTCTAATTCTTGCACTCAATTGATGAATGTGCCCCTTGTTGAGATACCTCTTTATAACTCTTGATTTATTAGCAGCAACAACCTCAACACATGCAGGGCGATCGTCAGAGGATGAAGCCGTCTTTCGCTTGGAGAAAATACCACCATAAAGCTCAAAAAACCTCTCTTGTTCTTCGATGTTGTTGACAGAATCACAGTGATGAACCCTCTTCACACCTGACAGAATTATAAATGCATGGTAATAAGGCCACCTACTAGGCAAAGCTGGAACTTCTCTTCTCTTTCTGCTAATATATAACCAGGGTGGAGGGTCGAAGCCAGTGATGAATACATTAAACAACAATGCTTCCTCAGATAATCACTGAGGGGATTCGAACTCGATATCATTCTTGAGCTAGAAAATATGTTGTAAATCTAGTTCGTCCAGTGATAATTCCTTGAAAGAGATCTGGATCAATAAAAAAACACAAGTTGCAATCCATCTTTCTGCGCAAATGTGCCAAGTGCACAAGGATGACGTGAATCACAACTAGTGGTTGATGCGAGAGGACTTGACCCACAACCCCAATCTACTCCCTTTCTTTCAATTTCTAAATTGTCACATGATCATCTAAAGTATCATGAAGAACAACACCCAAGTGATATGTACCCTCCAACCATCATGACAGGATCTCAGAAAATTCAATACGTTAGATTTGTAGAATCTTGTGAAATCTTGTGATTCAAGGGAGGACTATGAGTGCTTCCAATGTCTCCATCATCTCATCGAGTTCATTTGGAAGTCACCATTGGGTGCAGCAACTCCCAACTAGGTCAAACTTTAATGATAGGAAGCACAATAAACTTTTAGCATGATCCTAAAACATTCACTTACAAACACTTCGCAGCAACTATACCTCATTATCATCAACACCTTTTAATGTGCTTGGAAAGATAGTTACCATTCACAATAGGTAGAAAGAGAGCGCCATGATGCATAGTTCTCTGACTAATTAACGATTCCTTAGATATTGCGGAAGAACACACAACATCACAAATCTCTTGTCATAGGCATTTGTGCTTGGAAAAATAGTTACCATTCACAATAGGTAGAAAGAGAGCACCATGGTGCACATTTCTTTGACTAATTAACAATTCCTCAAAGATCGGTGGAAGAATACACATCATCACAAATATCTTTCCATAGGCATTTGATGTATGAGGATATTGTAGTGTCCACTCTCCAATAGATCTTGCATGTCATAATTCCCTCTTAGAATAGTATAGTTCCCTATAACCACTAGAAAAATAAATGTGTCCCTCAAAATGCACAAGAACACCACTAATCAAGTCCATCTTCTCTTTTAAGCTTAGATCTAAATGATCTCATTTCAAATCTTCTTATGTATACCAAGTCTATAAAGGAAACACCTCAAATACTATCCCATACTTAGACTATGGAAATGCCCCCCAAAATGATAGATACAAATGGATCGATCCCAAAACCACTGGTGAAGTCATTTCTACTAGGAAAACCTTGATAAATTTCCTACCAAATGACACAATAACCCCTTACTTAAAACCCATAACTAAATTTGCTTAATCAAATAATCACAATATATATCACCATCATACCTTAAAGATTACATAGATTATGATAGAGATTTTCACTTTTTACACCAATGGAAACACATTTATAGCCATGGAGTTGATCTAGATCTTGATGGAATGTAGGCATCCACTCCAAAACCTACATAAACAAAAATATAGCCATCTATTCTCCAAGTAATACTTCCTCCATGTCATTGTTGTCATTGTTGTCATTGTTATACTTATATTTGGTACTCTTACAAAATTTAGTTGACATGCCAAATTACATCATTATCTAGAGTTTTATCCAAGTTTACCACTAACATGTGTTTTTTTCCTAGGGACAATCATGATCCTCGTGGATGTCCTTAAGGAAGGTCGTGGCCAACCACGCTTCTTTAGTAGTAAACCCACAATTGCTTCGTAAAGCCCTAAAAAGGGAAAGAAATCCTTAAAAGAAAAAAAAAACTTGGAGTGGATGTTTTGCATGGCTTACACATGCATGACATGCATTCCATCTACTTCAAGCTTGTCACCCTTCTATCTTATAAATGGAAGAACTAGGGTTGAGAGGAGAACAAAGAGAAGTTGATTGAAAGAAACTAAAATATGGACAAATCATGGATCTTTGGAGAAAACAATCTTGGTCCTAGTTTCCTTTTTGAGTGCGAATTAGCCTTTAGTTATTGCAGCAGTGGTTTGATCTTGTGTGGAGATTGATCAACCTCCCTTTGGCTTCTCTACCGTAGTAATTTTTGATATCCCGATCATCCTATGGATCAATACTTGTGGCTAAGGAAGAGAGGGCTCAGACTATGGTGAAGTAAGTATTGAAATAGGATTCAAGGACTTGGCTTGCTGCTACTTCTCCATTATAAATAATATAGATCTATCTTCATCCCCCCCCAAACTCAAATTTATGTTTTTATTAATCAAATGCCATGGATGAGTAATGGATTTGGATTGTATGTAATTTACCTTAATGTTACTTAGATTTGTTAGATGCATTCCAATTTATAGTATTTATTGTAGTAAAAGTAGAATGGGAAAGCTTTTTTTATTTAAAGTTTGCACAAGTCTATTGGAACAACATCGAAGCTGGGATTAGATCGAACGGATGGCATGCAAGGCTTTGGACAACCACTCGTAACCAGGTTCTCCTCTCTTACTTTCATCTTTGATTTTGATATGTATGTAGTTTTAGCAAAATCTAGATAGAAATCTATCCTTTCATCTGTCGGTGAACCTACTCATTCATCTAGGGATAATCTTAGCCAATAAATAGGAAAATCCCATAACAAAATTGGTGACTCCACTAGGGAGAGTTCCTTGTAATTCTCTTTCATTTTGGGTATGTATTTTTCCTTTTATTTTCCATCTAAAAAGCTTTAGTATCCTTTGCATGATTTTAGGAAATTGTTAGATGCATCAAGAATGAAAGTGGTTTGAGTTCTAGGTTGTTTGTTTTCTATCTTTCTCTATTTGGCCTCCTATTTGTGATTGTTCTCAATAATAGTCAATGGATTCAATGGTCATTCATGCTTGTTCTTAAGAACAAACAAAACCATTTTTGCTTTCTCTTAATGACAATTGTGAGCGTATCCCTAAAGCTTGAAAAAATGACTTCCAACTTGAGAATTTCTTTGCCTATTTCGTCTAGATGTTTAAAAGATGAAAAATAATTGTTGTCTATGCGACCATATTCTTGCACCATTTATCATAAAAATAGAAAGTCAAGTTTAAAATAGTTGCAAGATTATCTTTTATAAACATTTCGCATCATGAAGATTTGAAAATACTAAAATGAAAGTTGTCCCTGATTCCTTGTTATTTGGTTTAACTATAAAATTGGTGAATCCAAATGGTAGTTTTGTGCATTGCATTTGAATGTTGAAATGAGATCTCTTTCCATCTTCTTAGGAAAACATTAAAATCTTTCAGAATTTTCCTCGCTTCATTAAACAAAAAATTGAAATGCATACTACATTTTATTAATTTATTTATATTCCAACATATTTTAAGCCTTTCAAAACACCATAACAATTGCATTCCACGCCCATAGGTAAAACAATAGACTTTAAAATCAACATAACATAAAATCAACCAAGTCATTTTCTTTATAGAAAACACATATGGTCTAGGTTGTAAGACCTTGGTGCAAATTTGGAGAGTTAATTCTCAAGGTTGTGAAAACTAAAACTAGCAATTGTTTAAGAGTGAAAAATCTATTAGCAACAAATAATAAGTGTTGGGAAAGCACACCTCACATATGCATCAAGCATGGTGTCAATCTATGCAAGCATATAGAATACCCCCCCTTACTTGTTTAGTGGGTTATGCATAAATGGGAGCTTTGGTATATTGGGCAAGTCCTTGTGGTGATGCCATTTCTCTAGAGTTTCGGGTCTAGGACTAAGTCAGATAACACCTCCTTTAATGTGAGACTTATTACATCAACAACTTGATTAATGAACCAAGTATTTACACAGATTTAAATAGAAAAAAATGGCTTTTGAAATAAAACAATTCAATGCTTTGGTATTCATGTAATACAATCTTTTATTGAAGCCCAAACAATTGACCAACACCTCTATTATGGACCCCATAATCATGGAGGAGATTACCTCCAACTTGGATTGAGTCATCAAAGAGAACAACCATAAGTTGTTTAACTTGAAGAGAACAACAATAAGTTGCTTAACTTGTAGGTGGTGATTGAGTCAAGTGTATAAGAGGGTAGTACATGAGAGGCTGATCCAACTGACATTCCTAGAGATTCAATCTATATGATAATCTTAAGGAGTGGTCACATGTGGATTTTTGTTATTTACTCATTAAATCACATTTTCATATTTTTGGATATTCAAGATCATTTTAGAGCATTATTCATATAACATGCTTCAATATATGTATTATTTATCAAAACCTTTACTTTTAAGACATCATGGATCTGTGTGATGATGTGATTTTGCCTATTCGTACTATTATATTTAATATGAATCAAGAAACTTTCATATTTGATATTTAATTGTTGATAATTACATTGATATACATTAATATCTATTTTTTAATTAAACATTAAAAATAACTTTAAATGAAAAAATAAATAAATATTAATTTAATTTAATAGTTTACTAAATTGCTGAGAAAAAACAAGTGTCTATCACAACTATTCAAGTTTATCGTCCCTCTCAAATATTTGGTAGTTCTCGTTTATAAATGAAAAAAAAACTTCCTATGCTTAAGAACATTACTCTATAAAAACTATTCTTTCAACTTGAAAAGCAATTCAAATATTATTTATGATTTATAATATTAAAATAATATTTTTCTTTAAAATAAGAGAAAAATAAATAAAAATTGAATAATATTTTTATAAATCATTTTTTTAATAACATTTTTTACACTTTCATAAAAATATAATAAGCAATTAATTGTTAAATAAATATATTTACTTGTTCTACCTTTTCTCATCCTTTGTACAACCAAAAATAATCCTTAAAGACCAATACTCATTTTCCATAATATCCAACATACAAATTAATAATAAAAAGTTACATAGTAAACTGGCATTGATACATACTATCCTCGTATACCTATCAAATAAAGTCCTCGAATAGTTCTGACATCTCTAAAAACCTTCATTTTCTGCTTCCCACATCAATGTGCATACTTATTTTGCTGGTAATACTGCATGCCATGCTAATATTCAGCACAGCATTTAAATCTTTTGTTCTTACTAACAGAGAAGTGGAAACATAACTTGTATTTAGCAAAAATCAAGATGGAATAATTTCTGTGCAAGCTCAGCCATTTTGATTATTATTCAACTAAACCAATGCAATAATTCAAAATAAAATACAAATCCTCTGCAACTTGCCAAAACATATTGATATAAAACAACACACTATCAATATGGTACACAACAAATCTCCCAGAAATAACCAAGTTGGACCGTGCTCCATGAAGGAGCACAAGCTTTACCAGGAAGTGATAATAGCTTTGTAATATCTATGGAATAAAAAGCACGCCGGCCCCACCCTAATCATAACCAGAAGCCATTACAATGAAACCATTCATAAACACCTTTATATCTTATATATCTAGCTAGACAATTCTTGCTCTTCACCTTCATATTCCTTATTTTCAGCAGTAGCATCCTGGTACAGTTGATATTCAGAAACCAAAATCTAGCTAGACAACTCTTGCTCTTCATCTTCATAGTCGTCATTTTCAGCAGTAGCATCCTGGTACTGCTGATATTCAGAGACCAAATCATTCATATTACTTTCAGCTTCCGTGAACTCCATCTCATCCATTCCTTCCCCTGTATACCAGTGCAAGAAAGCCTTTCTCCTGAACATAGCAGTAAATTGCTCACTAACTCTTCTAAACATTTCCTGTATTGAGGTGGAATTTCCTATGAAAGTAGAGGACATCTTCAAGCCCCTTGGGGGGATGTCACAGACACTGGACTTGACATTGTGGGGGATCCACTCCACAAAGTAAGATGAATTCTTGTTCTGAACATTGATCATTTGTTCATCTACCTCCTTTGTACTCATCTTTCCACGGAACATTGCTGAAGCTGTTAAGTATCTGCCATGGCGAGGATCAGCTGCACACATCATGTTCTTGGAATCCCACATCTGCTGTGTCAGCTCTGGAACAGTGAGTGCACGATATTGCTGTGAACCTCTGGATATCAATGGAGCAAAGCCAACCATGAAGAAGTGAAGGCGGGGGAAAGGAATCAAATTCACTGCAAGCTTACGAAGATCTGAATTGAGTTGCCCAGGAAATCTCAGACAGCATGTTACCCCGCTCATTGTTGCCGAAATCAGATGATTGAGATCCCCAACTATAGCCATAGCCAGCCAGGAACAATATTATCATAAATCAGAGGAAAAACACCTGCATATCTTTAAGGGAGAGACAATAAAACTCTTTTAATCATCAGTTGTTAAAGGCAATGATTCACAGAAATCAAGTACTTACAGGTTGGTGTTGTGAGCTTCAGCGTGCGGAAGCAGATATCATAAAGAGCCTCGTTGTCAAGAACCATACATTCATCTGCATTTTCCACAAGCTGATGTACCGACAATGTTGCATTATATGGCTCAACCACGGTATCAGACACTTTGGGAGAGGGGAAAACAGAGAAAGTTAGCATCATTCTGTCAGGGTACTCCTCACGAATCTTGGAGATGAGAAGTGTTCCCATTCCGGATCCAGTGCCTCCTCCAAGTGAATGACAGATTTGGAACCCTACAAAGTAGCAAAAATGGCTTTGAGTTATTTGAGATTAAATTCACATCACCTACAAAATGAGGTACAAGCCTCGTGAAGCCCAAGCTTTCCTTTCCCTGCAAGATAGTCTGAAGCCAGGTTTTAACATATTGTTTTGTTATATTTGATCTCTGCTGCTTATAGGTCTCCTCTGTATACATTTCTGCAGAACGCTCACTTTCCCTCCGGACTTTTCCTTTATGAAAAGCTTTGGCTTGAGGAGTAGCGTTGACAGGAATCAGTAATTGTCAAGTAGTACTGTAGCGTACTATTAGTGAACTGGCAGGTATTGATAGTATTGAAAAGCTTCTAATCCTGTAAGCTCAGTCGTCCTCAATATTATGTTTGTAATAGTCATTGTAAGCACAAAGACTAGTGCACTTTGATTCTGAATAGAATAACAAGTGTGGGTTTTCAGAGTGAAAAAAAAAGAAATCCAAACTTTCCATAAGAAAATTTAAATAACAAAATGTTTGTGGGAATATTGTGGAAACTTTGAGACAAGGAATGTTTCTTTGAGATTATACTGCATTGTAAGGTGACTAAAACACAAACTGTTTTAAAGGGTACCTAAAAAATAGGAAGGATTCATCCTGATTTATTCAAAACAACGTCATAAATACTTTCTCAAAAGGTCTTCATTATCATAGATCCATTTAAATCACCAAATTATCATGAACTAATTGGTATATATATATATATATATAAGATTTTGGTATTTTTGAAAATATGGGATTTTTTGGAAAATAGCCAGATTTATAGTGACTGTAAAAGACTTTTGATGTACCTTTTGATTTAGTTTGGATAACAAAAATATGTTTTTTTCTTGCTAATATATACATATATATAACATCGAAATTTTTGAATTCGTGTAATTTCCACTTATCTATTTTTATTGTCAATCTAGAAATAGATTCTAAGCTAAGTTACACAATGTGTAAAAACCTGACCAAACAAAATATATATATATATATATATATAAATTTTAAAACATAGTTTTTATAAATAGAACATTGAATTGCAAGTTTAAATAAAATGACAAGAAAATTAAAATAATTTTAGATCTTATTTATCATTGTATTTTAATCATAAGGCATTTGTGTGCTTCTTAGGGTTCCATGCACCTTTGAAAGCCTTTTTGGATGAAAAATGTTTGAAAAAGTTTTGGGATGTTGCTTTGAGAGACTGAAGTTTTTGATATGTTAAAGATTTAAAGTCAAGGTAAATCTATATTAATGTATTAGTCATTATAGTTTAAAAATCAATCCCATTTTTTATTTATTAATGTGACAGAGAAAAATAAACAGAGACAGATATCCAGGGTTCTTGCTGTACAACCTCGGCTCTTTTAAGGTGCAAGGATGAAATTTAATATGATCGGTATCAATGTAGCATATAGAAATTTTTGAGGTTGCAAAGTTAACTCCAAATCACAAACTTTAAATGTTTAAAACTTCAAACCATGGACTACTCTGTGAGTATTTGTGCTTTCAGTTTCAGAACTTTGAGTAGGCTTTATCTTTCTTACAATCACGCTGAAACGCTTATTTGTATTTGTGAGATAAATCTAAAACTTATAAGCATTTCAGAACTTTCAGTAGGCTTTACCTTTCTTACAATCGTTTCTTGCAATACTCGCAGATTACCAGCATTGTATCAGATGTTTTTGGAAATTTCGATGGGACATCACGGCTCAGAAGATCATTTTTCAGAAAAAGGTCTTATAACAGACATTTCAAGACTTTAATGCAAAAGAATTATTTTAATTTCAATGTACATCTTATTCTATAAAATGGGGCTTTTTAACTAGTGTAATGGTTTTCTTTGCTTTAATTTTGACTATTACCTCATTTTTAAACGTAGTCTTCCGCGGTTGATTGAACTTTGAGTCTCTTTGATGAATTTAAATAGCTTTCAAATCTTATAAGTTGAAGAAATTTCGTTGACTTCGATTGTTCCTTTCAATTTTTTAAAACTTCCGAATGTAATTGAACTTGGAATCTCTGAGCAATTTGAATAGGTTCAAACTTTATAACTGGGATGAATTGAGTAATTTGAATAGGTTCAAACTTTATAACTGGGATGAATTTTGAAGTAAATTATCTTCTTTCATATAATTTTTTATATGATATAGCTCCAATAGAAGAGCTAGGTCATTGAAATGGTCAATGCTATAGCTTCTCTAGAAATTCAATCTTTAAAGAATTTATGAGTTTGCCTTTCAGACCAAGTATTTTTTAAATGTCAAACGTCGCCATACCTATCTCTGGATAGGTAATAGATGTCTATAATTAAAAGCCTAGAAACAACATGCCAGAATTTTATATTACTTGCTATATGTAAAGTACAACTGAAGTAATTATTTTCTGAAACAGAGTAATCTTATATTGACTTATTTATGATACTGGGAATACTTCATTTAGCTATTTTCTCTTCAAAATGTTGGAGAGGACTGAATAGTTTTACTTTCGGTTTTATCTGCTTTGGCGACTACTATTTGAAAGTTGATCAACAATTTGTTTTTTCGATTCTTTGTTTTATACTCAGTCTTCCATGGTCTTCCCTTAAAATTTTCATTAATATCACTTTCCTTTTTTTTCACAACTTTCATTGAATAAATACTGAAAAATAACAGAAATTTGGAAATATATGAGAGGATAAATGCTTTGGTTCATCTTATGAATTAATCAAATATCAAATGCATTTGTTAGAAAAATTAGAGAAAATGCCATATCATTGAAACTTGAGAATAGCTCGAATATCTAAATCAAAATATTCCTTCCATGCTAAAATGAGAGAAAAATCATCTTTCTAACGGTAGATAAATCAAAGAAGTGCCTCGATCCATAAAATCTCATTCTTTTTATGGAAAACTAATTTTGATCAGAAGGAAGACTAGCTTTTGCCATCACAAAAAGACATGGAAGGCTTGATATCTAAAAATTGCAGAAACCCACTTCAAGCTATAAACCCTAAAGAAAGGGCATAAACCCTCTTTCAAATCACCATTTTCAAAGTTAATTTGAAGTAAGAAAACTAGTGTATATGCCAAGAGTAAAATCTACAATATCAGTACCAGAGAATTCAAATAAGAGGAGATCCACATACCTTGTAAGCAATCACAGTTCTCGGCCTCCTTCCTGACGACATCTAGAATAGAGTCAATGAGCTCGGCGCCCTCAGTATAATGGCCCTTAGCCCAGTTATTACCAGCACCGGACTGGCCAAAGACAAAGTTATCAGGCCTAAAGATCTGGCCAATGGGTCCAGACCTAACGCTATCCATGGTGCCTGGCTCCAGATCCACGAGCACTGCCCTAGGCACATAGCGTCCCCCGTTCGCCTCATTGTAGTATACATTAATCCTCTCCAGCTGAAGCTCCCCATCTCCATTATACCTTCCAGTGTGATCGATTCCATGCTCATCACATATGACTTCCCAGAACTTGGCTCCGATCTGGTTTCCACATTGCCCTGCCTGTATGTGCAAGATCTCACGCATTCTCGCTTCGTTTCACACACAAGTACTGGAAAGTAGTAACTGAAATAGGTTCTGTAAAGCCTAATGTATTGAAACCCAGTAGTAGAAACTCAATGGCGTTTATTTCAATCAGAAATTTCTGATCTATTGAAAACCAGTAGGTAGGTAAGATTAAAGCATAATGTATTGATTCTTGGAAGTCAATGCCCAATGCTCTAATCAAATAAAAGCTCAGTCTGATCTATTCGCAGATCCAGAGTAAGTAGTGAAAATAAGAGAAGCCAGTGATATAATGAAATCAAAAGCTCACTCCGATCTTTCCACAGATCCAGTGCTGAGTGCTTTATGAATTGCAGAGCTTAAAAAAATGGCGGGGATTAGGCAGAGAGAAAGAAATAGCGCCAACTACTAGAAAGACTCCCAGCCACGACTCTATATATAAAAAAAAAATAGAAAAGAATGACAAATGATGACGCAGAACCGCCGATTCCTTGCCGTCCATTAAATCTCCAATTCAATCATACGTTTTGCAATCGATCAATTCCATTCAATCAATTCTACCACCAAATGGATCAATCAAATCGGGATCAAAATACCACCTATCAAATCAAATTTAGGGAAGGGTCGGCGGTAACTTTAGTGATTTCAGGCCCGTCCCGTGAACATCGTTGGCCAATCAGTCAGGGATTTTGATGGATGCCACAAACTTGGAAGTTAAAACTATTGAAAATCATTTACCTCGTCCTCCATGATTGCCTTACCTTTCGTTTGGGAGTCGTTTGATTAAAAAATTGGAACGATGCTGCCAAAAACTTGGAAGTAAAAACCTTCGAGAATCATCCATCTTTTCTTAAACGTTCGTGTTGACCACTCAAAGTAACGCAGATCATTAATATACACACAAAATATATTCTTTATCTCAAAATTACAAATATATATAAATACCTTGTTCTTCTTGTTTGTGTTTGTATGTATTTGATTAGTTGGTATATATTTGATTTTTTTTTAAAAGCTGTCTGAAACTTCATAACCACTTTGTTTGGTTGGCCTAGAATCTCTGATCACACAATTAGAATCTAAACGTATATTATTCATTTTTTTTTTTATCTTAGTTCTAATTTATTTATTTTCTTGTCCTCATTCTAACCTTTTTAAATTTCATAGGAATATAAACAAAATTATATGCATAGCATGCTTCATGTATTTGATTTTTGTTGTTTGAGAAGATGATTGAAACTTCATAACCACTTTCTTATAGGTCTCGTTAGCCTAAAATCTATGATCACACAATTAGAATCTAAATAAACACCATTAAGTTTCTTCTCCTCATTTTAACATTTTTAAATTTGATTGGCATGTCACCACTGATATTCAACATCCACAACAAAGCATCTTAAATTAGATGAAGTTCATATTTACTTTTATGTTTTAGAATAAGTATGTATTCAAGCTTACTTCTTTTATGAAGTTCCAATTTAGATTACAAAGGTTTTACTTCTTTGATGAAGTTCCTATTTAGATTACAAAGGTTTTGGATCCTCCAATTGAATATGAAGTTGAGCAAACAATCTCCTATTGATTGGCATTAATGGCTTGTAAGGAAGTGACATTTCTATTAAATAAAATAGCATTCTTCTTCTTTATTAGAATTAGAATTTGACATTTATATGATAAAAAAGACTTCTCTCAAGAAAAATAATTCGAAGTAAAATAAATCTTGTCTTGTATTTTAAATAAACATGGTAAAGAAAAATCCAATTTAGTTGAATAAGTCACAATTTCCATCCAAATCCTCTTCATTTTTCTAACCAATGATTCCAAATAAAGATTAAACAAAGGTGTGGGATTAAACCTATGACAACTCAAAGAATGTTGCAAAGGTTCAAGTTCAATAAATGAAACACTCATTTCTAAGAGTTTGGGAGAGCTTTTTCACTATATCTTTGTAAGGCATAGGCAACATGTGTTTTATGGTAGAGGCTCATATAGTATGGATAGAGGGTAAATTTTGACAAACATATTTGTTATGTTAAAGTGATTTGCAAAAAAACTATTGCTATGTTCTATCACAAATGATGAAAAGTTATTGTCATTTTGCTCATGTTATGTGTCATAACATTGACATTATATGGCAATGATTGTATAGTTTATTGAATATTATCATGTATGATAGTTGTTGATGTGCACTACCTACCATTATACCATACTTTTCATAATATTTTCACACACAAAAGTTTAAAAATTAACATGACAAAAAAAATGATAATTGTCTATATCACATTTTTCCAAAAGCTGAATAGTTAAAGGGGTGGGAGCTATGAACATTTTCTTCATGGTAATTAGTGTGAATGTCACTTTCTACTTTATGTTCACTTTTTTACTACAAAACGTAAATGATTTCTTTATGGGATTAGATTGAGTTTTCTCTTTTCAACTTGGAAATTTATGATTTCGTAGAATGCACATTTGCATCTAGATTGCACTCATGACATGCCCAATCCTCTTAACAACATAATGTATACTTAAATAGATATCATAAGAAAGGGGCAATGGATCTACATTGCCCTCATAGCATGCCCAATCTTTTTAACAACATAAGCTTAAATAGATGTCACAAGTAAGAGGTAATTGATTTGCATTAGCATTATCTATGTCAAATCACATTACCAATGAGCATTGCAAATTCACATAGTCAATGGGGAAGGTAGATTTGCAAGGGCATTGGAAACCCATAATGGACATTGCATACAAAAATATAATTACTTATTTACTTATTTAGTGTTACACGTAAAAGTTAGTTTGAGAATTGAATGGTAGAAACATTCAGCCTCGGTGGGAATCTAGGGTTTCACCACTGTATCAGTTTGTATCCAAAAGTTATGGATCATGAGCATTGGCATTGAACTTGTGGATTATTCTAATTGTACATTTAGAAGACCAATTTTTTGTCTCCTCTACATGTGCCTTCCCTAAGTAAGACTCTAGAGGATGACCTAGGTCATGCGGTGGAGTGCATTCCAAAACATTAGCTTTTAGACAACTAGTACATTGTGATTTGGTGTCAGAGCTTCAAATGAGCAATGCTAGCCCGCATAAAGTTTGTCAGTCCTTAGTTATGGCCCCCATTCAAAATATTCTGGAGGAGAATAATGGCTCCACTCCCCAATTTGTCAATCACAATACAAAGTTTAACGTTAGAGCTCAAGGTATTAACTTTACATCCTTAATAGTTTTGAGATCTGCATCCTCTATCCCAAGTGACTCTTCCAATGTACATTTGGAGGATTCTCAAGTGGAGAAGGGAAAATTGTTGGAAGAGTGGGTTATTGGCACTAGATTCATTGGTTGTGAACTTGAGCTCAATGCTTTGATTAGGTATAAGGCACATTCGTGAAATTTTTATGAGCCTAAGAAGTTGGAAAGAGTTTTGAAAATAAAAGATTCTAGGATTCATCTAGTTGTAGGTGATGATCTCAAGATCGAGCACATTTGCAATTTGAGGAAAAACATTGATAGGAAAAGTTTTGGTGAGGTATTTTCTATGTAGCTACTATGAATTCGTGGATCCAAAGAAACTAGGTCCTTGTTATAGTCTGTGGTCATGTTTTTTATGTCATGACCCATGTGTGGATTGGATTTATCTTTAGGTCTAGGGAGGATGTGGCCCGATAATCTTGGGTGGTTAATGGTTTGAAGGTTTCTCTTTCCTTTCCCTGAAGCCATGTCATCCTTTTGTTTATCCCCATGTTGAGATTGCTTCTGACATATCAATTTGGGTTGAGATTCCAGGATTACCACTTGAGATTTGGCCAAATAAATGCTTGGAGGAAATTACAAATATATGGGTAAAACAATCCCGATAGATGACTCTTACAAGAATAGCACACATAGATCAACTTCACAAGTCCTTGTTAGGATTAACATTCAAGGTGGATTATTTGATTTGGTGGATATTGTTGTTAGAAGCCTAGTTGTTGATGTATTTGTAACTTCAAAATGTATTCACTTGTATATTTTATATTGTATTTGTATTTTATTATTGTACCTCCGACAGAGATGTTTATTCCTCCGGTCAGAGAAGTCATTATTGTACTTGGGTCATGTAAAGTCATTGAGGTCAATCCTCCCATGTAAGTCAGGGCATTAGTTCCCCTAGAGTCATTTGTATTGGGGTGTTTAAGTCCCCTAAAGGAGTCGGCCCAGTCAACTTTAGGTGAGGCCGACTTGTCAAGTGGTAAAGGTAAAGTGAAAGGTAAAGTATAAATAGAGAGCTAGGCTCTCTATTTATTCACTCACTCATCATTCACACACTCACTCACTTCGCATAATTGAGAGAGAGAGAAGTTCGCACAAGTGGAGGAGGAGGAAGCTGTTGGAGACCATCTCTTTGTTTTGGGGTTTTTGTATTATTGTTCATTCTATCTCTGAGGAAGTTGTGGGGTTTTCTCCTTTATGGTTTCCCCGGTGAAATGCTTTGTGTCTCTTGTCTCTTGTGTTTATGTTGTACTTGTTATTCTCTCAGTAAGATCCTAGATCATATTGAATTAAATTATGAAAAACTAACATGGTATCAGAGCTAGCCTGAAGGAAGGCAATGCATGGCATTTACGACACTTGTTTCACTTGCGACAATTCGAAAGCTAGGGCTTTGTATAGCAAAACTTATTAATCGTGGAAATTTCGCTATAAATAAATTTTGGCGAAGGTTCAGGATCTGAAACTTGGACAGGCCGAAGATAAAAATTTCTTGTACATTGTGTCCAAGTTTCAGCCTCAGATTTATTGTACTTTCTGAGATATGATCCATACAAGTTAGGGTTTCTGCCTCTTCCAGAATGAAGCCCGAAACAAGTGACCTGGGTAAAAAGGTCATATATCAGGATAGGAAGCTCCAAATTAAATTACGTAAAATGTGACAGTTAGGGAACGAACTTTAGTTTCACAGGTCCGAGTTTCAGAGGCCAAAGTTGAAATAGTGACACGTGGCACTCCATACAAGTTTGTTATGTTGTTTCATCCCTTAAATAGGTTATGTTGGGAAACTGAGCATATCTCTCTGATGGAGAATCCAATGAATATCAAACATGTGGGGCTGGAAAGATGATAAGTCAGGATACCATAGGCCGAAGTTTCAGACACTGCAAATCTTAAATTTCAGAGATACACCAGAAACAATACAGCACATCTAAAATGGCTCAACGGAGGAAATCAAAGAAGAGGAAGAAGAAGCTCTCACTTAGGGTTTTCAGTTTTTAGGTATGGCATGACCTGATACAATGTTGGAGACACTTGATTCAATATTGGAAACCTTGAAAATGGATTTGGAATCCATTCATCATAGATATTAATCCTCCATCAAAATGTTGTGGGAGGAAGGAGATTGAAAATTAGGGTTTCCAAGTAAGAAGAAACCCTAGCAAAGTTGGGAGACTCATAGGGCGGCAATGAAAGAGGTTTAAATGACACTGATATTCTATAATCGTAGAACCATGAACCTATATAATATGTTTACAAATGATCTACATTGGATGGTTAGGGTTTTACCCTTATAGAGAAGACTACAAGCAATCTCAACAGGTATGACTTGAGGAGATACAGGTATGTTTTGAAATCTGTTTCATGATTAAGTTCATGATATGTTTGTCTTCATATTATTGAGGTTAGTACAATCATGATTAATTTTAGATTGTCTGATCACCTTAGTAAAAGTATGAATGCATGTGAATAATAGAAGACATTCATTAATTAGGGTTATGACACTTATGATTGTACTAATGCACTTGTGGTGTTGTATGAGGATGACGTTGTCTGCTAACATGAAAGGTACATCAAGAAAGACAAATCCATATGACTCCCATGACATGAAGACAAAGACTCATCCATAGTCATTGGTCACATAGAAGCTCTACTTACAAGGTATGTATAAATTGGTTCTACAATGCTTAACTTATGAGATATGCAGGTTACTAGCACAAGGCCTCTAAATCATTGAAGAGAACAAAGAAGACATTGTTTGGGTATGTTAGACATAACTAGCAAGCATGATAATCCAGTTATGTTTTTCCTATATCGAGTTAGAATCCTACTTTGTGTTAGGATCTTAGATAACTATACTTTTGTATGATTGATAATGATTATTCTTGAAGTTAGAAGTTTAAGTAATCAAGGGTTTAAGCATATTATGTTTCTTAGTTTGATTAATGATATGAAAAACTAGAAGAGTCCTATGGTCAAATAAGAATATGCACGAGTAAAAGAAGTACTCCATGAAACCTTGAATACTAATGCTTGTGATAAATTACCTGTGTATGAAATGATCATGACCATACATGTTTAAGATTATTTAGAATCATAATGTTTTATACTAATGAATGTATGATTATGTATGAGATATTGAGGATGACACAATGATGACACGAGTGCACACTTAAGCATGCATAGTGGTCCAGGATGGATAGAAGTTCAAAGACATATAATCATGATGCTATCATAAAGGGAAAAATAGAGATCAAGAGGGAGGAAACCACACAAACATAAAAGATAAGTATTTGAGTTGTTATTTGAATTACTTCTTGAATCTCTGAATAGTTAATGATATTGCTCGTAATAGTTGTATGCATATTTGTATTCCTAGAATATATTATGCATAGTGTAAGCATTCATATAGCATTGAACAGTATACTACTAATATGCATATGATGGGTAAGTTGGACAAACATTCCATTGTTGCTTGTCTAGAATGAAACCTCTTTGCTAACATGCTGGGAGCCGTGCACACTCTTGATAGTATGTTCTGGTAGAGATGGAAGGCATCTAGATATCCATTGTATGCATACAGGATATGAAAAAGTGTTGTGCCAAAGTATTGGTCAAGATAGTTGCATAACTATGTGAATCATATCAGTATGCGTAATAGGTTATCATTGAAATGTCAACATGATTTAATGATTATGAAGTGTTACTAATCATGTAATTAAATTTGATTTGATTTGTAGGAAAGATCATGTGTTATGATCAAAAGAAGGACGATGAACACATGTTCCAAAGAACAAGTGATGGATGTTCAACAAGATGACTTACAAATCAAACATACTATAGAAGTACAAACGAAGGCTCGTGGCTAGAGGATTCTCTTAGAAAGAGGGAAAGGATCATGACGAGATGTTTGCTCCAAGTGGCTAGACACACTTACGGAGATAGATTACACCCATGGATGACAAGACCGTTCTCTTGAATGGTGTAATTGAAGAACAAGTGCATAGTGAGCAAACTCCCAAGATTCGATAGAGAATCACATGATTGAAGAAGGCTTTGTACGGTTTCAAAAGGTACCCAGGATCGATAGCCATTTGATGAGCTTGATGATCACCACAGGTGATGCGGATTTCAACCTTTACTACAAGGTTGAAGAGGAATTCTATATATAGATGACATACTTCTCTCAGATGGAAGCAAGAAGGAACTCACCATAGAGTTTGAGTTATCTTGAGGCTCATATCAGTAGACCCATCTGACGGGAGATGGCACAGTTAGATATGCAAAAGATCACTCAATGCAGAGTGTGCATGATATTTAGTCACAGAGGGAGGACAATACTCAGATGTAGAAGACTCCACTTCAGAGGGAGTAGATCTCAGAGTTAAAGAATCCTGTCATGATTCTTGTGATTAGATATGTGGCTGAGATCAGATGAGATTTTTTCTTAGCCAAGGAAAATGTGAAGTAGAGATCTGGGATGATGGACAATGGTTTCTACAGTTTACAGACAGATGACTGGTTCGTTGATGTATTTAGCGAATACCAGGCCAAATATATGCTTTGTTGTGAACACCTTGAGTCAGTATCTAGTTGAGCCTTGATGTGTTCACCTAGTAGTTGCAAAGCATGTGATGATGTACCTAAAAGGTACGATAGACTTTGGTCTATACTATGTTGGATATCATGACTACAGATTGTATGGTTATACAGATGCAGATTGGGCTGGAAGTGTCTCAGACATGAAGAGCACCTCAGGTGGATGTTATTGTCTAGGATCTGCCATGATCTCATGGTTTAGCATGAAACAGTATAGTGTTGCTCTCAGCACAACCTGAAGCAAAGTATATAGCAGCTTGCTCTGCTAAGTTGTGAATCCATATGGCTTTAAAAGTTGATGTTAGGTCTATTTGACCTGGAGTTGGATACCACGGTGGATTATGGGCTCAAGTATGATGTGAATAAGAATATTAACCTGGAGGGTTATGTTGATTTGAATTGGGAAGGCAGTGCCATTAATAGGAAGAGCACTTCAGGGTGTTTCTTTAGTATGGGATCAGGTGTGATCTCTTGGTTTAGCAGGAAGCAATCCTGCTAGCACTGAGTACAGCCAAAGCAGAGTATGTCACAGCTTGTTCGACTAGTTGTGAGGTAGTATGGATGAGGAAGCTACTGTCTGATTTGTTTGATCTCCAGTTGGAAGCGACTTGTATACATTGCGACAACCAGAGTTGTGTGAAGTTGTCTGAGAACCCAGTGTTCCATGACAAGTCAAAGCACACTGAGATCAAGTACCACTATATCAAGGATATGGTGTAGAGAGGAGCAGTGAAGCTCCAGTATGTTGTGATGGACGAGCAGATAGCCGATGTATTGACCAAGTTGTTGGCTAGAGTGAAGTTTGAATACTTAAGAGAGAAGCTTGGTGTACTTCAGATCAAGGTTCCCTCCAAGGGAAAGTGATGAGTCCGGAAGACGCAGATGCACATGGGATTTTTCGACATGGTGGTAGATGTGTCCTCCCATGGTCGTAGATGTAATTGCCGGGCTTTTCCAACATGGTAGTAGATGTGTTCTCCCATAGTCTTAGATGTAATTGCCGAGATTTTCTGACATGGTGGTAGATGTGTTCTCCCATGGTCATTGATGTAATTGCTAGAGCCTTTCTCACATGGTGATAGATGTGTTCTCCCATGGTGTAGATGTAAGGGTTGAAGCCATTTTTCACATGGTGGTAGATGTGTTCTCCCATGGTGAAAAAGTAAGGGTTGGAGCCTTCCCCGAATGGTGGCAGATGTGTTCTCCCATGTCGGTTGGTGTAAGTGTTGTGTAATGTGCATCTGGGCTATGCTCCGTTGACGATGAGACGATTTGAAGATGATGAGGTAAAAGTATGGTACACAGGTTTTGCAAGTGGCATATAATCAGTCCTGGGATGCTCTTTTAGGTTTTGCAGTGGCATATAATCAGTCCTAGGAGATCTTGCAGGTTTTTCAAGTGGCATATAATCAGTCCTGGGATGCTCCTTTAGGTTTTGCAGTGGCATATAATCAGTCCTGGGAGATCTTGTAGTTTTTGCAAGTGGCATATAATCAGTCCTGGGATGCTCCTTCAGGTGTTGCAGTAGCATATAATCAATCCTGGGAGATCTTGTAGGTTTTACAGAGGCATGCAATAAGTTCTGATATGTACCTACTTGATGGATTTCTTGCAGGGATGATGAAGACCTACATGGAGGCTAGGCCTACATCTAGCATGAAAAAGGGTTGGCTCTGTAGAACTTCCTATGACGAGTAGATTGGAGACTGATGGTCGAGATAGCAGCAGCAGTGACGATGATGATCCAGTGACGAAGACTTGTGTTGATGAACTGTGTCAAGAGAATACCTTCCTAGTTATGAGGGAGTGTTGATGTATTTGTAACTTCGAAATGTATTCACTTTTATAGTTTATATTGTATTTGTATTTTATTATTGTACCTCCGATGGAGATGTTTATTCCTTCGGTCGGAGAAGTCATTATTGTATTTGGGTCATGTAAATTCATTGAGGTCAATCCTCCCATGTAAGTCGGGGCATTAGTTCCCCTAGAGTCATTTGTATTGGGGTGTTTAAGTCCCCTAAAGGAGTAGGCCCAATCAACTTTAGTTGAGGCCGACTTGTCAAGTGGTAAATTTAAAGTGAAAGGTAAAGTATAAATAGAGAGCTAGGCTCTCTATTTATTCACTCACTCATCATTCACACACTCACTCACTTCGCATAAGTGAGAGAGTGAGAAGTTTGCACAAGTGGAGGAGGAGGAAGCTGTTGGAGACCATCTCTTTGTTTTGGGGTTTTTGTATTATTGCTCATTCTATCTCTGAGGAAGTTGCGGGGTTTTCTCCTTTATGGTTTCCCCGGTGAAATGTTTTGTGTCTCTTCTCTCTTGTGTTTATGCTGTGCTTATTATTCTCTCAGTAAGATCCTAGATCATATTGAATTAAATTATGAAAAACTAGCACTAGTGTGCATTCATAAATTCTAGACCATGTTAATGTTCCTTTTAATTTGATGTGCACATTGTGATATTTATGGACACATCACTAGAAATTGTGAAAAGGGTTTGGAAAAGAAAAGAAATGGAAGGCAACCATTGTTTAAAGGAGGGATATTCTACTAAAAAGAAGGATTTTATACAACTTATCCTTTAGAACATGGGTGATGGGGAATAAAATATCTAGAAAAATGAAGTTATTATTATACCTAGGAAGGATGATTCCATCAATAGAATGGAAGGTAATAAACTAGACAAATTGTTTGAAATCATGATCCTTGACTTGGGCTTTACAAGCTTCGATGGCCAGTTTTGGGTGCCTTCAAGGTTGGAAGTGAAGAAAAGGTCTAAAGTGGTCCCAACGGAACCTATTCCCCCACTAGGAGGTCATCCACTAGGTAAGTCACTTGAAAACATTTCCATGAATTTACCTATTTCTCACAATCCCTCACTAGGAATATCACTAACCCCTAATGAATTGTTCAAATTAGTTGGTAGTAAACACAAGGGTAAGGAGGGTTGAAACAAGCCAATAGCTTAGTCTTTATAATACCCCCAGTTTTGACTTGGAATGTATTGAATCAAAATTATGTAAATGATGTAAATATGCTAGTATGGATTCCTAGTGTGGAGCTCAGGGCCAAGGGTTGACTAGTGAATGGCTAGGCATGTATAATGAAAATATTTCTATATGGACCTTATGGTTGGCTTATCATGCTAATTCATATGCTATGTAAATATTATGTTGAAAACAAAAATGGCCCAAGATGTATATGTAAAGAACAATGATTCCACTAGAGGGGAAGAGGAAAGGAGGGCTATGGGAGATTAATTTCTCCATTGACAAGTTTCAACCTTAGAACTCATTTAATTGCTTCCATGTGCTTTAAATGAGGCAATTACTTCCTTTTTTACTAGTAAATCCAATCATTGAATGCATGTGTGAGGTTGGTGGAGAAATTCTTCTCATGTAGTTATGGAATCATGGGATGAATATACTTCTATGACAGTTGTAAGGGTCCTGTTTTCTATGGTCATAAGTTATGTCATTTGTTTCTCACCATTCCCTCCTATCCTTTGGAGTCAACCACTCGTTTTATATTACTCTAAGAGATTTGCACTACGTAGAGTTCTCTCCTCTTACTATTGATTACCATTACCAATTATCGGAAAGTGTACTACCAAGAAATTCGATTTTGGAAATAGAACTGTAGTTGAAGGGAAAGGGATGGTTGTACGTGAGTGTTGTAATCTATGGGATTACAAAGCTAGTAATGCAGTGTCGACATCATATATAAAGGTACATTGCATACAAGATCATACATACATAATGAGAGCAAAGGAAATAGAGTAACATGGACCAGAAGAACAAGTATCTTTATTATCAGAGCAGGCCCAGCATGTACAAAGGTAGAGATTTTTTTCTCTTGGCTCACCAACCTAATATATAGTTCATGCAAGTAGTTATTCAGTTACAATTTCCTAATTTTTCAGTCGGTTATCCTAACCAACTTGACCGACTGAGCCGAATTCTCCCAAGTCGGCCGGGAGGACCTAGTCAGCTAGCCAACTAGGCTCCTCCAACATCTCCCCCACCCCAAAATGTTTCTTCATCTCGGAGAGACTCAGAGAGATGCAAAATTTGGAGACAAGTTTTTACAAACTTATAAAGTGGAATAAGTGTTTTAGAATTGCTTAGATGAGGATGCTTCGCTTGGTGGAGTGAAATCAACACATGCTTCAATGATTGTTAGGGTGGAGAGAGCAAGACGGTCCTAGAAGTCATCCCATTTAGTGAGGACGGTCCTAATGTTTGTTGCTAAGCTGATAAGTTATGAAAGTTAGATGAGCTTAACCTACACTAGTTGATATGGCATATTCTTCATGTCAGGTCCAAAGTTTTGTGTTTGGACTTCAGTGGATCTCATTAATGTGTAAATGCACTAGGTGATCCAACTAACTTCTTCCTGAGCTTGTTTCCCTTCAGGATGCCATTAGTACTCACTTCTTCTGAGTTGGTCTTGTCGTTGGTGCTCCATGGTAATTTGTTCATCTAGAATTTGAGCTGTGGCTGGGTTGATTGATTGCTTCTACCTACAGAGCTCCAGTAACATGCTTTGTAAGTTCTAAATTTCGACACAAACTTTCCCGTACTATGAGTACTAGTCGTTGATGATGACTGATGCTCTAGTTTCTTGTTGTTCATATTCATTTAACATGATGTCTCATTCTTCAAATGCTTTGAACTGGTCAGAAATGAGAATACATGTTTCGTCTTGTTGCTTCGAAGTAGTTGTTCATGAGCTTTCTCATATCTTTCGAGTACAAATTCAAGTAGAGTTTGGATTTTGTCCATTGTTTTCTCTATAAGAGGTTCTATTAGTTGTCCAATAATTTCTTGTGCTTTTGTCGTGCAAGCGGCCCATGCATTTTATTATTTCTCTTTGATTGCTTTTATCTTTTTGGAGCTTTCTTTCCATATTTTGCTACGTTCCTTTGGGGCTACCTTGATGAAATCATCAAGTGCTTCTTCTATGGCTGTAGATGGTGAGAAGATGAATTTATTTGATTGAGCTCCAGTTACTGGATGAACAGTGAAAGTTATCTTGGTGTCATTCTTATTCTTTTTGTTTTTGTTGCTTTTCTTGGACGAATTATTTGGATCTTTGTTGGGTTTCGAAGTCGTCTGTTGATCAGTCGATGTAGCCGTAGTTGATGTGGGTGGAGCAAAAGATGGTGGAGTTGAATACGATGGAGGTGCGGAGGACAACGAAGGTGAAGCAATCATGGTTGAAGGTGGTATAGTGGAAGAAGTTGTCGTGGGTGAGGATGTATGCACGGTCGAGGATGAGGTCAAAGGTATGGATGACACAGGAGAAGTCATTTGTGTGGAAGGCGACGCTAGGGGACCCAAAGGGGTCAATATGTGTGTGGAAGATGTCAAAGGCACTGTTGACAATGGAGTCAAAACTAAGAAGGGAAGTGGAGAATTTGCGATAGGGAAAGTGGAAGTTATCGTAGTGATAGGAAAAGTTGTGATCACGGTCGAATTAACTGTAGTTAGCATGGGTATTGGTGTGATAAGGGGGTTTTCATTAGATGTAGGTAAAGGGGAATATATGCTTTCAGAGTTAATTAAAGGTTCAGAATTAAAAGTAAGGGTTGATTCTAAACCTGTTCTCAAAGGGTCAATAGTAGTTGAAAGGGGAATGGACAGATTCGTTAGTGATTTTAAGGGAGGGAGTTTTAATTTGCTTGGAGATTTCACTGTAGGTTGTCCAGGCTTAGGTATACTAGTTGTTTGGCTATGAGGACTTGCAGAGAGTTGGGACATATACTAATAATATTGCGCAAGAAGCTTACTAAATTTGGGTGTCATTGTAAAGTGTTCAGGGTTGGATGTAGTTATATCTTATTGGTATTCTTCGATTCGAGTTGGGGAAGGAAATGGGGATTCATTGGTTGGATCGACCGAGTTTTTCTCCTTTGAGGACTGATTCGTCCGAGCTTTCTTTTGAGGAGGTAGATGCACTGCAGTGGTGTTCTTGGATATGGTTGGCTGTGAAGGTTGCTTCAAATCATGCTGCTTCTAAATCTACTAGTCTATAGACACCTTGTTCCTTACTGCTTCGACTAAGACATGCTTATCATGTTCTCTAAGTTCCTTGATATCATCTTCTATGGCCTTAAGCAAGAGTTGCTTTCTTTTCTTGGAATTTTTCCTAGTCACTTTGCCTTTAATCCCTCACTGATATATAAAGATATTTTTAGCAAATTTTCTGACTTTTTCCTTGAGTCGTGGCTCATCAAAGTCGGTCTTGACTCCATATTTGATGAGTGGTTCATCCTCCCCCTTTTCAATCATCTTGCCTGAGGGTTCGCCAATTAGTTCTTTATTTTTACTGGTGACTGGTATGACTGGTAATGGATTAAATGGTTCTTATTCAATGCAAAGTGTTGTAATATATAATGATATTTCTCTTTGTTCTTCTAAATCTCCCTCTGTTAGGGGTTCAATGAGATCCATATGTTGAACCCTAGCCATAGTCGGTATAGGGATTACAGTGTTTTTCTACCTCGACAAGTTAGTGAATAGTTTAGGAATGTTAGGGTAATAATCAAGCTCTTGAGCATCCCCTCCTACACCCTGCATGGACCATACTTTTGTGTGGTCAAGGGAAAGTTCAATGTGTGCTCCTTGAGGTAGGCAATGTCGAACTTATTGTGACACTCTCCATCTGGTGCATCTGTTTTTAATTTCTTGGAACCAAAGTTCCAAGTGGGTTTTTTCTTTGTTTAAGATGAGCGATGGACCTTTTCCTATAAATATCTGAAAATTTATTTGAGAGGTTTTTAAGTATTGGTGAATACTGGCTTGTCGATTGGAGTAATCTTTTCCATTACTATCTAGATGAGTAACGATGGAAATTTGATGGCATGTGCAGATTCTTGGCACTTTTCACAGTTAGCTTTTACTAATTAAGCTAAGTGGTCGTCCCAATTAAAAATTGTTTCCTCCAACATGACCTTCTTGAATGCTTCCAACATGTTGACCCTCAAGTTGGATGGTCGATTTGAGCTTGTTAAAAATAATGAAATTATTATGGTAGTCCACTTGATGGCATCATACTGCACTTTGTAGATTATAAGCCCTTTTGAATTTTTCCATGCGGTTGACGTTGTGAATTATTTGACTAAAGGCATTAGTTTATTGGTGATGGGTACTACTATTCCTTTCCTTGAAAGAGCGACAATTGTACCAATGAGAAAATATATGATTTGGATGGCCTCATTGATCCATATTTTTCCATCATGGTATCTATTGATAATGAATTTTTCTATGATTTCTTTGAGGTTATTGAATGGTGCTAGCAGGGGTGCACTCAGATAACCAAAAATTGTTGATGTAGAGATATTTTGAGTAGGCTCTATCCATTTTATGTCTTGGATTTCCCATGTCTTCATTTCCGCATAGTATTTTCTTTCTTTATCCCATGTATTCTAGTTTCCAGGGGGTCATGGCCGCTTCTTCCTATTGTATTTTAGCTTTTTGTTCTATGATTTTGGATTTGGTTGCTATGACGACTTTATTCGGTGCCATGGATGGTTATTCGACCGGAAAGGTTGATAGGAAATCTGTAATTCAAGGAGTTGATTTCTCTTTTTCAAACTATGAGGTGAATTGAATCCAAGGGTCTTCAAATTGTAGTGTATTTATTAGCGTAGTGATCTACAAACTTTTATTGCAGGTAGGTGAGTGCATTAAATTCAAATTTTGTGGGTTACAACTCATTCGCATGCTTGGTGAGATTTCTAAGGGAATTTTCCTCCTCGCATTCGTATACATGCTTAGTATCCGTTTCTCTCGTCGGTCCCTAGGTTCATGCCTCTTGTCGTCACTCCTCGATCTCCTTAGTGATATTTTAATTGGTCATTTGTCATATGTTGACCTTGATTGCATCCTTGTATCTTTGTTTCTTTATTTGGTTACTGCTCTGCGTAAGTCAATTGTTCCAAGACTATTGCCTTGTGCCATTTTCACACTCTAACTCTTCCGACCAATTAACCCCCATGTGTGTTGAAATCTATCCACTCTGCAAAAAATCCATGTCTTAGTACTCTCTTTTAATACATTTTAGTAGGTTAGTTATGTAACTACTTTTGGTTATAAAAAAATTAAATGTCCTAATCTAACAAACCTAGGGCACGACATACGACTAGTGATGATACAATCATTAGTTGGTGTCGAGCCTCCTTCAAAGTCAGTAATGTTTTAGTCGCACTCCATTCATGACCTTTTTGAAAACACGGCCTTGTAGTGTTCTCAATCTAACTGAGCCATTAGTGTTGAGTTCTTCAACGATATATGGTCCCAACCATCCGGTCTCAAGATTTTTAGGCTTTCCTTTTATCCGACTGTTATGTAGTAGCTATATTAGGTCACCGACAGAGATGTATTTTCTTTTAATATTTCGTTTGTGCTAGGATTTTTGCTGCAACTTCTAAACTTCTTGATGGTGTATAGCAATCATTCTTTATTCTTCTAGTTTCTATAAATCAAACATTATGTCTTGATTCGCTTGGAGGGTGTTGAGATGCAAGACTTGAGCAATGGTTGGTGCTTTTTGTTTAAAATGTATGGGAACAACTACTTCTTGACCATATACTAGCTTGAATGGTGTCTAACCCATCAATCTTTTGCATGTTGCTTTGCATGCCCATAGTATCACGGTGACTTTGTCATCCCAGTCATGTTTATCAATGCTATAGATCTTAGTTAGTACTTTGGTAAATATTTTATTGAATGACTCGACTAATCTATTCGACTGCAGATGATAAGTTGAGCTTTGTTCAACTACTCTTGAAATAATAGGAGCCAACGATATAAGCAACCATGATGGAGAGGTTTGTTCACAAAATATTTAAGTGCTTTATGATTTGTATAGAAGATGAATGGGTTATCCAATAAACAATGTATATTTTTGCAGTGCAAATATCACACCCGACCCTTCACATTCAGTCATTGAATAGTTCTTTTTTCTTTATTTAACTTCAGGCTAGTGTACACGTTTGGGTAGTCAAGTCCGCATCTCTTGGTTGTGTTAGTATAAGCAAAATTATATATATAGCATGCTCCTCTTGTTTGTATGTATTTGATTATTATTTTTGTTTGAGAAGGTGATTGAAAGTTCATAACCAATTTGTTATACGTCTTGTTGGCCTATAATCTATGATCACACAATTAGAATATAAATAGACACCATTCATTTTCTTCTCCTCATTTTAACATTTTTAAGTTTGATGGGAGTATAAGCATAAGAAACTCTTGTATAGACTGGAATGCTCCTAACGTGATAATAGCACCTCGCTTTTATCAACTTGACAAGTTATTGTTAATAATTAGAATCATATTTTACTAGGAATTGCCCCATAGAATGCAAAGGCATTGATTGTAAGAAGGTTGTACATTGAAAAGAAGAGTTTTTGGTTGAGCAAGATGAAAAAATTGGTAGCATCCAAAAGGGATTGAGTTGTTGATTTTGTAGTTTTTCAAATTCAATCCATGTTGCATAATTTTAAATATAGTTTAAAAGTGTGCATGCCTTTGTGTGGGTTTAAGGCTAGCAAACCAATAAACAATTTATTTAGTTGACTTTATCCCTAAGTCAACTCTAAGATATTTAAGAATTAACCAAAATGCATTTCTCATGATTGGCATGTCACCACTAATATTCAACATCCACAACAAAGGCACCTTGAATTAGATGAAGTTCATATTTACATTTATGTTTTAGAATAAGTATGTATTCTCTTACTTATTTTATGAAGTTACAGTTTAGATTACAAAGGTTTTACTTATTTGATGAAGTTCCAATTTAGATTACAAAGGTTTTATATGAACAAGTTTTTCTCCTCCATTGAACATGAAGTTGATAAAAAAAATCTCCTATTGATTGGAATTAATGGCTTGTAAGGAAGCGACATTTCTATTAAAAAAATCGCATTCTTCTTCTTTATTAGAATTTTCCATTATATAAGATGAAAAATAAATGTCACTTCCTTACAAGAGTATAAGAAAAATGATATATATAGCATGTTCTCTTGTTTGTATGTATTTGATTATTTCTGTGTTTGAGAAGGTGATCAAAACTTTATAAACACTTTGTTTTAAGTCTTGGTGGCCTAGAATCCATGATCACACAATTAGAATCTAAACAAACACCATTCATTTTCTTGTCCTCATTCTAACATTTTTAATTTTGATTGGAGTATAAGCATAGGACACTCTTGTATACTTGAATCATCTTAAAATGATAATAACACCTTGCTTTTATCAACTTGACAAGTTATTGTTAATAATTAGAATCATATTTTACTAGGAATTGCTCCATAGAATGTAAAGGTATTGATTGTAAGAAGATTTTTCACGGTCAAGAAGATTTTTATGGAAAGATTTTTCACTACCATAATAATTACATTGAAAATAAGATTTTTTGGTTGAGCAAGATGAAAAAAATGGTAGAAGCCAACCGAGATTGAGTTGTTGATTTTGTTGTTTTTCAAAGTCAAGCCATGTTGCATAATTTTAAATTTAGATTAAAAGTGTGTATGCTTTGTGTGGTTTTTAGTTCTAGAAAACCAATATAAAATGTATTTAGTTGACTTTATCCCTAAGTAAACTCTAAGATATTTATGAATTAACCAAAATGCATCTTTCATGATTGGCATGTCACCACTAATATTCAACATTCACAACAAAGCCACCTTGAATTAGATGAGATTCATATTTATTTTTATGTTTTAGAATAATTATGTATTCTCTTATTTCTTTTATGAAATTCCAATTTAAATTACAAAGGTTTTACTTCTTCGATGAAGTTCCAATTTAGATTACAAAGGTTTTAGATGAACAAGTTTTTCTCCTCCAATTGAAAATGAAGTGGAGCAAAAGTTCCCTATTAAAAGACATTAATGGCTTGTAAGGAAGTGACACTCAATATTTTAAAAAAATCACATTCTTCTTCTTTATTAGAATTTATCATTATATAAGATAAAAAAGACTTCTCCTAAGAAAAATAATTCGAAGTAAAATCAATCTTGTCGTGTATTTTAAATTAACATGGTAAAGAAAAATCCAATTTAATTGAAATAAGTCACGATTTCTATCCAAATCCTCTTCATTTTTCTAACCAACATTTCCAAATAAATATCAAATAAAGGTGTGGGATTAAACCTATGGCAACTCCAAAAATGTTGCAATTAAGGTTTCAAGGCCAATAAATGAAACACACATTTCTAAGAGTTTGGAAGAGCTTTTTCACTATATCTTTGTAAGGCACAAGCAATAGGTGTTTTGTCTAATTAAAAAATGGTAGAGGCTCATATAGTATGGATAGAGGGTAAATTTTGTCAAACATATTTGTTATGTTAAAGTGAATTGCAAAAGCCTATTACTATGTTATATCATAAATGATGAAAAGTTATTGCCATTTGCTCATGTTATATGTCATAATATTGACATTATATTGCAATGATTGTATAGTTTACTGAATATTATCATGTATGATAGTTGTTGATGTGCGCTACCTACCATCATAACCATACTTTGCATTAACATTTTCACACACCAAATTTTAAAAAATAACATGATAAATGTCTATATCACATTTTTCCAAAAAATGAATAGTTAAACGGGTGGGAGCTATGAACATTTTCTTCATGGTTAGTGTGAATGTTGCTTTCTACTTTATCATCATTTTTTACTACAAAAGTTTATGATTTCTTTGTGGGGTTACTTTGAGTTTTCTCCTTTCATCTTGGAAATTTATGATTTCGTAGAATGTACATTTGCTTCTAGATTGCACTCATGACATGCCCAATCCTCTTAACAACATAACATAGACTTAAATAGATATCCTAAGAAAGGGGTAGTTGATCTACACTGCCCTCATAGCATGCCCAATATTTTTAACAACATAGACCTAAATAAATGTCATAAGTAAGAGGTAATTGATTTGCATTAGCATTATTTATGCCAAACCACATTACCGGTGAGCATTGCAAATTCACATAGTCAATGGGGAAGGTAGATCTGCAAGGGCATTGGGAACCCATAATGGACATTGCATACAAAAATCTATTACTTATTTGGTGTTACATGTAAAAGTTTGTTTGAGAATTGAATGGTAGAAAATTTCAGCCTTGATGGGAATCAACTAGGTTTTCACCACTAGAGTTTGTATCCAAGAGTTATGGATCATGGACAATGACATCGAACTTGTGGATTATTCTAATTGTACATTCAAAAGACCAAATTTTTGTATCCTCTGCATTTTCCTCCCCTAAGTAAGACTCTAGATGATGACCTAGTTCATGTAGTGGAGCACATTCCAAAATATTGGCTTTTGGAAAACTAATAGGTTGCGATTTGGTGTTAGAGATTCAAATGGGCAAGTCAGCCCTCATAAAGCTTGTCAGTACTTATTTAAGGCTCCATTCAAAATCTTCTAGAGGAGAATAATGGCTCCAATCCCCAATTTGTCAATCACAATACAAAATTTAACTTTAGATCTCTAGGCTTTAACTCTACATCCTTGATAGTTTCAAGATCTGCATCCTCTAACCCAAGTGACTCTTCCAATGCACATTTGGTGGATTCTCAAGCAGAGAAGGGTAAATTGTTGGAAGAGTGGGTTATTAGCATTGGATTCATTGGTTGTGAACTTGAGCTCAATGCTTTAATTAGGTACAAGGAAAAATCTAAAATCTTATGAGCCTAAGAAGTTGGAAATAGTTTTGAAAAGAAAGAATTCTAGGGTTCATCTAGTTGTAGGTGATGATCATAAGATTGAACATATTTTGCAATTTGAGGAAAAACATTGATAAGAAAATTTTTGGGGAGGTATTTTCTTTGTGGCTACTATGAATTCGTGGATCCAAAGGAACTAGGCCCTTGTCATAGTTTATGGTCATGTTTTTTATGTCATGACCCATGGGTGGATTGGATTTATCTTTAGGTCTAAGGAGGATGTGGCGATAATATTGGGTGGTTAATGGTTTGAAGGTTTCTCTTCCTTGTCCTTGAAACCATGCCATCCTTGTGTTGATCCCCATGTTGATATCATTTATTACATATCAATTTGGATTGATCTTCTGGGATTACCACTTGTGCTTTAGCTAGGATAATACTTGGAGGACATTACAAATCTATGGGTAAAAAAATCCTAGTGGATGAGTCTTACAACAATAGCGCACAGAGATTAGTGTCTCGAATCCTTATCAAGATTAACATTCAAGGTGGATTATCTAAGTTGGTGGAGATTGTTGTTGGAAACCTAGTGCATTCATAAATTCTAGACCATGTTAATGTGCCTTTTCAATGTGTAATTGACATTGCGATGTTTATAGACACATCACTAGAGATTGTGAAAAGGGTTTAGAAAAGTATTGGAAGGTGATCATTGTTTAAACGAGGGACGAGGGATATTCTACTAAAAAAGAGGGGGTTACACAACTTATCCTTGAGAACATGGGTGATGAGGAATAAAATATCTAGTAGAATGAAGCTATTATTAGTCCCGGGAAGGACGATTCCATCAATAGATGGGAGGTGATAAACTTGACAAATTATTTCAAATCATGATCCTTGACTTGGGACTTACAAGCTTTGATGACTAGTTTTAGGTGCCTACAAGGTTGGAAGTGAAGAAAATGTCTAAAGTTAGTCCAACGGAACCTATTCCCCCACTATCAAGTCATCCACCAAGTAAGTCACTTGAAAACATTTCCATGAATTTACATATTGCTCACAATTCCTCACTAGGAATATTACTAACCGCTAGTGAATTGTTCAAATTAGTTGGTAGTAAATGGAAGAGTAAAGAGGGTTGCAACAACCTAATAGCTCACAATTTGACCTTGCCTATGTTATATTTTTGGGTTACTTCGAAAGTGTTTTCACAATGTTTGGGGATGCTTCATGGGATTTGTGGTACATGGTGTATGTTCAACCCCTAGATGGTACAAGATGGATCATAGCATGAGAGATGGTCCATGATGTATATGCATAGTTGAGATGTTTACTCGGTGGATGATTGATCTCAATATGGTGTCGGCTTGGTGCTCCTCCCTTATATGTTGGGGTTCTCTTGATTGAGTGGTGGATGCCTTTCATGATGGACACATGGAGGAACCACTTGCTATAGAGCCCCCCACTTGGGATGATGATATTTTTGCATCATGGAGGAGGTCTTTGAGCCCTAAATGGCATTTGGCAACTTGGATTCATGTTCAAAGGATTGGATATGACTTGGGGATGCCTAGGGCTTCGATAGTGTTCTTGTAGGGGGTATATAACGCAATGGAGTACATTACTTTGGAGGATAGATGAATCTCATGGAAGCTCGAGGTGGAGTGGTGTGGACTTGCCTTGTGTAGCTACATCACCTTAGAGTCCTTATTGTACACGAAATCATGATGGGAGCATGACACTTGTTGTTTCTCATTTGTGTGTGAACAAAACCTAGTTATTGTGCTCACAAGTTATGGTCATTAATGAATTAGTCAAGAGTAAATGAAAAAATAATGGGTTATAATTGGAAAATAGATTTTTGATGGAAGGAGATAATGGAGCATTTATTTCCCACCTCCAACGGGCATGGGATAAATAAAATGTTTTGGGAGGTTAACTTCTTGTATTGAGTTGTGATTTGTAAACCCCTCTCATAGCTCATAAGAGTTGTGAGTGCATAAGAAAAGTCAAGGGAGTAAGTTCTGCCTCTCCCTTTCCCATCATGGGCAAGGAAGGCGTATGTAACCAATGTTTTCATTATTAATAAAGAAGATATGAGAATGTTTATGTCTATCATTTGTGTTATTTGTTGTCATGTGCTAGTTTGTAGTTGTGGAATGCTTTAGTTAGTTATTGAAGCATCCTTGTTATGATTAATATGCATTTGTGGATGATTTAACTTAGGGTTTGTAGTAAATAATTTTTTGTCCAGGAGAAAGTGCCAACACTTCTACTCTAAAGTAGACATCTCGTTTGTGTGGCCTACAAGGGATCATGTAGGTTGCTTGTAAGGGATTGTTCCCACATAGTATTGTTGGACTTCCTTACCTCTCATATAAATAGAAGAAGGAGAGATATTTCATTCATATGATTTGTGTGTTCATTCTTGCTCACTCTTGTGTAGATATGTCACTTAGAAGAGGAGTGCACTTTTCCTCTCTCTCTCTCTAGGTCTTCACTTGTACCTATCCATGTCTCTCTCTCTTGCACTAGGGTTTCTTGGTCTCCTTGGAGTTTCTTGGAGCATCTTGGAGTTCTATGGTTAGGGCTTAAACCTTGGATATTGGAGACTAGGATTTTGGGAGAAAACCCTATAGTGGACTTGTGAAGAAAAAGATAAGAGGAGGATGTCTTGGCCACGGAAACTTTTAGGGTCTAATCTTAGCTCATGGGCTAAATTTAGGGGTTTTAAATTTTTAATGGGCTAATTTTTTATTAAACACCCGTTAGGTATGATTAGCCCACATTTTATTTATTTATTTTTAATGAATAGGAGCTTATCCCCCATTGAATTTGAAAAAGGGAGCCAAGGTTAAACAATTTTGCCCCTTTAAAAATGGATTTAAACCTTTGTTTTCCCATGAAAATGGCTAGGAATCTCCCATTAGCCCCCAATTTCAAGAAATGGCAGTTGCTAGGGGTTCTTTCACCTTCTATCGGTCATGGAAATCGAAGTTGGAGTTACATTCGTCCATATTTTATCAGTTGAATCTTGTTTTGCAAGTTGATTAATGTCCACATGACAAGGGTAGCTGATATTTATATCAGGTTTTATAGCAACCCATTTGCATCTAGGAGAGTTCTAAATCCCATCACCTCAAATCCAAAGTTTCCCCAAAAACATGGGATTGTGAAGCTTGCGATCGGTGATGCGGAAATAACATTTTTGTGGGTGTTTGGGGCATCATGCCTGGGGACTCATATTTCATTTATAACCATATATTTGGTCATAAAGGGGGGCATGAATTTCCAAGGAGAAACCTGCCGAAAGATTAACCAAGAATTCATGAGGTTTTATAATTTAGCGAAAGATTCACCAAGATTTTACAGGGTTTTATAATTTAATGAAATATTTGCCAAGATTTGCCAAGATTATATAATTCAATGAGAGATTCGCCAAAAAATTATATATACATAATATAACATTGATAAAATAACCTTCATATTTTCCTATATATCATGGGAATCCACCCATTTATTATACATAGAAATTTAGGGGGGCTTCTTAAAATTTTCCCTGGCCTTAACTTAGATATAGTGTAGGACAGATTCTTGCATTTGTTCTTCTTGGTGGACCTACGGTTTGATGGTTTAACCTAGCTAGGGCATTTTGTATGGTTGTGTTTAGTATCCTTGAGAAGAGGCCGTGGTATATACTTCATTGTTGAGATTATATATGAAGTTTCCATCCATAAATATTTTGTGTCAATTTCATATTTGATTTTCAGCTACATGTGTTCTTCATGTTTTGGTATCTATTTATGATTTACCGAATGGACATAAGTAAAAGGGAAATTGTTAAGTGATTTGAAATCTAAAGAATAAGATAAAAGGGTTGATTTTATTGTTGTAATATTGCTGTTATTCCTTCTGTAAAAGTACATTTTCATATCTAAATATTCACTGATAAGTTTCCCTATAAGGGATGAAAACTTATCTCATTGATTGGTGTTTTTTCTCCTTAATTGTCGAGAGGTTTAGGGTTGTTTGAAAATGAACTATTGTACCCCTTCCACTACTATTTTTTACTTTAATTCACAATAGTCCTAGGTGAAATTTTTAATTTGCATTGAAGTGTCATTTTGGTGAATTTTCCAACATGGTATGAGAGATTTTATTGGTTGAGATCACTCTTAAGTAAGACGGGGTTTGTATTTCAACTAGAGTTTACCTTGGAGAGGTACTTGACTTAGTCACAGGTCACTAAGTGAGAATGCCTATATTGCTTGAGAGAAGCACCTTTACCTTGGAAGGGTTATTTGTCTCATTCATTCATTGATCATTTGTGCTTGAGATGAGCACTTGTACCTTTGATATGTTTTGACAAGTTTCTCTCACGATGAGAGATAATGGATATATTACATTGATGGTTGTTATGAATGCATTTTTAGCTAGTATAATGCTTAGGATGACATGTAATAGGCCTGGTTGATTTGTTACAGTGGTTTCTAGTGATAGGTAGTAGATCTATCTAATTATTGGTTGGCATGGTTTTATTTTTAGTGAGTGATATACTTTGAAGTATCTAAGATAGTTGGATGATTTGTTCTAGTAGATGCTAGTTTTTTTTTTACTTGTGATAGGTGGAGGATCTTCTTCATATTATATATTTTCTAGGAAGGATGTGTCTTTGATCTCTTTCTTATGTTCTAACACCGTATATACTTTGGTTGGTATGCAGATAGTGGAGCTTTGAGACATATGGCATAAGATAGATCATTGTTTAGCATATTTTAGGAGGTAAAGGGAAGCATGACTGTGAAGCTTGGTGATGATGCCATTTACCTTGTGAGAGGAGTTGACTCCATTTAATTTTAGATGGATTCAAGTGATGTTCTTAAGTTGGTTTTTATTATTATTTATTCTTGGTTTGAAGAGTCATTTTCTTTCAGTGTATTGGCAACAAAGGTAAAATGGATAGTTACTTTTTAGGAACAATGATGCACCATCCAAAATTTTAGTCTAGCTAGTGGAAATACTTTAGCTAAAGGGGTGAGAGAGGGTGTCCTTTATAAGTTATTTGTTGATCCAATGGGATGTGTACATTCTAGTGAGAGGATGGATGAGCCTTCTAGTTTTGAGGCACATGTAGAGAATGCATGGCGGGATACCATGGAGATAGGATCAAAACCTATGATGGATGCAATGATTGATTCTAGGATTTGAGATGTTATAGAGGAGGGGAGTTCTGATGGTGATATTGAATTCATCCATGAGCCTTCTAGTTGTTAATTGGAGGAGAGTTGTGATGCCTCAATAGAGTATAATGTTGAGATTGATTCTAGAGTTGTAGCTAATGAGAGTATTATAGAATATAGAGCCAGGGATTCTCGTTTCTTGTAGATATAGAGATTTTCCCTTGATGTTACTCTTACTTTAAGATTCTCTCAATATGAGGTAACTTAACTAATTCATGTTGGTTTAGTTTCCAGAGGATTTGAAATATATGAGAGGGATTCTCATGTGGACAGGTTGATGATGGCGATTCATAAACCACGAGATTTGTATTCTAGGATAGAGGAGTTGACATGTATGGATATTTATCTTTGTGAATTTTATAGATGTGATAAAATTACATCTTTATCTCATATGGATATATGCCTATATTTGTTGGCTAGTTTAGGGATATTTTGATGTGGTTTCCTTTGATGTTGGCCCATGATGCTAAGGATGATGGAAGTTTGCAATTAAATTTGCTCTAAGGGGGAATCATTTCTTTATATTCACAAGTGGTTATTATTCATTGGATGATTGAGATGTTGCAATATCATGGTTGATATATTATTTACAAGTGACAATTTCTTTACATATGACAATAGTTGATTTTGAGACTGCAACCAGTACTGATTTGTAGATAACAAGTTGGTGGACTTGCAAAGCGAGTCAATAAGTGTCAACATAAACACTTTCCTCATAAAGAAGGAGTGTTAGATTTTTTGGTTACTCTAAAAAGTGTTTACATCATGTTGGGGGTGCTTCATGGGATTTTTGGTACATGGTGTATGTTCATGCCATCGATGGCCCAAGATGAATTGCAACATAGATGGTCCATGATATATATCCATAGTTCAAATTTATTTGTTAGTGAATGCTTGACCTCAAGATGGTGTTGTCCTAGTGTTCTTCCCTTACACATTGGAGTTATCTTGCTTGGGTGGTGGATGAATTTCATGATGGTCACTTGGATCTGGAACCACTTTATTGGAGAGTGCCCCACTTGGGATGAGGATCATTTTGCATCATGGAGGAGGGGTTCAACCCCTAAACGAGATGTTGAAAATTGGATTCATGTTTGAAGGATTGGATAAGGCTTGAGGACACCTAGGGATTCAATATTATACATGGAGCTAAGAAATGGAGTACATTTATTTTGAGGATGCATGGAGTCTGTGGAGACTTGGGATAGATTTGTGTGGAATTTCCTTATGTATCTACATCACCTTGTATTCCTTATTGTGCACTAGACCATAATTGGAGAAATACACTTGTACTCTAGAGTGGACATCTCACTTTTGTGGCATACAAGGGATCATGTAGGTTTCTTGTAAGGGATTATTCCCACATAGTATTGTTGGACTCCCTTACCTCTCATATAAATATAGGAAGGAGAGAGTATTTCATTCATATTACTTGTATGTTCATTATTTATCACCCTTGTGTAGAGATGTGACCTAGAAGAGGAGCACACTTGTCCTCTATCTCTATAGGTCTGCACTTGTACTTATTTCTCTCTCTCTCTCTCTCTCTCATGAGTTATGGTTTCTTGGCCCCTTTGGATTTTCTTGGAACATCTTGGACTTATTATTCTTGGTGGACCTAGGGTGTGATGATTTACCCTAGCTAGGGAATTTTGCATGGTTTTATTTTGTAGTTTCGAGAGGAAGCTATGGTGTGTACTTCATCATTGAGATTATATATGATGTTTCTATCCATACATATCTTGTGTCAATTTCAGATTTGACTTTTAGCTACTTGTGTTCTTCATATTTTCTATTTACATATATTTATGATCTTGTTGGTTGGACATAATTAAAAGGGGAAATTGTTAAGTGATTTTTACATCTATATAAGAAAATAAAGGGGCTTATTTTACTACTGTAATATATTGATATTATTTATGTAGTAAAATTGCAATTTTAAATTTGAATATTGTCTGCTAAGTTTCTCTAGAAGAGTTGAAAAATTATTTTATTGGTTGGCTTATTTTCTCCTTATTTCCATGAAGTTTAGGGTTGTTTGAAAGTGAATTATTGTACTTCTTCTGATTCGTAAACTATCATGTATGTTCCACTAGAACAGTTCATCACAACGGATCTTACAAATTAGTTCTTATTTGATTAGCTTATTTTTATTGAATTCCAAATAAATGGAACTAAAACAAGAATAGCTTGAGCAAATAAGTACACAATCGATACAATAAAATGAGATATACCCTAGGAAAATCCATTATGGAGAAAAACCCAACCACGAATGAGGACTATGCCTTGCTCTTTATGTCACATTGAAAATGCAAAGGAAATGGTACTCTCTATGGAGTTACCTATGACTCTGTGGCCATAATGGATACTATAGGATATCCTATCTCCTATGTTCTTCTCTAACATCCATTCTCATGCCATTTCTCAACTATGGAACATTACAATACATCAAAAGAATGGAATTCCCTTCTCTTCTAGCAAACCAATATTTATATCCCAATAGCCATCTAGGATTAGGATTAGGGTTTATGCATGCCACAACTCTCAATAACGGTTAGGATTTTGATCCTTCTAGAACGTTCTTGAAGGTACACATGTGACTAGATCCACATGTGTGAAAAATGAGAGTTGATGTGGAGTGCATTCAATACCATGGTGGTCAACTTGCAGGATGCATAACTTCTTCATATGGACTTCGTTTGAGGTGATTTTTGGACCATTGGAAAGGTATTGGTGTGTAGAATATCACATATTGGTCCAAAGTAGTAAGGTTTGAGAAAAATACGTGTCATTTAAGCCATCAAAATGGCCTCGAAATTTTTATACAGTTTTTTATCCCAAATTTGAAAAGTGAGACCTGCCCCTAAAATGGGACCTACAAGCCATTCATAAAATTTATTGAGCCCAAAAGCTCCGAATAGGTGACAAATTATATATTGATCCATTTCAGATCACATCTCCCCATTTTGGGAGGCTTTTAATCCCCAAAATATTTTACTAAATGAGGTGAGGAAAGTTTTCCTCTACTTTTCCTTGGGGTACCATTTAACCTTGCATGGAATTTTTCCTTTCAACCCCACCTTCCATAGTTCATATTGTCCATGTCTGGTATTTATGGACTTCTTCTACAAAACGACGTCTTCTTCTAACTCTGCCTGAGTCTCAGGTACTAATTCGTCTACAAAAGGTAATACTTTTTCAGCTTCCTGATCCAACATGGAAGGTTAATATAGTTTCATTTTTTCCATAGTCACTACAGAGTAAATGCACACGTATGGGGGTAGACTGAGTTTGTATACATTATCTCCCACCTTCTCCAATACCTCAAAAGGACCATAACTTAGATCCTTGATCTTGTTACCATGACCCTATATTTTTTCCTTGTTTAGGTGTGTTATACTTCAATATTACACATTGCATCCTATTGTAGCACCCTTGCACCAAGCGACCTAAATGACACTTCCCCTTAATGATCACTTGGACATTCAGGAGTGAAAACTATTGCCTGAGCACTGAAAGAAAACACCTCATTTTCCATGTGTCACCCAGACAGACCTCATCTGAGGGAATTATCACACTCTACCTAATTGATGGGGCGCGATAATTAAGGTTACCACGCTTTGTTCCTACCTTAGGGTGCGATAATACTGCGCTATGCTCAGTTCTAAGGGCGCGGTAATCCATTTTTAACCTTTTTCCTTATATTTTGGGATCTTAACTTTCGAGAGATACCATTGGGATTTCCAGCTCTGGTTCGATCTCAACTCCTATCTCTGTTTAGTGGGTCTGATCCACTAAATACTCTCTAGATCCATATTACTCTCTTGTTGGTTAACCCTCCCATACACTATAAGAGAGAAGCCTTCCATGAGCCAAAGGGAGGACTTTTGGGGCATCAAACCTATGATCATAAGCGTTTTACAGAGATAGCTAGAGGAGTGGACTTGGAGCTGGAGTGGGCTTAGAAATCAAGCAACTACTTTGTAAGCACTCTTGAGTTCTCAATAAAATATAACTTGTCTTGTTTCTCTATTTATGCATATTGATCATGTTTCATTTACATAAATTGTATTCAATAGAATATATATCTAACTTGTGATTCAGTTATTTGGAAGATAGTGCACACTTGTTTATTGTTTTGGTCTCTACAGTCATCGCGAGGATCTCGGGATCGAAAACTCGATTAGACAAACATCAGAACAGAATTTCAGTTGTCTTCTTTCTCATCTATCAAATGTTAGAACTGGAAACACTAATTTAGATCTAGGGAATGAAGTAGCATTTGTTTCCTTTTTTGTCTTAACATAGATTTGATCTTTGTCACTTTATCCTAAGAGGGCTTCTTCTTACTCGTAGGAAGAAATATCTACAACAAAAACTGGTGACTCCGCTGGTTTTAACCCCTTTTATTTGAGTTCTTTTACTTTCATTCATTTTTTATTGTGAAATTGCTCTTCCTTCAAAACAGTCTTGAAAGTTGGTCTCTTTGACCTCTGTTCACCCCCCCTCCCCTCTGCATCAGACCTCTGTCATTGATCAGTTAAGTCCTCTGGGTCTGCAAACCCCTAAAAAGTAAAATACTTTTCTTAAACTCGCGCCTTTTTTTCCCTGTTTTGAGAATTATCGTGCTCCCATCACTGCCCACAGAGTGATAACTTATAGTTTACCGCACCCTCTAGTCTTGTTAGAGCGCGATAATTCACCAGTACCGCGCCTGGTCCCATGTTAGCCACGCGATAATCTCTGTAAATAAGGTTGTTTTTCCAGTTTGCTTGGTTCCTTCTAGTCATTTTTACCTTCTCTGTCTTTGGTTGTTGCTTTGTTGCTTACCAGACCTCTGCAACCTGCTTAGCTGCAATACAGTGCCTGTATTTTCATTATTTTTGAAGTTGTGTAGACTCCTTTTCCATCTTTAGGTTTGTGATCATTGTTATCACCATACTTGTTCATTACCTATTGCTTCTTGTCTACATATCTTGTCACTGTCCGTTTTAGTTGCAAAGTCTTTTATGATCTGTTTTTCTTTGTTGTGCACTTGAATTTTTTGAGTTAGTGGCATCATACCCATATTGATCACCTCCTCATTATTCTTGCATTGGATTGATCCTTTCATGATAATCAAGTTGTTGTTACTATTTCTCTTTCCTTGATTATATAAGTCTTACAGATTACATTGTTCTTATAAGCAATATTTTTCCATCCCTGTCATCAAAATCAATATTGGAATTTTTTCTTTTGGAACATTGTCTTGCTTTTATTGAAAAGATCTAGTTTATGCTTTTGCATATTAGGAAGTGAATCATTTATCATTGCTTGTCACATAATCTCTCATTTGGAAGCATAAATAGTGGTAGATCGGTTACATTCGAAAGTAGTTTTCATTCAGTTTGGCTTATTTGAAAAAATGAACAAAAAGTTTGTTTGTTGAGTGGTTTTTTCATTGATTTTGAAAAAGTTCATGCATTGTGATCGAAGAACTCTCCCTTCTCTCTAGCTAGATTTCATCAAATAGAAAGGCTCATTTCGATTCATTTTTATTTGCATGGTTTGAGTCATCACAACACCACAAGTTTCATTTCCATTTACCCGATTGAGTAATACAACCACTAAAATTTACACTCCCTAACTCAACACACTATAACCTCACTTGAGGAAAAAAGAATTTGTTAGTTAGGTAGGACACCGGGGATAGGCATTCAAATAATTCCCCCTTGTCATTATCATTTGAGACATAGCTGTTGTCCTCTAGGGTACTAAAATCCTCTAGTATTTATTGACACAGTCATCGACCACTTTGTGGAGAGGGCCTCCCATCATTTCGGGGGTAATCCGCGAGGATTGGTTCTGGAAGGACTTTGTGGAATACCGCACTCCACTTAGCTCCTAAGGCATATCGATCCATTGTATTCCTTGTATTCTCCGGCCACCATACTGGTGATACAAGGGTGATAAGGCAGAAGTGCCAGTTTCTTTCTCCAACGTGCCATGAACAAGGTAGCTCAGTAACTTTTCTTCTAAAGCTATTTACCCCGGATCCCTTTCGGTAGAGGGACATCCTTCCATTATTGGTCTCTCATTTTGTATTGTTCGACTTGGATTTCATCACCTTGCGAAGGATACAACTTGTTGAGGTCTCCATCTCTTGGTTAGGAAGTTTTGCTTGCTATTTCATTTTCTTAGAGGGTCATTTTTCTTTTTAGTGATTGCTTGTTGGCATTCTGGTCACTTTGTTTTAGCTCGCTTACTGTGACGCCGGTCTCAGTATAGTTTTTAGAGCTTGCTTTTTTTGGCCTGTGAGCCTTGACTTTTTCTAGCTCCCCTTTTGCACACTCGGCTGCTTTAGGGTTTTTGAGTTCTTTTCTATGAGTCTGTCCCTGGAACTTGTATTCCCATCATTATGTCTGATCCATGAATATCACGAAGGATACAGGGACAAATCCCACCACCACCACCATGGACTTTTGGTCCTCCTACATCACGTATTCCTGCCCCTGCCGGCCGCGACGATGGCTGGGGGAATGTTCCACCACCTATTTGCACTACATCTTCAGTTCCTCTTGTAACCATAACTCATAGCACGGTCTCAGAACCTCTTGTAGTTCCTGGAACCAGTAACACACCTGATATTCCGGATGTCACTCAACCCACTATCATTCCATAATTACCTCCCACAATGGACAAAACCATAGCTCCTGAAGCTAGTAATGCACATGATACTATACCGGAGGCCATCACCCTCCTAGATGTTAGCACTACCCTGCCAACAGACACTTTCTACAATGTTCCTGAAGGATTTGTTGGAACCATTGAAGGATCTGACGAAGATGTGTCTGAGCTGATTCCAATCCCGGACAGATACGTTGAAGTTATTGAAGAAACCGAACTACCTAATACACCTTTTGAACCTGAGTTTGACCTTTTTACTTCCCAGGTGGAGCCTCCTCTTGCTACCACTACATCGTCAGGTGTCCACACTTAGGAAACCGATTCTTCTAGCAATTTACCCTTCATCGTATCCCTCCCTGATCTCCCCTGAGGATAAGAGATTATGGCGTCAATCCAATCTAGCATGGTTAGTCTTTTTAAATCCCCTTTAGCATCGAGACAATTCAAACATGATACAGAGCAAATGCTCTCGTTGGCTTCCCAACACCCCCCTGCCACCCGTCCTCCTGGTTATCGACCTCATCACATTCTATCTAGTACAGAGTTTCATCACTCCTATGCTGATGGCTCCAGAACTTCATATTTTACTATACCCCATCTATTTTCGGACCCCTCATGAGATACAAATCCGGGCCCAGCCCTCGATGTTCCTCCTATTTTTAAAGACCCTATTGACGTGACTCCTGATACCCCTCGGTTAAATTCCCCACATTTGCTACCATCCAATATGTTTGGCATACCTTCACAGGAAACACCACTTACGAGGGATAACCCAGTGTTCTCTCCGTCCCCACTTGTCACGTATGGAAGACCCCCCCCACAAATCGTCACCTTTGGCGCCATTGACCAAACAAAAATACCCCACCTTTCTAGTATTGGAAGAACATCCATTCATATTGCTGGATCATCCATGTTGACCAGAGGTTCATCTTCGGCCACCATCTATAGCATTTCAGGAGGTGGACAACCGACTATTGGAACCACTGATCCCAACAACCAACCCCCCCCTCGAAGACCATCAAACCCACCTGTAGGAGGACAACCATCTTTTGGGAATGCCGGTCCCAGTCACCAACCTCCTCCCGTCGGACCATCTAATCCACTTGCTAGAGGGCAACCCCTTGTTACCATTCAAAGCAGGGCCACTCAACAACCTCCTCCTTCTTTTACATCAGCTCAACAAGGCCCTTTTATTGGAGGAGCACCAATCGTTAACGCCCCCATTGGCACCATCCAACAACCCTCTCAATCAACAAATTCTGCTCAGTTAGGCATGTATAATTCACTTGGTAGTGGACAACTTCATGATGATATCCCAACTGGATCATATTTCCAACATCCCTCATCAGGTACACTTCCTTCTTGGAGATCCCAAAACCTACAGAGTGGGGGATACTCTTTGTTCGGAACCTGGAATCAAGCTGGGGGCCAACCTACTCAACCTTATATTCCCCCCAACCTAAACTTTGGAATTCCTTATCCTTCAGCCGTAAATACTCTATGGAACCCACCGCTTCAGCCTCCACCCCTTTATTAAGGTGGAACCAACATTCCATGGACACCATTCTTTCAGGCATCCCCCAACCCTGGTATGGGTAACCCTCCACCCAATCAAGGTGGCTGAAACATTCCTAGAACACAACAATCCCAGGGGACCATACCCCAAAAAGGAATGGGAAATATTCTTGGGACACAACAACCCCGGGGAACCATCCCCCAACAAGAAACGGGAAATATTCCTGGGCTGCAACAATCCCAGGGAACTATACCCGTCATCCCTACTTAGCAGAACATTCAACAACCGGTTACTATTGTGATTCCGAGTCAAATGATAAATCCATGATTTCGAACACACAACCGGTTAACCAGATGGTCTACTATCCTCAGAACTTCCAATAGTATCCTGTGGGAAACATGTATGGGTACAATACGCAGTAGTATGCTATGCAGGAATTCCCACACCATACAATTACTACTCATACCTGCATCCCAATCGTCAACTTCCTTTCTTGGCCACACTAGACTTACCTGATTTTTCGAGGCTTATTAGCGATCCCATATGGCATGAACCACATTAGGCACCCATCCCAGCCAAACTACCATTAGACATTCCCAAGTTCGATGCCAAACCCAAGGAAGACCCCAAGAACCATGTAATGACCTTCCATCTTTGGTGTTCATCGAACTCGTTGATGGACGACTCCGTTCGGTTATGGCTCTTCCAGCGTACCCTCACCGGCACGGCAACAAAATGGTATATCGAGCTACCGCAACATTACTTTCATGATTTCAATACCTTAGCTATGCAGTTTTTGACACATTTCCAGCTCCCCATCCGATACGAGACTGGAACAGACCTGTTGACCTCACTATGTCAAAACACTTCTACGCACATCTCAGATCATATTCACGAATGGCGTTGACGCCATAGGTTAATCAAGGCACCCATTCTGGACCAGTTACTTGCTCATTGGTTCACAAAGTCATTTCTGCCTCCCATCGCCAGGGATATTGCCATGGGTTGACCTGTCACGAAGGAACAAGCGATTTATCGCGCTCAGTATATGGATTTGGTATATACCCAATCCAAAACTTTATACGAGCTTATTTCCCATGCCACCCGCACCAATACTGATCCAACCAAGCCTACCACTGAACCCCCCATCGATGGTATCATCGGTTCAGTTAAGGCTCAACCTGCCACCAAACCGAATGGGCAACAAGGTAGTGCTTCCCCCTCTCCACCCCTGGCTGCTCCCAAAGCTTCTACTTCTCCTGCTCTCTCCTCCGAGGTGAACATGGCTCAATCCCCGTCATAACCATTCAGGGGAAAGAAAAATAATAACTGTTGAAAATACAAGAAACCTTCCAACCAACAAGAGAACCCCAAGCCACAACCCACCAACAACAATCCCAAACCACGTCAGAAAGCAAAGTTCCCCTGCCTGATTTTCTAGGAAGATCACTACACACGTGATTGTCCCTATAAGTATGAAGTCAACAAATTTGTTAAAGGATCCTCCCGCCCAACAGTTTTAATTGATCCTTTCCCCCAGCAACAACAACAGATGGTTTCCCACAATCCCCCCACAAGGGGGCAATCCGAACAACCCACCTCGCAGAGAAACGTCCGCCAACCATGAAATTCTGATGATGAGTAACGAAGAGATTAATCTATCTACTCAAGCAAGGACATACGATACCTTTTCAAGTTCAAACAAACCCGAGACAACCAATGGAAAGTCTCCTTCTGAAGATCCTTCCATCCCTCCCCCCAACGATCATCTCCACATTGAGAGACCGGCCACAGACACAGTGCTACGCCCACCCAAAGGAACCATCCGAAAGGCGACATTTAATCCTAACGTGCGAGCAACCCAGAATTACAATATTGTTGAAGATCTAGCTCAAGCACCATGTGGGATGTCGACTTTCGAGGTTCTCCAACATTGCCCCATGCAGCATAGAACCTTACTTTCAGCACTAGAGGCAGTGGACCCGGATACTTCAAACACGATTATGTTTAACTTGGAGTATTTTAAACCTCGACTTTCTCACCAGTTAGCCTTCCAGGTCCACACAAAGATCCATGGAAACAACATCCATCACATTGTCTTAGATGAAGGTGCTTCCACGTCAATCATGTCTTTGACTTGTTGGAGAGCCCTAGGCTCACCCGAAGTTACAACTTCTCCCACTACTCTCAGAGCGTTCGACGGACACGGTTTTTATCCCTATGGACTCATTCCTACGAGTGGCGTTGAACTAGGGGGAAAAACATTATCTATACACATCGAAGTCATAGATGCACCATTGGATTACAATCTTCTACTCGAACGGAATTGGTTCTACGCCACGACCGCCATGTCATCTTCCGTCTTTCGATTAGTATAATTTCCTCATAAATGGAAGATTGTCACTATAGATCAGTTAGACTTTTGTACTCCAGACACTCATCCGAACCTCGCCAACATTGTTACATTACTGGTTCAGTCTCAATACCGCCTCGAAGATGTTGGCATTGGTCTTATGAAGGATTCCTCCCTCATCGGAGTATTCCTAGAGCTCAGATCCCCTATACAAACTGTCAATATGATATCATCAAATATCACCCCATCTAATGATTCTTGGGTGGTATCGAGTCCTACGGAGATTGAAAACTATGGCAACGCCATGCCTTTAAACAGAAACCTGGCAACTTATGCGGCGATCCAGTCAGCCACAGATTGGGTCGACCCTACTACGCATCATGCAGTGGTACAACTCTCGTCTGATGCTGGCCCATCGTCGTCACTTATCGATCCTTTCACATTGATTTTTCCTTTTGACGAATCAATTATGGAGGTTATGTGAGTCGATGAACCACCCTAGGAAGATCACCACCATCAGTCTTCTTTTCCTACGATACAGACGATCGAGCAAAACACCAAACCCAGTAGTTCACTGGAATTTGTTAAAACCAAGTTCCCCACTTCAGTTGACGATATATTTTTCGAAGGAAACTTGGCCAATCTTATGGAAACCACTCCTATTAGTGAAACTTGGTGTCGTGGAAAACATTCACATAGGCAAGACATGTACTCCTACTGAGCTAGAGTTCTATACTGCCTACTTTAAAGCATTCTGCGATGTTTTCGCTTGGAGTTATGAAGAAATTCCAAGAATAGACCCCTCCATCATGGTCCACGAGATTCCAACTTTTCCTGGTGCCCGACCAGTTCAGCAGAAACTCTGTAAGGCAACCACTATCAAAGTAGAAGTTGAAAAACTTTTGCGTGTTGGTTTTATCTATCTTGTCCCACTGACAGAATGGGTGTCTAACATCGTTCCCGTAGCCAAGAAACAGGGTATGATTAGAGTTTGTGTCGATTACCATGATTTGAACAAATCTTGTCCAAAGGAAAACTACCCAACTCCATTCATTGACCAGATTATCAATAACTGTGCTGGGAGTGTCATCTTTTCATTCATGGATGGCTTCTCTGGCTATAATCAGATTGAGATACTCCCCACCGAACAACATAAAATAGCCTTTATCTTCCCATGGGGAACCTTTGCATACCGAAAGCTACCCTTTGGCCTCAAAAATGCCACGGCAACTTTCCAACGGGCTATGTCATACACATTTCAGATATAAAAAATATTGTAGAACCATATCTTGATGACCTCCCCGCTCATTCTCAGACTCGGGAAGATCACCTAGATCACTTAGGCGCCATCCTTACTAGGTGCCGCCACTACAATATTTGTTTGAATCCACACAAGTGTGTTTTTTGTGTTGAAGCTGGAAATTTTTTGGGATTCATAATCTCTAAAGACGGTATCCGATTGGACCCCGCGAAGGTAGAAGCTATTCTAGCTCTGCCTTCCCCCACGAATGTACTAGAACTTCAAAGTTTGCAAGGGCACGCAAAATTTCTACGTCGTTTCATGTGTAATTTCGCTGAGATAACAAAAGGTTACACGAGGCTTCTAAAGAAGAATATCCCATTATTTTGGGATGACGAATCCCAACGATCCTTTGACAATTTAAAGGTAGCCTTAACCAAGGATCCCGTAATTCAACCCCCCAATTACACACGGGATTACATTTTATATCTCGCAGCTTCGACTTCCTCCATTTGCATGGTGTTAGTCCAGGAAGACGCTAACGACACAGAACATGTAGTATATTACCTTAGTAAGAGTCTCCTCGACTCTGAAACTCGCTACTCACATGTTGAAAAGCTGGCTCTGGCCACAGTTTTTGCTGTCCAGCGGTTTTGTCATTAAATTTTGCTCCGCCGGACCATTGTCATAGTTGATTTCAATCCGATGCACTATATCCTCACACGTCAAGTGCTTGGGGGAAAATACTCTCGTTGGATTGTCATCCTGCAAGAATTTGACTGGGAATTTGGCAAAGCCAAATCCAAGAAATCTTTGGTCTTTGGAGAGTTGATTTGTACTTTGCCCCATGTCACTGAGCAACCAGATCCCATCAATTCTCTTCCTGATGAATCGTTGTTTCTCATTGGAACGTCCAACCCATGGTATGGGGATATCATATTATATCTCCAAACCCAACGTTTTCATCCTGAACTTAACCGTGATGAACGTCGACGCGTCCGACACCATGCCAAGTACTGCCTCATCATCATCGATACCCTTGATCGTCGTGGTGTCGATACCGTTCTTCAACGTTGTTTAAATTTGGACGAAGCTAAACACATTCTTATTGACTGCCACTTTGGAGCATGTGGCGGTCATCTCTCTGGGATGGCTACGGCCCAGAATATTTTACGAGCAAAATATTTCTGGCCCTTGATTTTCAAAGATTGCATTGAAATGGTCAAGAAATGTCCACCTAGTCAATTCTTCCATAGCAAGAAACGCTCACATCTTGCTCCACTTCACCCTGTTGTTGCCGTCGGCCCCTTCACCAAATGGGGCATTTATTTTACGCATTGTAAGCCCACTTCAGCCGGGGGGCATATCTATGTTATAGTAGCTGTCGACTATTTTACAAAATGGGCTGAAGCGATGCCTACTTTTGTAGAAGATGGTAAAACATCAGCACAGTTCATATTCAACCACACCATAGCTAGGTTTGGAGTTCCACAATATATCGTGACCAATCATGGCTCTCACTTTAGAAACCATATGATCAAAGAATTGAGCGCTAAGTTGGGTTTTCATCATGAGAACTCAACCCCGTACTACCCACAGGCCAATGGCCAAGTTGAAGCCATAAACAAGGTTTTGAAAAGCATGATACAACGCATTGTGGGTACTCATAAGTACAACTGGCACTTCGCTCTCTTTTTGGCATTATGGGCCTACCGAACCTCATTGAAAAATGATACCGGGTTCACACCATTCCAATTGGTGTATGGCCTGGAATCCATTTTACCAATTGAATGTGAAATCCCGTACTGAAGATAGCCATAGAGCTACTTCCCAATACGACTTCCGAAGAAGAATGATTTCTGTATCTAGCTAAGTTGTATGAAACCCGCCACGACGCTGCTATAGCTAACGAATCCCATAAGAACCGCATCAAAGCATAGTATGATAAATCCGTTCAACCTCAGATTTTCAATGAAGGTGACCTCGTGCTCACATATGACGAAATGCATGACAAATAGGAAAAGGAAAGCTAGAGTCTATGTGGTATGGTCCCTTCATCATAAAACATGTATTGGAAAAAGGATCCTACGAGCTTTTCGATTGTGACGGCACACCTTTGGCACGGCCCCGCAACGGGCTGTACCTAAAATGTTTCTACGCATAGGTTTATCCTGCACGAGACATGTTGTACATAATGTACTTAACTTGTTTTCAGTTTTTCTTTTGTGTGTGTGTGCATGGATTTTATTTCATGTATCCTCATTTACCTCGACTTGTGCTTCTATGTGCAGATGATTGCCTACCATGGATTTGCTGATGGTGCTAGCTGACACACCCGGAACCTAACTTTCACAGCATGGGTTATCTATTCTCCTGTTGGCGAGTTGGTATCTTCAGGAGCCACTTGCTTGGTCCCCGCAACCAAGAACATTGCAGAGTACCATGTAGTCATTGGACTCTTAATTGAAGTTGCTTCCCTCATAATCGACTCCTGATCAGTCTTTCTTGACTCCCAACTCATGGTGTCTCATTTGAACTGTATCTACACTGTCCGCGATCCTATATTACTTCACTTATTTTGAAGGGTACACCTCTTGGAACGATCTTTTGATTACATTTCATATCAACATATACAAAGAGAATTCAATTTTGTAGCTGACTCATTGGCTAACTACATTTTGGATTGGCATCTATCCCATACATAAAAAAATACATCATAAAACAAACACACAAGCCATTGTAAATGAATACGTCATATAAATAAGTCCACATGTATATAATCGCATATAAAAGTGTTTTTCTGAATACATATAATAAAGTTTGTGTCTGAAGACAAAATTTGGGATCTCGTCCCATACAAAAATTGGCTCTCTAGCCTACATATCGTGTACATGCTGCAAAAAGGTAAAATACTACTGTCTAAGGAGATCTAGGAGATCTATCATGATCATCCTCAGATTCCTTGTGCTGCTCATGGTAGCAGACCACAGCCCTAGCCACCCTACGGAGGAGTTGGCCAATACGCCTAGGCACATGCACATTATGCCACTGGAGATGAAGAGGGACGCCATCTACCCTCAGAGATGGAACTCCAAAGGTCAAACCCTGAAGATTCCTCTCCACATCACGGATTCCCCCCACTTCATCTTCATCCTCCTCCTCAGCAGCAGCTTGGTGCTCGACCCCACCGCGACGCAACGGTGAGTAACCCGCTGGTCTCCTTGGTCCACGATCTACGACATGCACATGTACATACATTACATCTTTTTGCACATTCAAAAAATCATAAAAATTATATATTTAAAAAATTAAAAACACATTGGTGAAGGTCATATACCTGAGTTATCCCAATCCTCGTCATTGGGCAATGCCAAGTCAATGTCTTCACGGAAGTCCAGCCCCGCATAAGGGAAGTCCCCGATCATCACGATCTACTCCTCGAGCCATGAGAAAAAGTCCTCACCAAAGGCTAATACTTGTGGCCCCCTGAGCCGTCCTCCGTAATCACTCCATCGACCCATCCTAGGTTCGGTGGCAGGACGTATGGGCATAAATATCTACAGACACAACAATGGCACCCTCTCCAAAAAGAAGGTGACTAGGATACTCCCATATCCAAATTGGCGAGTCTCCCCATCCCTACACTTGGTAATTTGTTCCTTGAGTTTTGCTAACACCCCTTCACACCAGTTGAATAAATTAGGTTCCATGCACTCTACAATGAGATTCATTTGCGCCCGGGATGCTTGATGTGCGCTCACATTACCCGCCACTCGAGTTATAGTGAAAAATACAGTTCTTAATGGGAGCTCTATCACATCTTTGATAGCTACTTTCCCAATCTTTTTTTACGAACCCTGTCGGAAATAACGGGCAATTAAATCATTGGTACTCTCTTCTGAATGCCTGTGCCCCGTTAGGTTCACCCGTGCCCCTCTCCTAGAGAGGCCAGTGAGGAAGTAAACATCCTCGAGTTCAATCTCAAGGGTATGTTCTCCAACTCGAAAAGCTTGAATGTCGGGTTCCCACATTTGTATTATGTGAGTGAGAAGTTTTCCTTGCTTGTGGATAGCTTTGGTCTTAAAGAACTTCAATAACCCACATGCCCGTAATGCATTCAATGTCATTTGATCGTTTGCAGCCTCTAGATCATCAGCTTCGTGCTCCCTTTCCTTCCAATCAACCATTTTTCTTCAAATGAGATGTAAAATCCTGTAAAAATCCATTTAAAACATTTATGAGCAATCTAGAAAGTTGATCTCATCACAAACATGAGGAAACACTTAAAATTCTTTATCTTTTTTCGCGATTATCACACTTGGGCGTCGCCTGGCTGTGCGGAAATCAATAATTACCGCTCTCCTGTGTCTAACCACAACACGGTATTACCATGTTTCGTGATAGAGGGAGCCCACAGTAATTCCTGAGGCGAAAAATGCCCCTTAGGGATTCCTCAAAAAATTATCAAATTGGTGAGAAATAAAAAAATGAAGACATGAATTGAAAGAGGAGTTTAAGAGATCCTACCTGGTGCAGACGGTTGTCCAAACAGTGCCTCGGATCTCCAGATATGGTCACTTGAAGTTTTTCCCTTTAATAGGTGAAAATTTCTCTATGAGCAAAAATAACAAAGTGAAAATGGTAAGTTTCTATTTTTACCTCTTGCTTATATAAGTTGCATAACCTAATTTTTGCTCATTATTTTATTAAATATCTTTTTAGGTCAAATTATTCATATTACTAATATCTGTTTCCAAGGTTTCCTAAACCATTTTTGATAGGATCTTTACACTTTGTTCACACTGGCGATACATCACTGTTTTGACCTTGATTTGAGCTGACTTTATCTTTTTCACGCTCTGGATTAAAACCTAAAAAAGATTCCAAGCTCCTTTTCACACCTGTGTCGTGCTTGTTAAAATTAAGTAAACAGTGTCGATCTTAATCAACTTTACTCGTGCTCGTAAAATGATGAGGACAGTATTATTTCGGTTTTATTTTCTTCTTGTTCGGACCAGAATGATTAAAAAATTACGAAAAAGACCATTGGGGTTCTCTTTAAGCTCTTTTTAGACTCCCTCGCTTCAAAAAGATTGCCAAGTGCACTTGTCTCTTTCACACTTGTAAAAGTATTTGAAAGGTCGTCTATTCAGTGATAGGTTACCCCTTTTTCGGCCTGTCTAGACTATTTACGAGAAAGGTATACCTCAGTCAACTTTTGACTGGGAGAGTTCTCTCAGGAATTGTTTTACACTTTTTCGGGATTGGGAGATTAAAATTATGAAAAAGTACATTCTGGAGCCTTCTTCAAGTTTTTCAGACTCTCTAAATGTGAAAAACTGTCGAGTTTTCCTTCTTTGGACTCGTTAAAATTCAACATCGAAGGGCTCGCTTTGGGATGAACCCCTCCTTTCTCAGGTTCGTAAAACATGCGAGATCGGACTCATCTATGAGATGAGCTATACCAAGTATCTATTATCCTCCTCAAGCTCATAATACAACAAAGATGTACTCGTCCATCATGTCGGGGGAAATTGGGAAATGAGTCAAGTTTATCTTGTTGGCAGCTTGTCAGTCGTCACCTTTGAACATGGCATGCGTCTATCCCTTGTCTTATGTCGGGTATTTATCTTTTTCTGCTGAGTTATGATCATCATCTCGAGTCATCTCCTTGGCCACAAGCCTACTCGTCATATGTTTATTCTCTACTATTTACAATCCCTGCTGCCAGGTACTGTTTCATGTCGTTATATGTTCAAAGGATTTACGTTGCTCCGAGTCATCCACTATGTCAAACCTTCCACTGTGTCAGTACATGTTCTGTTATTCCATTGTCACATACTATCTCTCGTTCCGATTTCGTGTCGATGATGTGGGAATCATTATGGCCAACCTTCGACGAGTCTGTTCCTGTCAACGCCAAATCACTATCTAGGAATTAGGATTAGGAGTCAACCACTACCTGCATGCCTCAATGGCAGGTTTCCTCGTATTTGACAGTAGGTTTCCATCATTGAACTTTGATCGAATAATCTCTCGAATGCTCGACATCAACTCATTTATTCGCATTTCGTTGAGATGTACTATAGATACCTTGGGGATCATTGTCATCATTGGTGATTTCCCTCGCATTTGTTAATGGTTCACATCATTGACCGGTAATAAAATGGTTTCTACCATGTTCGACTTCAACACCTTGTAATCTCATGTCTAGATTAGTACTGTTTGCGATCAGATAGAAGACCCTGGACACCTTTTTGTATACTAATTACGTTCAGGCTGTGATGGCGATTTTTTCTGTATTGTCACACAGATCCACTTATGTATTGGTCGTGGTTGTGTCATTATTGTCTCATGGATCTATGATTGTTCATAGTAGCGATGATATGTTTACAGTCTATATCATCTCAGTACTCATCGATCTGCAATGTATTGGTCGGCAGCCATGCTTTGAGTCAATTGTTACCGAGCATGGGAATGCCCGCCTCGGTGGTATATATGACATTTTGTTTCCGTTTCAACTCCTTGTTGCTCCCCTCGATGCTATCTATGCAAAGCATTTATAAAGTATTTTGGCCATCAGTCTCTTCTGACCTCACACTTTAGGGGGCATCTGTTATACCTCAATATTACACATTGCATCCTAGTGTCGCACCCTTGCACCAAGCGAACTAAACGACACTTCCCCTTAATGATGTCCATGAGTGAAAACTATTGCCTGAACATTGAAAGCAAACACCTCATTTGCCATGTGTCACCCAGACAGACCTCATCTGAGGGAATTATCACACTCTGCCTAATTGATGGGGCGCGATAATTAAGGTTACCACGCTTTGCTCCTACCCTAGGGCGCGATAATACTGCGCTATGATCAGTTCTAAGGGCGCGGTAATCCATTTTTAACCTTTTGCCTTGGATTTTGGGATCTTAACTTTCGAGAGATACCATTGGGATTTCCAGCTCTGGTTCGATCTCAACTCCTATCTCTGTTTAGTGGGTCTGATCCACTAAATACTCTCTAGATCCATATTACTCTCTTGTTGGTTAACCCTCCCATACACTATAAGAGAGAAGCCTTCCATGAGCCAAAGGGAGGACTTTTGGGGCATCAAACCTATGATCATAACCCTTTTACAGAGATAACTAGAGGAGTGGACTTGGAGCTGGAGTGGGCTTGAACATCAAGCAACTTCTTTGTAAGCACTCTTGAGTTCTCAATAAAATATAACTTGTCTTGTTTCTCTATTTATGCGTATTGATCGTGATTCATTTACATAAATTGTATTCAGTAGAATATAGATCTAACTTGTGATTCAGTTATTTGGAAGATAGTGCGCACTTGTTTGTCATTTGGGTCTCTACAGGTTCATTGCGAGGATCTTGGGATCGAAAAATCGATTGGACAAACATCGGAACAAAAGGTCAGTTGTCTTCTTTCTCGTCTATCAAATGTTAGAACTGGAAACACTAATTTAGATCTAGGGAATGAGGTAGCATTTGTTTCCTTTTTTGTCTTAGCATAGAGTTGATCATTGTCACTTTATCCTAAGAGGGCTTCTTCTTACCCGTAGGAAGAAATATCTACAACAAGGTGTAACCATACTCTATTTCCCACCTTGAATGTTTTCTCAACCCTATGTTGGTCATGTCTTGCCTTTTACTTTTCTTGTGACTTTTTAGTGCCTCCAATACTTGTAAATGGATCTTACTAGTCTTATCAATGAACTTTTCATCTCTTAATACTTCAACTGAGGTGTTTTCCCTCATTCCCCCTTACTGTCCATAAACAACATCTAGAGGTGAAGGTGGCAAGTATCCAAAACAAGTTTCAAAAGGGGACTTCCCAATGGAAGTGTGGATTGATATGTTATAAGAGTGTTGTATGTTGATTGTGAACTTGATCTCAATGCTTTGATTAGGTACAAGACACATTCGTGAAATTTTTATGAGCCTAAGAAGTTGGAAAGAGTTTTGAAAAGAAAATATTCTAGGGTTCATCTAGTTATAGGTGATGATCTTAGGATCGAGCACATTTTGGAATTGAGGAAAAAAATTCATAGGAAAATTTTTGGGGAGGTATTTTCTCTGTAGCTACTATGAATTCGTGGATCCAAAAAAACTAGGTCCTTGTCATAGTATATAGTCATGTTTTTTTATGTCATGACCCATGTGTGGATTGGATTTATCTTTAGGTCTAGGGAGGATCTGGCTTGATAATCTTTGGTGGTCAATGGTTTGAAGGTTTCTCTTTCCTTTCCCTGAAGCCGTGTCATCCTTATGTTTATCCCCATATTGAGATTGCTTCTTACATAGCAATTTGGGTTGAGATTCCAGGATTACCACTTGAGCTTTGGTTTCGACACAAACTTTCCCATAATATGAGTACTAGTTGTTGAGGATGACTGATGCTCTAGTTGCTTGTTGTTCATATTCATTTAACATGTTGTCGCATTCTTCAAATGCTTTGAACTGGTCAGAAATACCAATACATGTTTCATCTTGTTGCTTCCGAAGTAGTTGTTCATGAGCTTTATCATATCTTTCAAGTACAAATTCAAGTAGAGTTTGGATTTTTTCCATTGTTTTGTCTAGAAGAGGTTCTAGTAGTTGTCCAATAATTTCTAGTGCTTTTGTCACATAGGAGGCCCATGCCTTTTCTTGTTCCTCTTTGATTGCTTTTATATCTTTGGAGCTTTCTTCCCATCTTTTGCTACGTTACTTTGTGGCTACCTTGATGAAATCATCAAGTTCTTCTTCTAAGACTGTAGATGGTGAGAAGATGAATTTATTTGATTGAGCTCTAGTTACTGGATGAACAATGAAAGTTATCTTGGTGTTATTCTTATTCTTCTTGCTTTTGTTTATTTTCTTGGACAAATTCTTTGCATCTTTGTTGGGTTTCGAAGTCATCTGTGGAGCAATCGATGTAGCTGTAGTTGATGTGGGTGGAGCAAAAGATGGTAGATTTGAATATGATGGAGGTGCGGAGGACAATGAAGGTGAAGCGGTCATGGTTGAAGGTGGTATAGTGGAAGAAGTTGTCATAGGTGAGGACGTATGCATGGTCGAGGATGAGGTCAAAGGTATGGATGACACAAGAGAATTCATTTGGATGGAAGGAGACGCTAGGGGACCCAAAGGGGTCGATATGTGTATGGAAGATGTCAAAGGAATTGTTGATAATGGAGTCAAAACTAAGAAGGGAAGTGGAGAAGTTGTGATAGGTAAAGTGGAAGTTATCGTAGTGATAGGAGAAGTTGTGATCACGGATGAATTAACTGTAGTCAGCATGGGTATTGGTGTGATAAGGGGGTTGTATGAGATGTAGGTAAATGGGAAGGTATGATTTCGGAGGTAATTAATGGTTCAGAAGTGAAAGTAAGGGTTGATTCTCAACCTATTCTCAAGGGGTCAATAGTAGTTGAAAGGGGAATGGACGGATTCATTAGTGATTTTAAGGGAGGAATTTTTAATTTGCTTGGAGATTTGACTGTAGGTTGTCCAGGATCAGGTATACTAGTTGTTTGGCTATGAGTACTTGCAGAGAGCTGGGACAGATACTAAGAATATTGCGCAAGAAGATTACTAAATTTGGGTGTCATTGTAAACTATTCAGGGTTGGATGTAGTTATATCTTGTTGGTATTATTGGATTTGAGTTGGGGAAGGAAATGGGGAGTCATTGGTTAGATCGACTGGGTTTTTCTCCTTTGAGGACTGAGTTGTCCGAGCTTTCTTTTGAGGAGGCAGATGCACTGCAGTGGTGTTCTTGGATATGGTTGGCTATGAAGGCTGCTTTGGGTCATACTTCTTCCGAATCTACTAGTATATAAACAACTTGTTCCTTACTACTTCGACTAAGACATGCTTATCATGTTCTCTAATTTCCTTGATATCATCTTCTATGGCCTTAAGCAAGAGTTGCTTTCTTTTCTTGGAATTTTTCGCAGTTGCTTTGCCTTTAAGCTCTCACTGATATATAACGATATTTTCAGCAACTTTTCTTACTTTTTCCTTGATTCGTGGCTCATCAAAGTCGGTCTTGACTCCATCTTCGATGAGTGGTTCGTCCTCCCCATTTTTAGTCATCTTGCCTGAGGGTTCACCAACTAGTTCTTTATTTTTACTGGTGACTAGTATGAATGGTAATGGATTAACTCATTCTTATTCTATGCAAAGTTTTGTAATATATAATGCTATTTCTCTTTGTTCTTCTATTTCTACCTCTTTTAGGGTTCAATGAGATCCATATGTTGAACCCTAAACATAGTCGGTATAGGGATTACCGTGTTTTTCTACCTTGAGAAGTCAATGAATAGTTTAGGAATGTTAAGGTAATAATCAAGCTCTTGAGCATCCCCTCCTACACCCTGCATGGACCATACTTTTGAGTGGCCAAGGGAAAGTTCAATGTGAGCTCCTTTAGGTAGGAAATGCCGAACTTGTTGTCACACTCTCCATCTGGTACATCTATTTGTAATTTCTTGGAACCAAAGTTCCAAGTGGGTTTTTTCTTTATTTAAGATGAGCGATGGACCTTTTCCTATAAATATCTGAAAATTTCTCATGAGAGGTTGTTGAGGTTCTTCCAATTTCTATAAATCAAACATTATTCCTTGAGTCACTTGGAGGGTGTCGAGATGAAATACTTGAGCAATTGTTGGTGCTTGTTGTTTAAAATGTAGGGGCACAACTGCTTCTTGACCATATACTAGCTTGAATGGTGTCTAACCCATCGATCTTTTGTATGTTGCTATGCATGCCCATAGTATCATGGGGACTTTGTCATCCCAGTCATGTTTATCAATCCTGTAGATCTTAGTTAGTCCTTTGGTAAATTTTTTATTGAATGACTCAACTAATATATTCGACTGCAGATGATAAGTTGAGCTTTGTTCAACTACTCTTGAAATAATAGGAGCCAACGATTAAAGCGACCATGATGGAGAGGTTTGTTCACCAAATATTTAAGTGCTTTATTATTTGTATAGAATATGAATGGGTTAGACAATAAATAATGTATATTTTTGAAGTGCAAATATCACACCCAACCCTTCGCATTCAGTCATTGAATAGTTCTTTTTGCTTATTTAACTTCAAGCTAGTGTACGCATTTGGGTAGTCAAATCCGCATCTGCTGGTTGTGTTAGTAGAAGAAAAATTATATATATATCATGATCCTCTTGTTTGTATGTATTTGAGTATTATTTTTGTTTGAGAAGGTGATTGAAACTTCATAACCAATTTGTTCTATGTCTCGTTGGCCTATAATCTATGATCACACAATTAGAATCTAAATAGACACCATTCATTTTCTTCTCCTCATTTTAACATTTTTAAGCTTGATGGGAGTATAAGCATAAGAAACTCTTGTATAGACTTGAATCCTCCTAAAGTGATAATAGCACCTTGCTTTTATCAACTTGACAAGTTATTGTTAATAATTAGAATCATATTTTACTAGGAATTTCCCCATAGAATTCAAAGGCATTGATTGTAAGCAAGTTGTACATTGAAAAGAAGAGTTTTTGGTTGAGAAAGATGAAAAAATTGGTAGCAGCCAAAAGGGATTGAGTTGTTTATTTTGTAGTTTTTCAAAGTCAAGCCATGTTGCATAATTTTAAATCTAGTTTAAAAGTGTGCATGCCTTTGTGTGCGTTTAAGGCTAGCAAACCAATAAACAATTTATTTAGTTGACTTTATCCCTAAGTCAACTCTAAGATATTTAAGAATTAACCAAAATGCATTTCTCATGATTGGAATGTCACCACTAATATTCAACATCCACAACAAAGGCACCTTGAATTATATGAAGTTCATATTTACTTTTATGTTTTAGAATAAGTATGTATTCTCTTACTTCTTTTATGAAGTTATTGTTTAGATTAAAAAGGTTTTACTTATTTGATGAAGTTCCAATTTAGATTACAAAGGTTTTAGATGAACAATTTTTTGTCCTCCATTGAACATGAAGTTGATCAAAACATTCTCCTATTGATTGGAATTAATGGCTTGTAAGGAAGTGACATTTCTATTAAAAAAATTGAATTCTTCTTCTTTATTAGAATTTGCCATTATATAAGATGAAAAAGAAATGTCACTTCCTTACAAGAGTGTTAAATTTTGAGCATTAATTCACAATACTCTTGGATCTTTACTGAGAGAATAACATATACAGTATCTCAATGCATAACAATCACAATAAGTATGACAAGCATCACAAGAATCAAAAGCATGAGAGACAAGAGACACAGAGTTTCCGTGGGGAAAACCCTAAGGTGAAAAACCCCACAACTTCCTCAAAGATAGAGAGAGCAATGGCTCAACCAAAGTGCAACCAAAATACACTTGAGATAGTCTCCTAGAGCAGATGATCCTCCTCCTCACTAGTGTGCCACTTTTTGAGTGAGAGAAGTGTGTCTTTCCGAATGATCCAAATAGAGATCTCCCGATCTCTATTTATACTTAACCTGTTTGCCCAGTTACACTATGGGGACGACTTGTCTATCTAGATACATCCACATTATAATATATATATTTCAGGTCCAACCCCACACATTGTAGTCTAATAACCCATTGGCAAGTACACACACTTGCGACACTTGTCAATCCACACGACGACACTTCCTTATAGAGGAATAACACATCTCTAATAAGGGTACAATAAATATATATGAAATACATTCCGAAGTTACATATACATCAACACTCTGTCTTAACTAGGAAGGTATTTATCAACACAGATATGCTAGACAAGTCTTCTTCTCGGGATCATCGTCATCATCATCATCACTACTGCTGCTATCTCAACCAATATCTGACTCTACTCATCATAGGAAGTTCTACAGAGCTAGTCCTTTTTCATACTGGATGTAGGCCCACCACCTGCAGTCTTCGTCATCACTGGCCATACTGTGGAATCCTCAGGACTTATTACGTGCGTCACAAAACCTCAAAAGAGCATCCTAGGCTGTTACGAGCATACAGATCTACCTATAGGATCTCCCAGGGCCATATTATATGTGACCTCACCACAAAACCTCGCAAGAGCATCCAAGGCTGTTACAAGCACAGAGCTCTACCTATAGGATCTCCCAGGGATAGATTATATGTGGTCAACACAAAACTTCGCAAGAGCATCCCAGGCTGTTACGAGCACACAGCTCTACCTATAGGATATCCCTGGGACAGATTATATGTGGTCATGGAAAAACCTCGCAAGAGCATCCCATGACTTATTACGAGCACACAGCTCAACCTATCGGATCTCCCAGGGACATATTATATGCCATAGGACAAAACCTCGAAAGAGCATCTGCTAGATATCCCAGGACCAGATTATATGCCATAGGAAAAACCTCGAAAGACTATCTGTAGATCTCCCAGGGCCAAATTATATGTCCTCCCAGAGAAAAACCTCGAAACAGCATTTGCCAGATATCCCAGGGCCAAATTATATGCCATAGGAAAAACCTCGAAAGACTATCTGCAAATCTCCCAGGGCCAAATTATATGCTCATCTGCACAACCTGATCCACGACCATAGAGTATCAACCTGATACTCACCATACATCATCCTGATGTACACATGATCATCCTGATCATCATCACTGCAACATCCTACTGCATGTCATCTGGAGCAACATCCTGAAGCTCATCATCCATGATCATCCTGATCATTCAATGCATCTACCTAATGCATACCAAGTATCTACCTGATACATATCATCATACATGATCCACCTGATCATACAATGTATCCACCTGATACAAATACAAATACATGATACATATCACCATACATGATCCACCAGATCATACAATGTATCCACCTGATACATATACAGATACATGGTCCAAGCATCCAACATGATGCATATACAAAATACATACAAATGATCCAACTGATCATATCCAACATCCAACATGATGCATACATACATATATGTATAAATGATCCAACTGATCATATCCAGCATCCAACATGATGCATACATACATATAAAAATGATCCAACTGATCATACAAAGCAGAAACCAGAAAATCATCCTGATGCTCATCATCTAGTGCTTACATCCACAGCCATGTGAAGGATCCTCCTTCCAACATGTTTGGAATGGCTTCAGCAAATGTGTCCATCACTTCTTCCTCGAAGTGTCATCAATCTGAAGAACACCAAGCCTCTCCCTGAAGTACTCGAACTTCACCCTGACTAGTGGCTTCGTCAACACATCTGCAATCTGGTCATCCATCGCAATGTACAGGAGATTCACAGCTCCTCTTTGCACCATATCCCTGATATAGTGATATTTGATCTCTATGTGTTTCGACCTGTCATGAAACACTGGGTTCTCTGACAGCTTCACACAACTCTGGTTATCAAAAAAGATACCAGTAGCATCCAACGGGATATCAAATAAATCAGACAGTAGCTTCCATATCCATACTGCCTCACAACTAGCTGAACAGGCTGCAACATACTCTGCCTCAGCTGTACTCAGTGCTACGCAGGACTGCTTCCTGCTAAACCAAGAGATCACACCTGATTCCATACTGAAGCAGCATCCAGATGTGCTCTTCCTATCTGCAGCACTACCAGCCCAATCTGAATAACATAAACCTGTAGGTTAAACTTTTGATTTGCTTCATACTTGAGCCCATAATCCACTGTACCCTTTAGGTACCTCAGAACATGCTTTACAGCAACCAGGTGAACACTCCTCAGATCCATCAGGAACTAGCTCAATGTGTTCACAACAAAGCAAATATCTGGTCTCGTGTTTGTTAGGTACATCAAGGACCCAATCATCTGACGATACATAGAGACATCAACCGGCTCAGATGAAGCATCACATAGAAGCTTCAGATTCAATGCCATAGGTGTGGCCATGGCCTTGCAATCCATCATCACAAATCTCTTCAGGATATCTACTGTGTACTTTCCTTGACCAAGGAAGATCCCACCTGCACTTTGCCACACCTCCATAACTAGGAAATAATGCATCATTCCCAAATCTTTCATATCGAACTCGGCAACAAGCTTCCTCTTAGTATCTGCAATCAATCTGTCATCTTCTGTTACAAATAAGTCATCCACATACAGGAGTAGAATCACAGGATTCCCTTCCTCAACCTTGTAGTAAAGGTTGGAATCCACTTTACTCTTGGTAAAGCCCAAACTAGATAGGAAACTATCCATCCTACCATACCAGGTTCTGGGAGATTGTGTCAAGCCATACAAGGCTTTCTTCAATCTGCACACATAGGACTCCCTGTCATGTATTTCAAAACTGAGTGGCTGCTCCACATATACTTCCTCTTCAACTACACCATTCAAGAAAGCAGTCTTGACATCCATCTGGTGTATTTTCCATTTCATTGCTGCAGCCAGGGAAAGTACTGTTCTGATGGAAGTATACCTGGCTACAGGTGCAAAAGTTTCTTCATAATCTATTCCCTCTTTTTGAGAGAATCCACAAGCTACGAATCTTTCCTTGTATTTCTCTACACTGCCATCTACATCATGCTTGATTTTGTAGATCCATTTGGAAGTCACAACAGACTTCTCTTTAGGTCTTGGGACAACATCCCAAACATCATTCTTCATTATTGATTGGTATTCCTCAACCATGGAATCCTTGCATTCTTTCTTTTCTGCTGCTTCTTCATAACTGGAAGGCTCTTTGTTCATAATGTCACAGAGTAAAGCAACATAGCTGGTATGTGATCTGGTTCTCTTCTTTGCTTTGTGTTCTTCTTCTGGAATGCCAAATCTTTCTGCATCTTGAATGAGCTCTCTAGCCCATGCAGGTTTCCTCTTGTGAGATTTATCCTTACAGGGTGGATGTACAGGTTCTTGCAGATCTTCAAACTCACGAACAACTTCTGGAACTGCTTCAGTCATGGTAGTGTTTTGAAATCTAGTTTCCTTAGGTTCTTCATAAACTTCGATAGGTGCCTTCCTTGATTTGATGAATGTTGAGTTTTCATCAAATGTTACATCCCTGCTGACATCAATCTTCTTGAACCCTGGAAAGTATATTTTGTAAGCCTTTGAGCTTTCATTGTAACCCACAAAAATACCCTTCTTTCCTGAACGATCTAGTTTAGTCCTCTTTTCCTTTGGGACATGAGTGTATACTGGACAACCAAATATTCTGAGATGGTTGACTTCATGTTTCTTACGAGAAAAGACCTCTTCTGGTGTCTTGTTGTCCAATATCTTGTGGGGTGTTCTGTTCTGCACATATACAGTTGTTCTAGCTGCTTCTGCCCATAGATGCATAGGTAGATCCTGGTCATGCAGCATTGCCCTTGCTGCTTCCATGATAGTTCTGTTCTTCCTTTCTGCAACTCCATTCTGTTGAGGATTATAAAGAGTAGTCAACTCCCTCTTAATCCCTGAATCACTACAAAGCTTCTTGAAGTCACCTGAGGTGAATTCTCCACCATTGTCGGATCTGAATGTTTTGATCTTATTGTCAGTTTGATTCTCCATCAAGGTTTTGAATTCCTTGAACTTATCAAACACCTCATCTTTGTTCTTCAAGAAGTATACCCAAGTCTTCCTGGAGAAGTCATCAATAAATGAGACATAGTAAACATACCCACTTAGAGAACTGGATGACATAGGACCACATACATCTGAATGGATGATTTCCAGGATATCTTTTGCCTTGCTTTCACTGCTTGGGAAAGCCTTCTTAATGTTCTTACCTTTTGCACATCCTTTGCAAACACCTTCATGTTTGGTCTTGATTTCAGGAAGAACCTCTACAACCTTTCTTGCAATTGGAAGTGCCCTATAGTGCATATGAGCAAGTCTTCTATGCCAAAGTTCACTCTACTCCATGGATTCATGCACCATGGCATGTTCAGGTTGTCCCTTCAATTTATACAAACCTCCCTCTTGCTCTCCAATCACTACTGCATCATCTATGGTCTTTCCCTTTGGCTACATTAGGACTTGGCCATCCACAAATGCAACCCTCATACCTTTTGCATCCAAAGCAGAGATGGAGAGTAAGTTCTTCTTGAGCCCAGGTACATAAAGGACATCTTTCATCTTCAAAGATTTTCCAGAATCTAGGTTGTAGGAGGCTTCACCACTTCCTTTGATTGGGTATTGATAATCATCCCCAAGTTTCACCTTATGGGGTGATTCATGTTCAGATAGATTCACAAAAGATTCCTTAAACCCAGTCATGTGTTTGGAAGCCCCACTATCAATCAACCAATCATTACAACCATGGGAGATAGTACCTGTAAGAGCAAAGATTAGAACATACTCTTCTTCACTTGATGAGTCATCGTCACTATCATCACTTTCTTCCCTAGCCTTCTTCTTTGGAGGTTCATCATCCTTGGCAGCATGAGCATGGAACTTTCTTTTGCTGCCCTTCTTCTTCTTGCTGGAGTTGTTGTTATTATCCCTTTTGTTCTTGGGACAATCTGAAGCAAAGTGACCCTTCTCATTGCATGTGAAGCATCTTAGATCCTTCTTATTCTTTTGATAGGATCTCTTGTAGGGAGAGTGCTCCTTCTTGGGCTTGCTTCTTTTGGTGTGAGCTGCAAGAGCTTGATCTTCAATCCCCATCTTTTCTTCTCGTGCCACAAGCCTTGCTTCTTCTTGTGAGCATTCTTCCCGTAGTCTGTTGAAGGATACCAACTTCTTTCTTGCACAGATTCTTTGAATAAAGGAGTCCCATGACCTAGGTAGGCCATTCAGAGTGGTCATGACAACTTCACCATTCTCCACTATTTCATCTACTGCTTCCAGTTGTTCCTTAATCTGGGAGACCCTAGAAAAATAAGATTGAATGGTTTCTCCATTCTGAAACTTTACTCCTTTCAATTGGTTCCATAGGGTCATCTTTCGATTTATGTTCTTCCCTTCAAATAGCTTGGTCAAAGAGTCAAACATCTCCTTGGGTGTCTTTAGAGAAGACACATGGGGTATGAGATGTTCTTTAATAGAATCAGCAATGATTCTCTTTACCTTCACCAAGTTCTTCTTATGCAATACCTTGGCCTCTTCATCCTCTAGGATAGGGATGTCTTCTTTTATATATAAGTCCAACTCATTCTCTTCTAGGATTAACCCAATCCTATACTTCCAAGCTCGGAAGTTATCAACCCCTTCAAGCTTATCCTCAAGCTTGGTGTGATGAGACATCTTAAAGAGTACTTCAAATGAAAATAGAAAAGATTTAGGTCTTACCACTTGAAATGCTGAAAACTGGATCTGGTCTCGGATTAGGGTTTGTCGAAAAAACCCTAAAAATTCAAAATGTGAATTTCAACTTTCTGAAAGGATAGAAAGATGCGCCTTGATGAGCTTATCATCCTGGTGCATTCATAATTTGAGATCAGCAAAGTTTTACCCTTCAGATTTTCCTTTTTGTCCTCCCGGGTTCACTGGGGAGAGCCCTGTATTAGGGTTTGAGTTTCTCGAAGATCTACCCAGCCAAAAATCTCAATCCAAAGCTCTAAACTTTGATTTTTGCAAGGAGCTTCTAGTTATGTCTTCAGATTCCATAAGTTCCTATTTTTGTGGAATCCATAATTTTTAGGGCCAAATCTGAAAATGCTCAGAATTGAATTTTGATTGGATAGATAGATTCTCCTTGATAAGTAGAGTCAATCTATTATGCTGCTTTTCCAAAATCTGTGGAGAGAAACCCAATAAACAAGAAACTCAAGTTTTTGTCACTGCAAAATGTCTTCTTCTCAGGTTAGCTTTGATACCATGTTAAATTTTGAGCATTAATTCACAATACTCTTGGATCTTTACTGAGAGAATAACATATACAATATATAAATGCATAACAATCACAATAAGTATGACAAGCATCACAAGAATCAAAAGCATGAGAGACAAGAGACACAGAGTTTCCGTGGGGAAAACCCTAAGGTGAAAAACCCCACAACTTCCTTAGAGATAGAGAGAGCAATGGCTCAACCAAAGTACAACCAAAATACACTTGAGATAGTCTCCTAGAGCAGATGATCCTCCTCCTCACTAGTGCGCCACTTTTTGAGTGAGAGAAGTGTGTCTTTCCGAATGATCCAAATAGAGATCTCCCGATCTCTATTTATACTTAACCTGTTTGCCCAGTTACACTATGGGGACGACTTGTCTATCTAGATACATCCATAATATAATATATATTTCAGGGCCGACCCCACACATGGTGGTCTAATAACCCATCGGCAAGTACATACACTTGCGACACTTGTCAATCCACATGACGACACTTCCTTATAGAGGAATAACACATCTCTAATAAGGGTACAATAAATATATATGAAATACATAGATGAAATACATTCCGAAGTTACATATACATCAACAAAGAGTATAAGAAAAATTACATATATAGCATGGTCTCTTGTTTGTATGTATTTGATTATTTTTGTGTTTGAGAAGGTGATTGAAACTTTGATAACCACTTTGTTTTAAGTCTCATTGGCCTAGAATCCATGATCACACAATTAGAATCTAAACAAACACCATTCATTTTCTTCTCCTCATTCTAACATTTTTAAGTTTGATGGGAGTATAAGCATAAGACACTCTTGTATACTTGAATCATCTTAAAGTGATAATAACACCTTGCTTTTATCAACTTGACAAGTTATTGTTAATAATTAGAATCATATTTTACTAGGAATTGCTCCATAGAATGCAAAGGCATTGATTGTAAGAAGGTTGTACCTTGAAAATAAGTTCTTTTGGTTGAGCAAGATGAAAAAAATGGTAGAAGTCAACTAGGATTGAGTTGTTGATTTTGTTGTTTTTCAAAGTCAAGCCATGTTGCATAATTTTAAATTTAGTTTAAAAGTTGGTATGCTTTGCGTGGGTTTTAGGGCTATAAAACCAATATAAAATGTATTTAGTTGACTTTATCCCTAATTCAACTATAAGATATTTATGAATTAACCAAAATGCATCTTTCATGATTGGCATGTCACCACTAATATTCAACATTCACAACAAAGCCACCTTGAATTGGATGAGATTCATATTTATTTTTATGTTTTAGAATAATTATGTATTCTCTTATTTCTTTTATGAACTTCCAATTTAAATTACAAAGGTTTTACTTCTTTGATGAAATTCTAATTTAGATTACAAAGGTTTTAGATGAACAAGTTTTTCTCCTCCTTGAGCAAAAGTTTCATATTAAATGACATTAATGCCTTCTAAGGAAGTGACACTCAATATTTAAAAAATTTCACATTCTTTTTCTTTATTAGAATTTGTAATTATATAAGATAAAAAAGACTTCTCCTAAGAAAAATAATTTGAAGTAAAATCAATCTTGTCGTGTATTTTAAATTAACATGGTAAAGAAAAATCCAATTTAGTTGAAATAAGTCACAATTTCTATCCAAATCCTCTTCATTTTTCTAACCAACATTTCAAATAAAGATCAAACAAAGGTGTGGGATTAAAGCTATGGCAACATAAAAAATGTTGCAATTAAGGTTTCAAGGCCAATAAATGAAACACACATTTCGAAGAGTTTGGAAGAGCTTTTTCACTATATCTTTGTAAGGCACAAGCAATAGGTGTTTTTTTAAATAAAAAAATTGTAGAGGCTCATATAATATGGATATAGGGTAAATTTTGTCAAACATATTTGTTATGTTAAAGTGAATTTCAAAAACCTATTACTATGTTATATCACACTTGATGAAAAGTTATTGCCATTTGCTCATGTTATATGTCATAATATTGACATTATATGGCAATGATTGTATAGTTTACTGAATATTATCATGTATGATAGTTGTTGATGTGCACTACCTACCATCATAACCATACTTTTCATTAACATTTTCACACACCAAAGTTTAAAAATAACATGATAAAAAAATGATAAATGTCTATATCACATTTTCCCAAAAGATGAATAGTTAAACGGGTGGGAGCTGTGAACATTTTCTTCATGGTTAGTGTGAATGTTGCTTTCTACTTTATCATCATTTTTTTACTACAAAATTTTATGATTTATTTGTGGGGTTACTTTGAGTTTTCTCCTTTCAACTTGGAAATTTATGATTTCGTAGAATGTACATTTGCTTCTAGATTGCACTCATGACATGCCCAATCCTCTTAAAAACATAACATAGACTTAAATAGATATCATAAGAAAGGGATAGTTGATCTACACTGCCCTCATAGCATGCCCAATATTTTTAACAACATAGACTTAAATAGATGTCATAAGTAAGAGGTAATTGATTTGCATTAGCATTATTTATGTGAAACCACATTACCAATGAGAATTGCAAATTCACATAGTCAATGGGGAAGGTAGATCTGCAAGGGCATTGGGAACCCATAATGGACATTGCATACAAAAATATATTACTTATTTAGTGTTGCATGTAAAAGTTTGTTTGAGAATTGAATGGTAGAAAATTTCATCCTTGATGGGAATCAACTAGGGTTTCACCATTGGAGTTTGTATCCAAGAGTTATGGATCATGGACAATGACATTGAACTTGTGGATTATTCTAATTATACATTCAAAAGACTAAATTTTTGTATCCTCTCCATTTTCCTCCCCTAAGTAAGACTCTAGATGATGACCTAGTTCATTTAGTGGAGAACATTCCAAAATATTGGCTTTTGGAAAACTAATAGGTTGTGATTTGGTGTTAGAGCTTCAAAAGGGAAAGTCAACCCTCATAAAGCTTTTCAGTCCTTATTTAAGTCTCCATTCAAAATATTCTAGAGGAGAATAATGGCTCCACTCCCCAATTTGTTGATCACAATACAAAATTTAACTTTAGAGCTCTAGGATTTAACTCTACATCCTTGATAGTTTCAAGATCTACATCCTCTAACCCAAGTGACTCTTCCAATGCACATTTGGTGGATTCTCAAGCAGAGAAGGATAAATTGTTGGAAGAGTGGGTTATTGGAATTGGATTCATCGATTGTGAACTTGAGCTCAATGCTTTAATTAGGTACAAGGAAAAATCTCAAAATCCTTATGAGCCTACGAAGTTGGAAATAGTTTTGAAAAGAAAGGATTCTAGGGTTCATCCAGTTGTAGGTGATGATCATAAGATTGAACACATTTTGCAATTTTAGGAAAAACATTGATAAGAAAATTTTTGGGGAGGTATTTTCTTTGTGGCTACTATGAATTCATGGATCCAAAGAAACTAGGCCCTTGTCATAGTTTATGGTCATGTTTTTTATTTCATGACCCATGGGTGGACTGGATTTATCTTTAGGTCTAAGCAGAATGTGGCGATAATATTGGGTGTCAATGGTTTGAAGGTTTCTCTTCCCTGTCCCTGAAGCCATGCCATCCTTGTGTTGATCCCCGTGTTGATATCGTTTCTTACATATCAATTTGGGTTGATCTTCTGGGATTACCAGTTGATATTCAGCTAGGATAATACTTGGAGGACATTACAAATCTATGGGTAAAACAATCCCAGTGGATGAGTCTTACAAGAATAGAGCACATAGATTAGTGTCTCGAGTCCTTATCAAGATTAAAATTCAAGGTGGATTATCTAAGTTGGTGGATATTGTTGTTGGAAACCTAGTGCATTCATAAATGCTAGGCCATGTTAATGTTCCTTTTCGATGTGTAACTGCACATTGCGATGTCTATAGACACATCACTAGAGATTGTGAAAAGGGTTTGGAAAATTATTGGAAGGTGACCATTGTTTAAAGGAGGGATATTCTACTAAAAAAGAGGGGGTTACACAACTTATCCTTAAGAACATGGGTGATGAGGAATACAATATCTAGTAGAATGAAGCTATTATTAGTCACAGGAAGGATGATTCCATCAATAGATGGGAGGTGATAAACTAGACAAATTGTTTCAAATCACGATCCTTGACTTGGGACTTACAAGCTTTGATGACCAGTTTTAGGTGCCTACAAGGTTGGAAGTGAAGAAAAGGTCTAAAGTCAGTCCAACGGAACCTATTCCCCCACTAGCAAGTCATCCACCAAGTAAGTCACTTGAAAACATTTCCATGAATTTACCTATTGCTCACAATTCCTCACTAGGGATATTACTAAAGAGGGTTGCAACAAGCTAATAGCTCACAATTTGACCTTTCCTATGTTATATTGTTGGGTTACTCCGAAAGTGTTTTCACAATGTTTGGGGATGATTCATGGGATTTGTGGTACATGGTGTATGTTCAACCCGTATATAGTCCAATATGGATCATATCATGAGAGATGGTCCATGATGGATATGCATAGTTGAGATGTTTACTCAGTGGATGCTTGATCTCAATATGGTGTCAGCTTGTTGCTCCTCCCTTATATGTTGGGGTTCTCTTGCTTGAGTGGTGGATGCCTTTCATGATGTCCACATGGAGGAACCACTTGCTATAGAGCCCCCCACTTGGGATGAGGATATTTTTGCTTCATGGAGGAGGTCTTTGAGCCCTAAATGGTATGTGGCAACTTGGATTCATGTTCAAAGGATTGGATATGGCTTGGGGATTCCTAGGGCTTCGATAGTTTTCTTGTAGGGGGTAGATAATGCAATGGACTACATTGCTTTGGAGGATAGATGAAGCTCATGGAAGCTCGAGGTGGAGTGGTGTGGACTTTCCTTGTTTAGCTACATCACCTTAGAGTCCTTATTGTACACGGCATCATGATGGGATCATGACACTTGTTGGGTCTCAGTTGTGTGTAAACAAAACCTAGTTATTGTGCTCACAAGTTATGGTCATTAATGAATTAGTTAAGAGTAAACGGAAAAATAATGGGTTATAATTGGAAAATAGATTTTTTATGTAAGGAGATAATGGATCGTTTATTTCCCACCTCCAACGGGCATGGGATAAATAGTGTTTTGAGAGGTTAACTTCTTGTCTTGAGTTGTGATTTGTAAACCCCTCTCATAGCTCTTAAGAGTTGTGAGTGCATAAGAAAAGTCAAGGGAGTAAGTTCTGCCTCTCCCTTGCCCATGATGGGCAAGGAAGGCGTATGTAACCAGTGTTTTCATTATTAATAAAGAAGATCTGAGAATCTTGATGTTTATTATGTGTGTTATTTGTTGTTATGTGCTAGTATTTAGTTGTGGAATGCTTTAGTTAGTTATTGAAGCATCCTTATTATGATTACTATGCATTTGTGGATGATTTAAATTAGGGTTTGTAGTGAATAAATTTTTGTTGAGGATAAAGTGCCAAAACTTGTACTCTAAAGTAGACATCTCGTTTGTGTGGCCTACAAGGGATCATGTAGGTTTCTTGTAAGGGCTTGTTCCCACATAGTATTGTTGGAATCCCTTACCTCTCATATAAATATAGGAAGGAGAGAGTATTTCATTCATATGACTTGAATGTTCATTATTTATCACCCTTGTGTAGAGATGTGACCTAGAAGAGGAGCACACTTTTCCTCTGTCTCTATAGGTCTTCACTTGTACTTGTTTTTGTCTCTATCTCTCTCATGAGTTATGGTTTCTTGGTCCCTTTGGATTTTCTTGGAACATCTTGGACTTATTATTCTTGGTGGACCTAGGGTGTGATGATTTACCCTAGCTAGGGAATTTTGCATGGTTGTATTTTGTAGTTTTGAGAAAAAGCTATGGTGTGTACTTCATCATTGAGATTATATATGAAGTTTCTAGCCGTACATATCTTGTTTCAATTTCAGATTTTACTTTTAGCTACACGTGTTCTTCATATTTTTCCATTTACATATATTTATGATCTTTTTGATTGGACATAAGTAAAAGGGAAAATTGTTAAGTGATTTGACATCTATATAAGAAAATAAAGGGGCTTATTTTACTACTGTAATATATTGCTACTATTTATGTAGTAAAATTACAATTTTAAATTTGAATATTGTCTAATAAGTTTCTCCAGAAGAGTTGAAAAATTATTTTATCCTTATTTACATGAAGTTTAGGGTTGTTTGAAAGTGGATTATTGTACTTTTTCTGATCCGTAAGCTATCATGTATGTTCCACTGGAACAGTTCGTCACAATGGATCTTACAAATTAGTTCTTATTTTATTAGCTTATTTTTATTGAATGCCAAATAAATGGAACTAAAACAAGAATAAATAGATCAAATAAGTACACAATTGACATAATAAAATGAGATATACCCTAGAAAAATCCATTATGGAGAAAAACCCAACCACAAATGAGGACTATGCCTTGCTCTTTATGTCAAATTGAAAATGCAAAGGAAATGGTACTCTTTATGGAGTTACCTATGACTCTGTGGCCATAATGGCTACTATAGGATCTCCTATCTCCTATGTTCTTCTCTAACATCCATTCTCATGCCGTTTCTCAACTATGGAACATTACAATACATCAAAAGAATGGAATTCCCTTCTCTTCTAGTGACCCAATATTTATAGCCCAATAGCCATCTAGGATTAGGATTAGGGTTTCTGCATGCCACAACTCTGAATAAGGGTTAGGGTTTTGATCCTTCTAGAATGTTCTTGAAGGTCACACGTGACTAGATCCATATGTGTGAAAAATGAGAGTTGATGTGGAATCCATTTGGTACCATGTTGGTCAACTAGAGAGGTCAACTTGCAGGATGCATAACTTCTTCATATGGACTTCGTTTGAGGTGATTTTTGGACCATTGGAAAGGTCTTGGTGTGTATAATATCACATATTGGTCCAAATTAAGGTTTGATAAAAAGACGTGTCATTTAAGCCATCCAAATGACCTTAAAAGTTTTTAGACAGTTTTTTATCCCAAATTTATACTCCATCCTAGTCCTCCTAGCATTCCTGTCATTTTCATTTTCAGTCATGCATGCAAAATTAGGGTTTGCATGAATTTTGCATGCATCCTAGTCATCAATACTAGCACCTAGTCCTTAGCAAAATAGCCCCCGGAGCTTCTTTCAGATCAGTTTCAGCTCTTCTAGAGCTTAGTGCACCCTCCTTTCACGTACTGCATGAGAAGGGCGCCTTTCTTCACCTACCAGTCCAATTTAGTTAAGTTATCTTCAGTTCCTTCCTTGATTTAAGGATTAAATGAATCCTAACTGACCTTACCACTCCGATGTGTTATAGCTTGAAATGACACCTCTCCATCCGTGACGAAACTTGTTTCCCTTGGTCGCATGACGACACTTCTTGAGATCAAGTTCAGTCACACAACAGGACATTTGTGGATGGAGGAGTCATTTGGGACACTAAAAATGGTTGAAATTACCTCATTCTTGACCCATTTGATGTATATGACCCTTAGGAACATTTTTCCAGACCAAACCATCTCCTGAAAATGAGCAGAAAAGCCTGTTTTTGGCCATTTTTCACTATGAGCGCGACTCTACTGTTATAATAGTAGCGTGTGTACGCGACTTTGTCTCATTTAAAGTAGCGCCCATTGCCATATGTACGCGACTTTGTATACTGTAGAGTAGGGTACACTCTTGTTTTGGTCAAAATCTCGAAATTCGAGTAAGTTAAGTTGGTTGGGAAACCTCTTGAGTGGTTATAACTTCTTTTCCTCTTCCTCATTGATTATATAAGGAGGGTAGAAGGGCCATGTGAAAGGAGCAAGCCTAATTGCAAAGTTATGCTGGAGGAATGGAGACCCTCATCCCCCTCTCTTGTGCTTCAGTTTTGGTAAACCCTAGTACAATTGCTTAGAGGCTGGGATCCTTGGAGAACAGAAGCAGGAGACCTTGAATCTAGGTTTCGTGAAGTGCCAAGCTTGAAGGAAGGTATAATTGTATGTACTTGCTTTCATTCATTAATAAAGATCAGACGCTCTTCTCTTTCCAAATTTGACCTATTAATGTGTCTTAGATTTGATTACTGTTTGATTATAGTTTGATGTCTCTTTCTATTATGAATATCAGTATTATATATGTAGTCAAATGTATTTGAGAAAGGTATCAAGTTGTTTTGCAGGTCTGGGCATTGCGACATTGGATAAGCATTGAAGAGCGAGGGAAGCGAAGCTAGGATCAACCTTCTGAATGAGGTGCCTACATCTCTAAACCCTAATCTCTTCATTTATTTGTTGTACTTGCAGAATGCTTGTAAGTCTATTTTTATCACCGTAAGTTGGTAGTTTCTCCCCTGAACTATAGGTGCATTTTCCCCACAACAGAATGGCGACTCCGCTGGGGAAAGCCTAACTGCTTAGGGGTATCCAAGGTCATTTCTTCAGTCTTGTTTGATGGTCTTTGTTCATTTTCTTGATTAGGATCAGTTAGTAGGCTCTGTTTGACCCTCCTGGGCTTTTTACAGACCCTTCCCAGCCCTTGCAAACCTTTGTGGACCCAGTTTGGGGGTTTTAACCCCGTTTTTTAGACTTTTTTTTTTGTACGCTACTGTTTGTACCACACAGTAGCGCCCATACTACTATGAGCGCTAGTTTCCTTCATACACAGTAGCGCCCATACTGCTATGAGCGCTAGTTTCCTTCATATACAGTAGCGCTCAAAATCTGGGTTTGAAATTTTTGAGTTTTTGGGTTGTGGACCCAAATCTGGGGGCTGTGGCTGCATTTTTTGGGGTCCCTGATGACCTTAGGTCTGTGTTAAATCCCTGTAAGTGGTCTCCCATCCTTGTATTGATCCTAAATTCATGATTTGAACCTCTTTTGATCATTTTGGGCTTGTTTGGAAAGTTTTGGGGTTTGTTGACTTAAGTTGGGGGGTTGTGGACCTGTTTGGTGTTTTGTACCCTAATTGGAGTCTGATTGAACTTGCTTGCCCCATTTCCACTGGATTTGAAACCTCTTGAGTCTTTTTGACCCTGTTTGTATCTATTTGAGTGAAATTTCTCTTTTAGGTTGGTTTCTTGTCCTCCCTTATGCTTTTAGTTTTTCTTTTGTAGTGAAAGCTCAAGTGTTTTGGCTGTTGTTCAAGACCTTGTTTGCATTGTTTACGTGCATACCTGACTTTACCAAACCATACTTCTTCGTAGGTCATTCGCTTCGTTTGGGTCTAAAAATAGTTTTTGTACTCTTTTCCCAATGTTTGGCATGCTTACATCAATAAGAATTTGAAAGTCATATTGGTAGCTTTTACTGTTTCATAAAGAGAACCTGAAAGTTTCTTTGCTTTGCTTTGATAGTAGGTTAGTTTCAGTTTTTGTTTCTTACCTTTGAAAAGCATAAAGAATTTTGATTTATCTTATAAATAGAGTACCTTGCAAGTGGCTTAAAAGATTTTAGAGTGCTTTGCATCAAAAAGAACAAGTTTTCTTTTGCATACCTAGTTGCTTGAGTAGCTGCATTCTTAGGTTTTGAGTTTATTTTTGCACATTTAGACTTTATTTTTACCTTTTTTGCATCAAAAGATTAAAAAATTGCATTTGCACATGCATTCTAGATCAGAATTTTAAGACTTGCATTGAAAAGAAAAAGATTTGTTTGGTGGTAAATATTTCATTTTCAGTACTCTATTTCTATTATAACCACTCTCACACACCCACTACCTTTTTGAGTAATCAAGTAACCTTTAAAATGAACTCTAATAAAATGAACTAGCAACATTTTCTTTTCTAGGTTACACTACACCAACTAGTCTTGGTTAGGATCTTGGGTTTAAAACACCTTAAACCACCCAAGATCACACATTGCGCAAAAATCGTAGTGAGACTATCATCAGGTAAACCCACCTCACTCAAAATTTGCCTGGGATCTATGCAGTAGGTCAATGTGAGATCAGTTTGTGGGAATACCCCTCCTACTTTCTGTTCGAGCATACGCCAGGATCGGATTGCGTATTGGGGACTCTTTCGAGTTTCGGGCTTAGCTACCCTGCCCACGCTTTCTGATTCGACCGGTGACTGTTCCCCCAGGAGTTTTCGGTGTTGTGGTATCCTTAGTATCAGACTCTAGGTTCATACACAGGTGACAGCAGAGGGTATATCTACTGTACCTAGGACAGACGTGGGAGGAAATCCCTTGCAGGTCTTTGGGAGGGCGGTTGGGTGATTCCAGCGCTTGCACCCTTAGTCATTGTATTGTGGACCCCGGGTAACTGTCCTTCATCCTTCGTTGATCTGTTCTGGGCCCTCATCATCCCAGACTCTTCTCCGGAAGGCATCTGTTTGCCTGGTTTGATTTACTTAGGACCGTTTTTTAGTGGTGTGCTCTTTGTGCTACTTTTTTTTTTAGTTTGCCTTAGAGAACTTCTTGTTCATTTGAGCAGGAAACTATGTCTAGCATTCCGGCGAGTGCCAATCAAGGTACCCCTGTTCCGGGGGATCCTTGTGCTGTTCCATTCATTGGAAACATTGGTGCTCCCTTAATGGCTACTCTGAATCTTCCTGGATTCACTATTGGGCTGCCGGTTTGGTTGTTTTCCACTCCGAATGCCTTGCATGCTCCTGACGCTTCTTTTGTGAGCACCTCAAATCAAGAGCATCAGAACCCTGTGCCTCCTTTGCTAGTAACATCTTCTCCTCCTCCTTCTACCTCATGTGGCGAAAGTAGCAATACTAGTAACCAGCAGTCTAAAAGGAATAGACGGGGGAAGAATAGGAAGAAGATGCCAAAACAAGGGGGCAAGCACCCTGCCTCTGCAAATCATGCAGGGGGCACCCACCCAGCCTCTGGAGGTCATGCTGGGAGAAAACTTTTAGTCACTGAAAATCATACTGAAAGTTTGTCTTCAACCACTGTCAGTCATGTTGAGGACACGTCATTGATCACTGCTAGCCATATTAATGACAAGTCACCAGTTCCTGTGAGTCATACTGGAGACACCAGATCAGCCACTGCAAGTCATGCTGAGGGAGTTGACATTGTCGACAAACCCAACAAACAGAAGCTTAAGTTCCCTTGTAAGTTTTGCGAGGGAGACCACCTTACTTACTTGTGCCCTGTACTTCTAGAAGTGCAAAAAGTGTGGTCCTTAGTTCAAAAGTCTTCTGCTTCTGAGCAACCAGCCTCTGTGAGTCATGCTGGGGGCAAGCTATCAGCCAATGTTAGTCATGCTGAGAGTACTGACGTTGTAAAGGAGTCTAAACCTATAGGACGGAAACCAAAGTTCCCTTGTAAACTTTGTAAGGGAGATCACCTTACTCACCGATGCCCTGCCATTCCAGAGGCACGAAGAGTGTGGTCCATGTCTGAAGGAACCTCTGTTCCTGAGTTGTCTATAGATTCCCTGCAGTCAGATCAACCTTTGGTTGATAAAGTGGTTGAACCAATGCAATCTTTGGTCGACCCCACTCTTCCTTCGGAGAGTGAAGTGATTGAATCGATGCAATCTTCGACCGATCCCATCAGTCCTTCAGAGATTGATGCACCTACTACTGAAGTCTTCTGCATTACCAGTTTGGATATTTCTGAAAAAGGGGGCACTTCTTCTGTGCTATGTGAACCCCTACCAAGCCCTAGGATTGTTTCCTTTGATTGGAATAGTCTAGTCGAGCCTCGTCTTCCTTCTTCGACACCTTTTCAGATAAAGGTTGATATCTGGAACCATACGGTTGATCGATGTATTGTTGATGAAGGTGCTTCTGTTAGTATCTTATCCGCTTATGCTTGGAGAGATTTGGGATTCCCTAATGTTTTTCCAGCTGCTAATTGGCCGTTGACCTTTGATAGAAGACCTAGTGAACCGATCGGATTCCTCCGTCAGGCACCTGTTACCTTGGGTGGAAAAACAGTCTTAGTTGATTTTATGGTTCTAAAGGACCCTATGGACTTTGATATGATCCTCGGGCGTGATTACGTTTATGCTATGCATGCTGTGGTGTCTACGCTTTTTCGTGTGATGCATTTCCCTCATAACGAAAACATTGTCACCATCGACCAGCTTGCATTCGTTGATCCTCCTTATTACCCAACTGTAGACCAGTCTGATCCCTCGTCATTAGGCACTACTATGTCACATGCGCCTCATGTGGCATATTGTTCCTTGAGTTCAACTGCTACTGAGAAGAAGTCTCTGAGTTCATGCTTACCTTCTCGGGACTTGGTCCCAGCTTTTGACCAAGTGACATCTCCATCTGAATGTTTAGATATGTATTCTATCTGGGATGATATACTTCCTTCCGATGAAGTTTTCCTAGAGTCTATGGTACAGTCTGCCATTCACTTGGATGTTGATCCAGTCACAGTTATGTCCAGCCCCGGTTTGACCTTAAAGTCTGATCTTCCTACTGTTAAGTCTTTGGACTCTCCTATAGATCAGCAAATCGGTGTTCCTGCTGAGTTTGATTATGCTTCTAGAATTTTCAACTCCCGTGATGATGAATTTGTTTCTGCAGATTCCATCATGTCCTTCAACTTTGATCTTCATCCTGAATTTGATCTTGTTGATTGTAAGTCCTCGGGCTTGGGCACCATAGAGTCTTCATTCGACAACTCTGCTTTGTTTATGCCTGCTGTTGATGATAGTGAAGTTGAAAGTATTTCTACCACAGTGACTTGTATCGGGTCTTCCTTTACATATGTTTTAGATATGATCCCGGTACTAATGTTTCTTGGAGACAGGATTCTTAGCTGGATGTATACTTGCTTACTGGTCCTTTTCAACACCTTGTGCAACCATGTCAGGTATATTCGGAACCTTGCATATAGGTTTAGGCTTCCCCGCTGTTATGTTGCATTTGAACCTTTTGCCATCCGAATTCGCCATAGGGTCGAACCTGTTTGATATTGGTGTGTTAGCCATCTCTTTATGCATTGTGCACCAGTCTGACAGCAGAGCCTACCTAACATGGGTCACCCTAGTCAGCACCCTTATGCCATTCTGGTGCCCATGCTGAGTTTTTCTCATAGGATCGGGAGCCTTTTTAGATTTACCATGACTTTGAGAAGAAGCCTCATATCTTTCTTCCTCATATATTTCTGGCCATCCCTGATAAGGTTCCCATCTTTGTGTTCAAATTGCATATGCATCTATTATGATCCCGCTTGCGCTAATGAGCCTGAAGCCGGCTTCCACGCTTTTAGCCCGTTGTATAAGCCTCCATCTCTGATCTCATTTCCGCTAAGCCCTGTATCATTTTGCCTTTTCAATTTGACACCTTTTACCTGGAGGAGACACACCGTGAGTGTCCTTATCTTGCCCATGTTCCTTGCATTAGGCATAGCTTTGTTCCATGCGCTTGGAGCTAGTTTTGCATGTCCCTGACACTCGTCTCTTCCCACATCGAGCATTCTTCTGCCTTCACTTCGAGCTCGTTAAAAACAGTAAGGAGGCTACGAGCATTCTTCTTTTACTTCGAGCTCGTTAAAAACAGTAAGTAGGTTTCGAGCATTCTTCTGCCTTCACTTCGAGCTCGTTAAAAACAGTAAGTAGGTTACGAGCAGTCTTCCACCTTTCCTTCGAGCTCGTTAAAAACAGTAAGGAGGCTACGAGCATTCTTCTACCTTCACTTCGAGCTCGTTAAAAACAGTAAGTAGGTTATGAGCATTTCTTTCATCTTCACTTCGAGCTCGTTAAAAACAGTAAGGAAGTTGTGAGCATTTTCCTATCTCCTTTGAGCTCGTTAAAAACAGCAAGGAGGTCATGAGTTTACTTTTCCGGACTCGTTAAACCTTTACGGAAAAGATCCCTATGGAGTTCTTTTAAGCCCTTTTCAGACTCCTTAAATAGGAAAAGTTTGCCGAGCATAGTTGTCTTTTCGGGCTCGTTAAAATAACTGAACCGACATCCACTTAGGTATAGAATTACCCCTTTTCCGGGCCTTGGTGGATAATTTACGGAAAAGGTATACTCTAGGTATAATCTTGTATGCGCTAGAAGAGTTCTTCTTCCATCATTTTACACTTTTTCGGGGAAGGAGACTAACTTTACGAAAAAGGACCTTTGGAGTCGTCTTTAGGGTTTTCAGACTCTCGAAATGTGAAAACACCAAGCGAGCACATACCAATCCGGGCTCGATATAAAATCCACGGATAAGTGTATAGAGGACTGTTTAAGTTTTTCAACTCTATAAGCAAGAAAACACCGCCGAGCACAGACCAATCCGGGCTCGATATAAAATCCACGGATAGGTGTATGGAGTTTTCTTCTAGGTTTTTCAGACTCCTTAAATATGAAAATACCGTCGAGCATGCTTTAGTTCTTTGTCAAGCTCGTTAAAAAATGAAAAAGGAAAGGGAAGGGAAGAATGTCAAAATATCTTTCAATATGATGGCAGCAAGTCAACTATCTCCTTGAACAAAGCACCTGTTTTGAGTCTATCAAACAAGTTGGGTTCTAGTATTGACCTTAGGGTAAACTTGATCTCAGAGTTCCTACTCCACCGTTTGGTTAGTCTTCCAATCATTTGGAGAATCTGTTAATGTCTCCTACATTGCAGATATGTATCGTGGTCTCTTTGTGTTCAAAGCTGCCTAAGTCACTCTTGTGTCGTGCTCACTGTTCAAGGATACAACCTGTGTCGGCCATTCTGCAGTTGCCTTGACCTCATGTGTCGGCCATTCCTTGGTGTCAGTATGTTTCATCCTGTGTTCCGTCCTACTCCAAATAAGCTCATACCTTTTGAGTGTCCCTCATGTTGGATGATGGAGGATGCATTAAGGCCTCCCTTCCAATGGACTTCTTCCCATCGACTTCAACTCATTGTGCTCTGGGAATGAAGTTTAGAGTTTCGGTTAGTACCTTGGGGATTGCAGTCATTAGTGGCAGTTTCCCTCGCTATTGGATAGATGGGAATACATCAATGTCTCCTATCCGATGGATTCTTCAAGTGTTCGACGGCAAGACCATCTATTCGCACTTGCTTGAATGTACTAGGTACCTTGGGTTCCATTTTCATTATTGGTGGACACCCTCGCGTTTGTTAACGGTATACATCAATGACCGGTAATCAAACGATACCTCCCATGTTCGACAACAGCTCATTTATTCGCATGGATAGGTTTGTACCTTGGGTTGTTTTTGGATGAAGACCTTGGGATCCTCGATAGCATCACCTCATTTATGTTATCGCCCAAGTTGCGCAAGACTGAGCCCCACTCCTTTTGGCTCTTGATGAGACATAGATCCAGCTTGTTCTCTATGGCTATGTTCTCCAGTTTGGACATAGATCCACCTTGTATTTATGTGGCTATGTTTACACTTATGTTCCTCATGGATCCACGCTTATATTTTAGTGGCCATGATATATGCATCAGTATTTGGATCATTATTGTATCCTCTTGGAGGTCATTTTCCACCATTTGAACATGGACAGTTACCCCAAGGATAAGTTTGTCTGACTTTGCCTTTGCTTTCAGGTACTTCATTTGAGCCTATGATTCTTGGTTTCTCCGTTCCTCCACGATTCAACTCTTTTTTATTTATAATGTATTTCGGCCATCGTTTCCTATACTCCCTCTGACCTCATACATTAGGGGGCATCTGTTATAGCTTGAAATGACACCTCTCCGTCCGTGACGAAACTTGTTTCCCTTGGTCGCATGACGACACTTCTTGAGATCAAGTTCAGTCACACAACAGGACATTTGTGGATGGAGGAGTCATTTGGGACACTAAAAATGGTTGAAATTACCTCATTCTTGACCCATTTGATGTATATGACCCTTAGGAACATTTTTCCAGACCAAACCATCTCCTGAAAATGAGCAGAAAAGCCTGTTTTTGGCCATTTTTCACTATGAGCGCGACTCTACTGTTATAATAGTAGCGTGTGTACGCGACTTTGTCTCATTTAAAGTAGCGCCCATTGCCATATGTACGCGACTTTGTATACTGTAGAGTAGGGTACACTCTTGTTTTGGTCAAAATCTCGAAATTCGAGTAAGTTAAGTTGGTTGGGAAACCTCTTGAGTGGTTATAACTTCTTTTCCTCTTCCTCATTGATTATATAAGGAGGGTAGAAGGGCCATGTGAAAGGAGCAAGCCTAATTGCAAAGTTATGCTGGAGGAATGGAGACCCTCATCCCCCTCTCTTGTGCTTCAGTTTTGGTAAACCCTAGTACAATTGCTTAGAGGCTGGGATCCTTGGAGAACAGAAGCAGGAGACCTTGAATCTAGGTTTCGTGAAGTGCCAAGCTTGAAGGAAGGTATAATTGTATGTACTTGCTTTCATTCATTATTAAAGATCAGACGCTCTTCTCTTTCCAAATTTGACCTATTAATGTGTCTTAGATTTGATTACTGTTTGATTATAGTTTGATGTCTCTTTCTATTATGAATATCAGTATTATATATGTAGTCAAATGTATTTGAGAAAGGTATCAAGTTGTTTTGCAGGTCTGGGCATTGCGACATTGGATAAGCATTGAAGAGCGAGGGAAGCGAAGCTAGGATCAACCTTCTGAATGAGGTGCCTACATCTCTAAACCCTAATCTCTTCATTTATTTGTTGTACTTGCAGAATGCTTGTAAGTCTATTTTTATCACCGTAAGTTGGTAGTTTCTCCCCTGAACTATAGGTGCATTTTCCCCACAACACGATGGACCTCCAGGGTGACTAGAAAGCCTGTTCTGACTCCAGTTAACTCTATCTGCGCCCTCCACTGAGCCTCCTTCACTACATTAGTGCTTCCATGTGCCAGTTACACCAACCACACTCAGTTAGACTCAGTTTGACTCCCGATTAACCATTACTTGTGCATTGATGACTTCACTGATGAGAAGGTGGACTCCTAGTTATGCATTGATGACTCTCCACTGATTATGGATCTGTGCATGAAGGCCAATTCGAATTCCACCTAGTGAATTTGAATCCTCATACTCAACATTGTATATTTACCAGTTTATTATCCTGTTTAATGTAACATGTGTAATTATTCTTCCTCAATTAGAGTTTCTTTGGATCTATGTTCTATTGCTTGTCTCTTCTTCTATTATTCCTAAATTCTTTCATTGTGAGGTTTACATCATCTCTTTGGATCTTATGTAGGCAATTTCACATGGTATCAAAGCCATTTGAGAGTATATTCTACCTCCATTCTTGAGAGTTTTTTGCAGGTATTTCGAAGTTCCAGCAGTTGCAGTAGCAGATTCAACAGTTTCTATTTTGCACTTGTTCTAGAAGTCAAAGATGAGCAATTCAAATGCTTCTTCTTCTCTTTCTCCCATGATCCTCACTCCCTTCAATTACTTCGAATGGAAGGCTTAGATGAAGATTCCCTTGATGAACAAAGGGCTTGAAAGATTGGTTTATGAAAGAGATGCCACACCACATATAGCTAGAGAGAGAATCAAGCATCTAAACAAATTGGATGAAGCTTTTGGATTCATATGCCTTCACATGTCCAAAGATCTATTGTTCCATGTTGAAGGATTGAAGTCTCCAAAAGATTTATGGACCAAATTGGAGTCTTTTTGGAAAACAAGATAGACTAAGAGGCTACATTATTGAAAATGAATTGGTTTCCCTACAACCTAGCAATTTCGAGAGCATTCAAACATTCTTCTCAAAATTTAAAAATTTGGTTGTACAATGCAAGCATTGTGGCATCACTAAGAGTGATGAGCAATTGGTGCTTTCCATTTTGAGCAAACTTGGATCTCAATTTTCTGTCTTTGTATCTACTTTCCACTCTGGGTGAATGTCAATCCCTAGATGGAAGTTTCCTACCTTAGAAGCTTTCACTCAAGCCCTCATTCAAGAAGAGGACAAATTGTTTCAAATGGATGCCATCAAAACCTCCAAAGATCTAGCTCTTTTAGCTAGTGAAGCAAGTGGAGCGAATGCAAAAGGGAGGCAAAAAGACAAAGGCAAGAAGCCATCAAGATCCAAGAATGACAAACAAAAGAGACCAAATTGTACCTACTGCAAGAGAGGAAACCATCCTGAGAATGCTTGCATGCACAAGAAGATTGATCTTCTAACCAAGCTTCTTGAACAAAACCAAATTGTTGTTCCAAAAGAAGAAAAGATGTCTGATTCTGGAAGTGGATTTGATGATTGTCATGCATTGATGGCTGGTTTTTCAAAGACAAAATCCCTCCTCATAGATTCTGGATCCTCCAACCACATGATTGCATCTGAAGAATCCTTCTCCTCTTTGGATCTCCAAGATGGGCCTACCATTCACATGGGAGACAACTCTTAGATTTCTGCCAAAGGATTGGGTACAGTTCATATGGAGCATGGTAAGTTCAAAAATGTTTTATTTGTTCCTTCTCTTACAGCTAATTTGTTGTCAGTATATCAAAAGACTCATACATGATCACCAAAGCAAGTAATTTTTGGTCCAAACACAGTAGAGATTACAGAAATCTCCACTGGAAAGGTTATAGCGAATGGGATTGCTAATCATGACTCAAAGGCATATGAGTTCTCACACTTCATGCCTTTATCTCCAACTATTCCTTCAAATTCTAATGAAGATCAAAGTGACTCTTCTAATGAAGAAGAAGATCAAGATTTTGATGTTGAGATCATGGTTCAAGAAGATTCAGATCCAGAACCAACACCTATTCTTAGTCCAGATTCGAGGTCAATATGGGCTCACACAGTCCTTGATACTACTGAGAACACAGTTGATGATTTATCTGTTCACAGAACTGCTAGACTTCAACACCATGCCAACCTTGCAATATGCCAGCCATCTCTCCATGATAGATGCAGCATGATGATGGGGTTCTCTCTTCCATCTCTTGGGAAGACTCCTCATGTTCCATTCGCTCTAGTTATAGAAAGAGTTCCTGAAAGACTTGCTTCATCCAACACATTCTCCACACAGTAGGAAGCCTTCCTACAAGAGATCAACTTGCCAATTATTTTGCAAAATTTTTCACTGATGAAAGATTCTTTCTTTTCTGCATAGTATGATGGTTCTTTGAGTTATTTACTGTTCTTTTTGAGGGGGGGTATTTTTTTCCCATGAGGTTTTCCCCATTTCCTCAGTTTATGGACAGTTCTTTATTTTTCTATCATTTCATTTATTGTATGGGTGACCTTTGGTCCTAGTTACCAGGGCCCAGGATGGATTAAGGGGGGGTGTTAGGAAATTCCTATACTCCATCCTAGTCCTCCTAGCATTCCTGTCATTTTCATTTTCAGTCATGCATGCAAAACTAGGGTTTGCATGCAATTAGGGTTTGCATGCATCCTAGTCATCAGTACTAGCACCTAGTCCTCAGCAAACTAGCCCCCGAAGCTTCTTTCAGATCAGTTTCAGCTCTCCTATAGCTTAGTGCACCCTCCTTTCACCTATTGCATGAGAAGGGTGTCTTTCTTCACCTACCCTTCTAGTTTAGTTTAGTTATCTTCAGTTCCTTCCTTGATTTATCGATTAACTGACTCCTAACTGACCTTACCACTCCGATGGACCTCCAATATGACTAGACAGCCTATTCTGACTCCAGTTATCTCTATCTGCACCCTCCATTGAGCCTCCTTCACTGCATTAGTGCTTCCATGTGCCAGTTGCACCAACCACACTCAGTTAGACTCAGTTTGAGTCCCGGTTGACCATTACTTGTGCATTGATGACTTCACTTATGAGAAGGTGGACTCCTAGTTATGCATTGATCACTCTCCACTGATTATGGATATGTGCATGAAGGCTAATTCGAATTCCACCTAGTGAATTCAAATCCTCATACTCAACATTGTATATTTACCATTTTATTATCCTGTTTAATGTAACATGTGTAATTATTCTGCCTCAATTAGAATTTCTTTGGATCTATGTTCTATTGCTCGTCTCTTCTTCTATTATTCCTAAATTATTTCATTGTGAGGTTTACATCATCTCTTTGGATCTTATGTGGGCAATTTCACATTATTGTACTTTTTCTGATCTGTAAACTATCATGTATGTTCCACTGGAACAGTTCATCACAACGGATCTTACAAATTAGTTCTTATTTTATTAGCTTATTTTTATTGAATGCCAAATAAATGGAACTAAAACAAGAATAACTAGAGCAAATAAGTACACAATCGACACAATAAAATGAGATATACCCTAGGAAAATCCATTATGGATAAAAACCCAACCACAAATGAGGACTATGCCTTGCTCTTTATGTCAAATTGAAAATGCAAAGGAAATGGTACTATTTATGGAGTTACCTATGACGCTGTGGCCATAATGGCTACTATAGGATCTCCTATCTCCTATGTTCTTCTCTAACATCCATTCTCATGCCATTTCTCAACTATGGAACATTACAATACATCAAAAGAATGGAATTCCCTTCTCTTCTAGTGACCCAATATTTATAGCCCAATAGCCATCTAGGATTAGGATTAGGGTTTCTGCATGCCACAACTCTGAATAAGGGTTAGGGTTTTGATCCTTCTAGAACATTCTTGAAGGTCACACATGACTAGATCCAGATGTGTGAAAAATGGGAGTTGATGTGGAATCCATTTGGTACCATGGTGGTCAACTAGAGGGGTCAACTTGCAGGATGCATAACTTCTTCATATGGACTTCGTTTGAGGCGATTTTTGGACCATTGGAAAGGTCTTGGTGTGTATACTATCATAGATTGGTCCAAATTAAGGTTTGATAAAAATACATGTCATTTAATCCATCCAAATGACCTCAAAATTTTTTAGACTGTTTTTAATCCCAAATTTGAAAAGTGAGACTTGCCCCTAAAATGGGACCTACAAGCCAATTCATAAAATTTCCTGACCCCAAAAGCTCCGAATAGGTGAAAAATTATATATTGATCCATTTCAGATCACATATCCCCATTTTGGGAGGCTTTTGATCCCCAAAATATTTTATTGAATGAGGTGAGGAAATGTTTCCTCTACCTTTTCCTTGGAGTACCATTTAGCCTTGCCTGGAAGTTTTCCTTTCAACCCCACCTTCCATAGTTCATATTGTCCTTGTCTGGTATTTTTGGACTTCTTCTACAACACGACGTCTTCTACTGACGCTACCTGAGTCTCAGGTTCTAAGTCGTCTACAAAAGGTAATACTTGTTCAGTTTCCTGATCCAACATGGAAGGTTAATAGAGTTTCATTTTTTCCATAGTCACTACAAAGTAAATGCACACGTATGGGGGTAGAATGAGTTTGTATGCATTATCTCCCACCTTCTACAGTACCTCAAAAGGACCATACCTTAGAGCCTTGATATTCTTACCATGACCCTATATTTTTTCCTTGTTTAGGTGTAACCATACTCTATTTCCCACCTTGAATGTTTTCTCAACCCTATGTTGGTCATGTATTGCCTTGTAATTTTCTTGTGACTTCTTTAGTGCCTCCTATACTTGTAAATGGATCTTGCCAATCTTATCAATGAAATTTTCAAATCTTACTACTTCACCTGAGGTGTCTTCCCTCATTCCCCCTTACTGTCCATAAACAACATCTAGAGGTGAAGGTGGAAAGTATCCAAAACAAGTTTCAAAAGGGGACTTACCAATGGAAGTGTGGATTGATATGTTATAAGAGTGTTGTATGCAAATCACTTTTTCATCCCAAGTCTTCGAATGATTCTTGTTGTAACCCTCAAAAGTTGTACCAAATTCCTGTTGACTACGTTCGTCTATCCATATGTCTATGGATGGAATGTTGTAGACCTCTTCAATTTAATGTCCATATTTTCCCAAAATGTAGTCCAAAATGTACTGATAAATCTAGTATCCCTTTTTAAGATGATGCTCCTTGGTATCCAAAAGTGCACCAAGACCTATTCAAATAACATGTTTGATGCCTCTTATCCTTTGATGCTCTTTTCACAAGGAATAAGAATGCACATCTTGTTGAATCTATCTTGTTGAAGTGTGTCTTTTGCGTTCCTGCAGGCCGTTTGTTGGGTTTCATTGTTTCCCGAGATGGAATTACTGTTGGTCCCCTGAAAGTCAAAGCCATCTTAGACCTTCCCTCTCCACGCATGCTTCGGCAACTCCAGAGTTTGCAGGGGCGGTCCAATTTCCTTCGTCGCTTCGTTCCTCATTACACCACCAAAGTTCATGGATTCTTACGCCTACTTCGCACCCACATACCCTTTGTTTGGGATGAGCAAGCAGACACGGCATTCGAAGCCCTCAAGAAAGCTCTCACACAAGCCCCCTTGATCCCCCCCTCCGGATTTCTCCCAGGACTTCATCCTTTACGTCTCTGCATCTGAACATGCCGTGTCCGGAGTCTTGGTCCAAGAAGATGCCTCTCACCAAGAACATGTCATTTATTACGTCAGCTAGACCTTGTCTAGCCCACCCCTACGGTACCCATACGAGGAAATATTAGCGCTAGTTGTAGTCTTTTCCGTCCAAAAGTTGCGACACTAATTCTGCTCGGTCATACCATGGTTGTCGCCGACTCCAACCCTATGGTCTATCTCCTAAACCGCCGGCTCCTACAAGGTCGTGTTGCTAAATGGGTCATTATCCTCCAGGAGTATGACCTCACTTTCAAAACTCCCAAGAGAACCAAAGCCCTCGTACTTGCCCATCTCATCACTTACCTCCCATCCTCTTCGTCATCACCCGCTATTGAAACGGATCTGATTGATGATCATATCTTCATTATCTCGTCTGACGACCCATGGTACGGTGACATCCTAACGTACCTCCGCATGAAGAAGTTTCAACCCCACATCGATGGTGACGGACACCGTCGTATACGACACCACGCCCCCCGATAATTCTTGTTATGAGATGTACTTTATCGACACGACGTTGATACCATCCTCCGACGTTGCCTATCCCATAGCGAGGCAGAACAAGTCCTTAATGATTGTCATAGCGGTGCCTGCGGAGGCCATTTCTCCGGTATGGCCACCGCCCAAAAGATCATTCGTGCAGGTTAGTTTTGGCCGTCATTATTTACTGATTGCATCACCACAGTCAAACATTGCCAAAACTGTCAACTGTTTGCTCCCAAAGCAAGAACCCCACCCGCCCCCCTTCATCCAGTTGTTATTGCCGGACCATTCTGCAAATGGGCCATTGATTTCCTTGATTGCAATCCAACGTCAGCCAACGGTCACAAACATATTATTGTGGCCGTAGATTATTTCACCAAGTGGGCGGAGGCCATGCCAACTTACAATTGCACAGCCGACACCGCAGCCCGGTTCTTTCTCAACCATGTTATCGCACGTTTTGGAGTGCCGAAACAACTTGTCTCTGACCACGGCTCTCACTTCGAAGACGCCGTCTGGAAAGAACTATCAACCTTACTGAAATTTGAACACCATTTCTCCTCTGCCTACTACCCCCAAGGAAATGGCCAAGTCGAAGCGATAAACAAAATTTTGAAAACCATCCTCCAACGCACTGTAGACAAACACAAGTCAAATTAGCACCACATTCTCTTCTCGACACTATGGGCATACCGCACATCAACTAAAACCGCCACCGGTTTTACCCCTTTCCACTTAGTTCACGGTGTCGAATCCGTCCTCCCCATTGAGTGCCAGATTCCAACCCTACATATGGTCGTTGAACTCCTACCAGACACTGCCCCAATAGAGCAATGCTTACTACTCCTGGAGCAGGCCGATGAAGATCGGCGCACAGCCCTTCAAAACATGGAAGCAGCCAAGAACCGATCCAAATTGAATTATGATAAACATGTCCACCCAAGAAATTTTTCTGAAGGGGACCTTGTCCTCTCCTACGATCAAGCTCATGACAAAAACGGAAAAGGAAAGTTTGTATCCATGTGGCAAGGCCCATATATTATACATGCTTGCCTCGGACAAGGGGCATACATTTTGACCGATTCAGAAGGCAACCCCCTCCGCAACCCACGCAACGGGTTGTACCTCAAGCGATTTTACCCATAGTAAACTGGATGGACACCACCGTCCATTACTATACTTCATGATAGATCTTTCCTTTTCCTGTTTTCATCAAGTCCATTTTTTGACCATTTTTTGGACGCCCTCGTCGCCTCGGTTTACGTGCCACATCAACCTGCGTTCATTTTTTATGAACCTTATATCGCTGGATTCAGTTTTTTGCGCTCGTGATGATGCTTGAGATCATTTCTCGCTCTCATGCCCAGATTTTTTGGGCATTTTTTCCATGCCCCCTCGTCGCCTCGGTTTGCATGCCACATCGGCCGTCGTCCGTTGTTGACATGCCTTATATCGCCGGATTCAGTTTTCCGCGCTCGTGATGATGCTTGAGATCATTTCTCGCTCTCACCTCCATATTTTTTGGGCATTTTTGCCATGACCCCTCGTCACCTCGATTTACGTGCCACATTGGCTGTTGCCCCTTTTTGACAATCTTTATGTCACCGGATCCAATTTTCCGCATTCATGATGATGCTTGAGACCTTTTCTTGCTCCCATCAATCCCTTTTTGTTCGGTATAATTTTATCCCTTTTTCGGGCCGAGCAATCCCTTTTTACGAAAAAGGCATTTAGGGTGTTTCTGTTAAGCTCTTTTCTGACTCCTAAAACAATGAAAAGATCATTGAGCAACCTTGCTTCCTTTCATGCTCGCTAAACGTATCTGAAAGGGCGTCTACCTAGTATAAGTTTACCCCTTTTCCGGACCTTGTAGACTAATTACGAAAAAGGAATACTCTAGTCACATCGGCTAGAAGAGTTCTCCATTTGCATCATTTTATGCTTTTTCGGGCCTTGGAGACTAACTCACAAAAAAGAACACCAATGGAGTCCACTTACCACTTTCAGACTCTCTAAAAATGAAAGCGACCACGAGCAATCACCATCCTGGGCTCGTAAAACAAACAGGACAGTAGTCATAACCACTGCAGAGTCTTCTTATCGTTTTCAGACTCCTTAAAAATGAAAGCACCAATGAGCACGAACAGTCCTAGGCTCACAAATCCACAGGACAGTACCATTTCAGAGCACACTTTTATTCCTTCTTGGAGCACATTAAAACTACGAAGAAGGACCCAATGGTACTTCTCGGTGCCGCAACAGATCACATCTGCTCATATGGAAGCTTCCCCATTTTGGTCGCCTTCGTTCAGAGTATTCTGCAGTATTTCACCTTGAGAACCCCTCGACAGCACCCATCAGCTTGACCCCCCCCAGAGTCAATACATACCCTTCAGTCTTTAAAAGCAATGATACCCACACCTACAAGTCAGTTCCCTATGCTGCCAGGTCAACCATGTCATCACGCTCTGAACAAAGGAAGTTTGAGTCTACCCACTATATGACCCCAGTTACTTCCCATCCCCACAAATATGCCAGTCCTACCATCAGTACTACCACACTTCAGTTTTACACCTCGCGCTCCTATCAAGGAAACATCATTGCCTTGTTAGTTGTTGGTCTCCCTCTGTCAACGACAACCAAATTTATTCCAGAGGATAGACTTAGAGGTCCCTGTGTCTTGGACTCATCACCATTTATTATGAGTGCCTACGAATCATTTCGAGAAGAGTCCTCAGTGCCTCTCCAAATGGTTGTTTCTCACATGCTCGACTTCAACACCTTGATCGCATCGTTGAGACTCGCACAGGGTATTGGTCCGCTCAATTATTAGTCGAAGACCCCGGATACCTCCTGACTCCTCCACACTTGAGAGTCTACCTATGGATACAACCAGTTACACTTTTTCTATAGATATCCGGGTTGCGCATGGCGACAATATTCAGATGTACACCAGTTTTATACTCCCTTGAGTATACAGTCACATATACTTCCCAGAGATGGCTCATAGTCATTACGTCCCTACATATGTTGGACACCTTCAGTTTCAACAGTTCATCATTTATACCAGTGTATCAGTTATTGAGATCAGTCATGTCATGATCATGAGTACATCCCAAAATAATGTCCCCTCTTGACCATTATGATGTGGCAGTAAATTTTTTATGTATTAGTTCCCCCTTCTTGGGACTAATTGTTATGTACATGTCTTGATACGAGCATGGGTATGCCCGCCTCGTCCATTATCAGAGATTATTCCTCATTCATATTGAGGGCATGTAATATTGTTTATTTTTTGCAGCTTCCAAGGGCCATGGATCCAGTCTCCAATCGGTCTCTTCTCCTCCCCAAAACCCCAGAAAAAAGACAAAAGAACTATGATGTCTATCGGCCATACGATGAGCTCCTGCCCTCACACATCAGGGGGCAATTTGTTAACACATAAAAAGTGCTCACTAGCTCATTCCCTTATTCAAATGACCCATTTGTCCACTTTTCCACCATCTGAGCCTTTAAAGCCAACAAAAGGTCACCAAAAGACCTTAATACACCCCTTTTTCCCACTCAAAAAGATTATTTTTCCTAAAAAAGCATAAAAAAAACCCTCAAAAAGGGTCCAAAATTCCCAAAATATTAAAAAGGGAATAAAAATAATAAAAATAAGGAGGGAAAAGTACCTAAACCATGTTGGTCAATACCATTGGTTTCCACAAAACCATAATGGTATTCCCCACCACCAAAACCTATAAAAAGGTGGTAAGGGCTCCTCATTACACATCCATCCATCTTCCTATCCTCATGCTGCCAAAATCTCCCTTGAGTTTTTGGCCATTGTAGCAACCTTGGAGAAAGGACCCATCGGAGTTTGGAGCTGCTCACCCTTGGAGCTTCTCAACTATCTTCATCAATCGGAGGTATTCTTATTGCAAGCACTTGCTTGCCCCCATTTTCAATACAAAAATTATTTTTATCTTTCTTGTTCTTGTTTTTTAATTCAAAATGCACATGTTAGTTTAGTTAGATTTAGATTTAGTTTATTGTTTTTCCTTAATATTGAAACTGCTGCTACTAGTTAGCAGGTGCCCATAGCACTAAGCTTGGTTGCAAAACCAAGCCAACAAATAGTCATGTCCATTCTTAGTGGTTGGAATAACACCCAAAAAATCCATAGAGTTGCTCTTCCATGCTCTCGTAGGAACATGTAAGGTATGGTATAGACCTTGCTCTCTATTATTGGGCTTGATTGTACAAAAAAGTATGCATCCTCTAATGAACCAAGCTACATCTTCTTGAATTCTAAGCCAGTAAACCTACTTCTAAAAGTTTTGAACTATGTTACCTACACCAAATTTACTTGCAACTTTGGAGGTGCATACCTCTTTAATAAGATGCAATCTCTCACCTTTAGCAACACAAGATTTCCCAACTTGTAGAGTAACTCATCCTGGAGATGATAGTCGGCCTTGATGTCACCTTATTGTACATAAAATCGGCCTTACAGTTGTTGAAATACCTCCTTGAAGTCCTCATATTATGTGTACTCCTCCTTCTTTGCATCATGGGTAAAAGGTTCCGTGTGCATAAGAGTTCCCAAAGTTGTAAGCTTGGTTGTAGGTGTCCTTGATAGCATGTCTACTAGCTTGTTGGTACTTCCCCTCTTATACTTGATGACTAGATGGAATTGTTGTAAGAACCCCATCCACTTCAAATGTCTAGTCTATTGTAGATTACTCTGGGCCTACAAATATTACAGTGGTTGGTGATCCAGTGCGAATGATGGTCTCCTTGTTAAATTTTGAGCATTAATTCACAATACTCTAGGATATTCACTGAGAGAATAACATATACAGTATATCAATGGATGACAATCACAATAAGCATGGAAAGCATCACAAGAATCAAAAGCATGAGAGACAAGAGACACAGAGTTTCCGTGGGGAAAACCCTAAGGTGAAAAACCCCACAACTTCCTCAGAGATAGAGAGAGCAATGGCTGAACCAAAGTACAACCAAAATACACTGAGATAGTCTCCTAGTAGCATATGATCCTCCTCCTCACTAGTGCGCCACTTTCTGAGTGAGAGAGATATAACTTTCCGAATGATCTAAGTAGAGATCACCTGATCTCTATTTATACTTACCCGTTTTCCCAGTGACCTTATGGGGCCAACTTGTCTAGCTAGGTACATCCACATTATAATATATATATTTCAGGGCCGACCCCACACATGGTGTTCTAATAACCCATCGGCAAGTACACACACTTGCGACACTTGTCAATCCACATGACGACACCTCCTTATAGAGGAATAACACATCTCTAATAAGGGTACAATAAATATATATGAAATACATAGATGAAATACATTCCGAAGTTACATATACATCAACACTCCCTCTTAACTAGGAAGGTATTTCTTGACACAGATCTGCTAGACAAGTCTTCTTCTCGGGATCATCGTCATCGATGCATTGTCATCATCATCGTCACTGCTACTGCTATCTCAACGAATCTCTGACTCTACTAGTCATAGGAAGTTCTATAGAGCCAGTCCTTTTTCATACTGGATGTAGGCCCACCACCTTTAGGTATTCGTCATCACTGGCCATACTGTGGAATCCTCAAGACTTATTATGTGCGTCACAAAACCTCGAAAGAGCATCCCAGGCTGTTACGAGCACACGACTCTACCTATAGGATCTCCTAGGGCCATATTATATGTGACCTCACCACAAAACCTCGCAAGAGCATCCCAGGATGTTACGAGCACACAAATCTACCTATAGGATCTCCCAGGGACAGATTATATGTGGTCATGGAAAAACCTCGCAAGAGCATCCCAAGACTTATTACGGACACATAGCCCAACCTATCGGATCTCCCAGGGACATATTCTGTGCCATAGGACAAAACCTCGAAAGAGCATCTGCCAGATATCCCAGGGCTAGATTATATGCCATAGGCAAAACCTCGAAAGACTATCTGCAGATCTCCCACAGCCAAATTATATGTCCTCCCAGAGCAAAACCTCGAAAGAGCATTTGCCAGATATCCCAGGGCCAAATTATATGCCATAGGAAAAACCTTGAAAGACTATCTGCAGATCTCCTAGGGCCAAATTATATGCTCATCTGAACAACCTGATCCATGGCCATAGCGTATCAACCTGATACTCACCATACATCATCCTGATGTACACATGATCATCCTGATCATCATCACTGCAACATCCTACTGCATGTCATCTGGAGCAACATCCTGAAGCTCAACATCCATGATCATCCTTATCATACAATGCATCTACCTGATGCATACCAAGTATCTACCTGATACATATCATCATACATGATCCACCTGATCATACAATGTATCCACCTGATACATATACAGATACATGGTCCAAGCATCCAACATGATGGATATACAAAATACATACAAATGATCCTACTGATCATATCCAACATCCAACATGATGCATACATACATATAAATGATCCAACTAATCATATCCAACATCCAACATGATGCATACATACATATAAATGATCCAACTGATCATATCCAGCATCAACATGATGCGTACATACATATACATATAAATGATCCAACGAATCATATCCAACATCCAACATGATGCATACATACTTATACAAATGATCCAACTGATCATACAAAGAAGAAACTAGAACATCATCCTGATGCTCATCATCCAACACTTACATCCATAGCCATGTGAAGGATCCTCCTTCCAACATGCTTGGAATGGCTTCAGCAAATGTGTCCATCACTTCTTCCTCAAAGTATCATCAATCTGAAGAACACGAAGCCTCTCCCTGAAGTACTTGAACTTCACCTTGGCTAGTGGCTTCGTCAGCACATCTGCAATCTACTCATCCGTCGCAACATACAGGAGCTTCACAGCTCCTCTCTGCACCATATCCTTGATATAGTGATATTTGATCTCTATGTGTTTTGACCTGTCATGAAACATTGGGTTCTCAGACAGCTTCACACAACTCTAGTTATCACAAAAGATACCTGTAGCATCCAACGGGAGATCAAATAACTCAGACAGTAGCTTCCGTAGCCATACTGCCTCACAACTAGTTGAACAGGCTGCAACATACTCTGCCTTAGCTATACTCAGTGCTACGTAGGACTGCTTCCTGCTAAACCAAGAGATCACACCTGATCCCATACTGAAGCAGCACCCGGATGTGCTCTTCCTATATGCAGCACTGCCAGCCCAATCTGAATCAACATAACCCTACAGGTTAAAATTTTGATTCGTTTCATACTTGAGCCCATAATCCACTGTACCCTTTAGGTACCTCAGAACATGCTTTACAACAATTAGGTGAACACTCCTCAGATCCATCAGGAACTGGCTCAATGTGTTCACCACAAAGAAAATATCTGGTCTCATGTTCGTTAGGTACATCAAGGACCCAATCATCTGACGATACATAGAGACATCAACCGGCTCAGATGAAGCATCACATAGAAGCATTAATTCACAATTGTTAACACCCAAAAAGTGCTCACTAGCTCATTTCCCTATTCACATGACCCATTTGTCCACTTTTTCACCATTTAAGCCTTTGAAGCTAACACAAAGTCACCAAAAGACCTTAATACACCCCTTTTCCCACTCAAAAAGATTATTTTTCCTAAAAAAGCATAAAAAGCCCTCAAAAAGGGTCCAAAATTTCCAAAAATATTAAAAAGGGAATAAAAATATTAATTTTATTCAAAAAAGGAAAAAGGAGGGAAAAGTACCTAAACCATGTTGGTCAATACCATTGGTTTCCACAAAACCATAATGGTATTCCCCACCACCAAAACCTATAAAAAGGTGGTAGGGGCTCCTCATTTCACATCCATCCATCTTCCTATCCTCATGCTGCCAAAATCTCCCTTGAGCTTTTGGCCATTGTAGCAACCTTGGAGAAAGGACCCTTTGGAGTTTGGAGCTGCTCACCCTTGGAGCTTCTCAACTATCTTCATCAATTGGAGGTATTATTATTGCAAGCACTTGCTTGCCCCCATTTTCAATACAAAAATTATTTTTTATATTTCTTGTTCTTGTTTTTTAATTCAAAAATGCACATGCTAGTTTAATTTAGATTTAGATTTAGTTTATTGTTTTTGCTTAATATTGAAATTGCTGCTACTAGTTAGCAGGTGCCCATAGCACTAAGCTTGGTTGCAAAACCAAGCCAACAACAATACTCTAGGATCTTCACTGAGAGAATAACATATACAGTATATCAATGCATGACAATCACAATAAGCATGACAAGCATCACAAGAATCAAAAGCATGAGAGACAAGAGACACAGAGTTTCCATGGGGAAAACCCTAAGATGAAAAACCCCACAACTTCCTCAGAGATAGAGAGAGCAATGGCTGAACCAAAGTACAACCAAAATACACTGAGATAGTCTCCTAGTAGCAGATGATCCTCCTCCTCACTAGTGCGCCACTTTCTGAGTGAGAGAGATATAACTTTCCGAATGATCTAAATAGAGATCACCTGATCTCTATTTATACTAACCTGTTTTCCCAGTGACCTTATGGGGCCGACTTGTCTAGCTAGGTACATCCACATTATAATATATATATTTCAGGGCCGACCCCACACATGGTGGTCTAATAACCCATCGGCAAGTACACACACTTGCGACACTTGTCAATCCACATGAAACACTTCCTTATAGAGGAATAACACATCTCTAATAAGGGTACAATAAATATATATGAAATACATAGATGAAATACATTCCAAAGTTACATATACATCAACACTCCTTTTCCATCAGAGAGTGCTTACACTTCTTAACAACTTGAACTAGGGCATAGAGTTCCTTATCATAGGTAGGGTAGTTTAGAACTCCCCTATGAAACATTTCAGAATGATAGCATACTGGCCTCCCTCCTTGCATCAACATTGCTCCCATAGAATATTCACTTGCATCTATCTCCAATTCAAAAGGCTTATGTAAATTAGGTAATGTGAGAACTTGTGCATGACTGATCTTTTTCTTGATCTCTTCAAAGGGTTTCTGTTGATTATTTCCACACTGGAACCCCTTGTTGTTCGTTGTTATGGCATGGAGGGGTGTAGCCAGAATGGAAAAGGAAGTTATGAACTTCCAAAGGTATTGTGTTTCCCCCAAAAATATCCTAAATTCAGTGACATTTGTAGGAGTATGCAACTTAGTGATGGCCTCCATCTTTGCAGGATCAATCTTGATTTCTCCTCCTACAATCACATACTCCAAATACACCAAGGAATGTTGGGTGAAATCACATTTCTTCAAATTAGAAAGCAACTAGTGCTTCTTCAAAGTCTCTAACACCTGCTTGAGATGTGAGATATGCTCTCCCTAGGTAGCACTATAGACTAGTAAGTCATCTAGATATACTATAAAAATAAATCTAAGAAAGGGCGTAATACATCATTCATCAAACACATAAATGTAGCCATTGCATTGCATAAAAAAAATGACATTACTAACCACTGATATAGACCTTTCCTAGTCTTGAAGGTGGTCTTCTGGGTATCTTCTTCCTTCACTCGCATATGGTGGTATCCAGATTTGAGATCCAACTTAGTGAAGTACTTGGCATGATGCAACTAGTCCAATATATCATCAATACTGGGCAGAGTGTACCGATTTTTGAGTGTGATCTTGTTCAAGTCTTTATAGTTTATCCACATCCCCTAAGTCCCATCCTTCTTGGGTATTATGATGATAGGTGACCCACAAGGTGAGGTGCTTGGCCGGATCATTCCTTGCTCTAATAATTGCTACAACTACTTATTCACTTCATCTACTTCTATGACAGACTATCCGTACAATCTGACACTCGACAATGGGGAATTCCATAATAATTGTATCTCGTGATCCACCACCCTCTTAGGAGGTAGCCCTCTTAGGCTCCTGGAACACTTATTTGTATTCCTACAAAAGACTCTCCAATTGATGTTTCCTCTCTTTGGTACATCCCTCGAGGGATTCCTTCACTTTTACTGATTCACCTTCTTGTTGATTTTGTCTTAAGAAAAGCAATACAAACTTACTACTTGAACTAATATGCTTTTTTGATTAGTTGGTACTTACTAAAGAGATCTTCGATTTACCTTTTTCCACATTGATGATGAAGGATTTATTGTCCTTGATCAAGTGGTATTGGTTGGATCTCCTCATGAATATTGCATCCCTCATATACATGTAAGGGATTCTGTTACACCAAAATCTCGTCATCATGAGTTATGTATCCTCTGTATGCTTAGATCCCAAAGTGCCTAGGTTAAACCATCAAAAGAAAGGTTGTTGTTGTTCCTTTTAACCTTATGTGTTCACCTTGACGCGCCCTGCCCTCTAGAAAGGTGTGCCAGTTCCAAGGTGATGCACTCTTCATCTTAGTAGAGTGCGTCGGTGACGCGAACTGCTCTTGTGCAAGGTGTGTTGATCTCCCACTGGCACATGTTTCCCTTGTGCAAGGCACGTCATTGTTGGTTAAATTGGATAAAGAGAATATTTGGGCGACTTATCGAAGCTTGGATGGCGTGGAGACCTATACCTACTTATCTAGAAAAGTCGCATTCAATCCCCTTGTCTAGTGGGATGATCCCTTAAGCCTCTCCCTTAAATCCTCAACCCCTCTTATCCCTTTAGCCCTATATATATGAACCCCCTCTCCATTGTTAAGGAGAGGAAGGATAAAGTATCCATATGATGGTGGAATTTGGTCAGGAGAACCTCTTCATCCATAGGAGGCTAGAAGGCTTTGATCTTTTGAGGCAATATCATTTGAGTTGGAGTAATAACGTCAACGCATCAGTTGTAACTCTCTACTTTGTATTTGCTGCAAATTACATTTAATATAAATATATTTCCATAAACTTGTTATGTTTTATAATGATGTTTAGGATTGGATTTTTTGACCGCTGATCTAGTTAGATTCATAAACATATGCTTTCATATTTTTCGTTTGTTTCCACTTGCTCCTTCTCGTTTTGCAATCGGATATTGGGGAACTAGAAGTATATCAAATGAGAAGAAAGGAATTGCGTTTACGAGGTAACTCACTTTCTGATCTACCTTGCAATTTAATCTAACTAGGAAAGATAATTATGTTATGTGCTCGTTTTGTTCTATATATAAATAATTTAGGCTAGAGAGATCAGTTTTTTTCCGCATTAATAGATTGTCTATAAACAGATCCTAAACACTACACCACAAACATCCAGGTGTACTCGTATACCTCCACTTCATCGACATACTCTACACTTATGGAAAAATTGATCTTGCACTATTTCATGACTTTGAGTTATGCATCCTTATTTACCCATCCCAATGGGTAGGGACTAGGATGATCATGTACTTCCAATACAAGATTATGCACAAGATCCTCTACTATGAGGTTTGCAAGTGAACCAGAATTGAATAGAACATCAATCTTGGTCTTCTTGACCTAGATCTTGATGTCGAAGAGTTTCGTCATCTCTTTCTCTTCCTTAGGGTGAAGGATACTCATATTCACATCCTTCTGCACCGTGGTACAGATAATATTCTTGTCCACATCTAAGCTACTTTCTAAGTCCTTTCTTGACTCTATGGCTAGAAGGTTCTTCTTCTTTGCATCCTTCTTCCAGTTCTTGGGGTTCAACTCTGGATGTAGCTTCCAACACTTTTCTTTAGTGTGACCATCGATATCACAATGATTACATTTCTTTTTGAGATCCTTGCACTGATGTGCCATGGTTGTATTCTTCTTCTCCTTTCCCTTCCACTTATTCTTCCCCTCCTTGGTTGTCTCTCTTTCTATTTGGAACCACTTGTTTGTTCTTTCTTCTTGCCTATGTTTTCCAGGTACTGTTCTTATACACAAGATTCATCAATTAACCTGGGATTGAAGAGCATCAACTTCCTCTATATGTGACTATGTAATACCCTCATATACTTGAGGAGTACATATGGTTTCATGGGTGAGATACCCAACATGATAGCCATCTTACTAAACTTGGGGGTGTATTCTTGCACACTCTACCCCTTCCTTTTCCTGAAGTAGTTCCAATAGATCCATTGGTCCTCTACATATCTAATAGGGTAGAACTAGGCTTGACGAGGGTTTTAAATTCCTACCACTGAGTTACTGGCATATCACACTCTAGACTAAGTTCTTTTGTGTGGCTTTCCCACCAGGTTAATGTTGATGTATATGTAACTTCAGAATGTATTTCATCTATGTATTTCATATATATTTATTGTACCCTTATTAGAGATGTGTTATTCCTCTATAAGGAAGTGTCGTCATGTGGATTGACAAGTGTCGCAAGTGTGTGTACTTGCCAATGGGTTATTAGACCACCATGTGTGGGGTCGGCCCTGAAATATATATTATATTGTGGATGTATCTAGATAGACAACTCGGCCCCATAGTGTAACTGGGCAAACAAGTTAAGTATAAATAAAGATCGGGAGATCTCTATTTGGATCATTCGGAAAGTCACACTTCTCTCAATCAGAAAGTGGCGCACTAGTGAGGAGGATGATCATCTACTCTAGGAGACTATCTCAAGTGTATTTTGTTTGTACTTTGGTTGAGCCATTGCTCTCTCTATCTCTGAGGAAGTTGTGGGGTTTTTCACCTTAGGGTTTTCCCCACGGAAACTCAGTGTCTCTTGTCTCTCATGCTTTTGATTCTTTTGATGCTTGTCATGCTTATTGTGATTGTTATGCATTGATATACTGTATATGTTATTCTCTCAGGGAAGATCCAAGAGTATTGTGAACTAATGCTCAAAATTTAACATGGTATCAGAGCTAATATGAGAAGAAGACATTTTGCAGTGATGAAAACTTGAGTTTCTTGTTTATTGGGTTTCTTTCCACAGATTTTCGAAAAGCAGTATAGTAGATTGACTCTACTCATCAAGGAGAATCTATCTGTCCAATCAGAATTCAATTCTGAGCATTTTCAGATTTGGCCCTAAACATTAGGGTTTCCACAAAAATAGGAATTTCTGGAATCTGAAGACATAGCTAGAAGCACCTTGCAAAAATCGAAGTTTAGAGCTTTGGATCAAGATTTTTGGCTGGGTAGATCTTCGGGAAACTCAAACCCTAATTCAGGGTTCTCCCTAGTGAACCCAGGAGAGCAAAAAGGAAAATCTGAAGGGTAAAACTTTGTTGATCTCAAATTCTGAATGCACCAGGTTGATCAGCTCATCAAGGCTCATCTTTCTATCCTTTCAGAAAGTTGAAATTCACATTTTGAATTTTTAGGGTTTTTTCGACAAACCCTAATCCGGGACCAGATCCAGTTTTCAGCATTTCAAGTGGTAAGACCTAAATATTTTCTATTTCCATTTGAAGTACTCTTTAAGATGTCTCGCCACACCAAGCTTGAGGATAATCTTGAAGGGGCTGATAACTTCCGAGCTTGGAAGCATAGGATTGGGTTAATCCTGGAAGAGAATGAGTTGGACTCATATATAAAAGAAGACATCCCTATCTTAGAGGATGAAGAGGCCAAGGTATTGCATAAGAAGAACTTGGTCAAGGCAAAGAGAATCATTGCTGATTCTATGAAAGACCATCTCATACCCCATGTGTCTTCTCTAAAGACACCCAAGGAGATGCTTGACTCTTTGACCAAGCTATTTGAAGGGAAGAACATAAATCAGAAGATGACCCTACGGAACCAATTGAAAGGAGTAAAGTTTCAGAATGGAGAAACCATTCAATCTTATTTTTCTAGGGTATCCCAGATTAAGGAACAACTGGAAGCAGTAGATGAAATGGTGGAGAATGGTGAAGTTGTCATGACCACTCTGAATGGCCTACCTAGGTCACGGGACTCCTTTATTCAACGAATTTGTGCAAGAAAGAAGTTGGTATCCTTCAATAGATTGCAGGAAGAATGCTCTCAAGAAGAAGCTAGACTTGTATCTCGTGAGGAAAAGATGGGAGGTGAAGATCAAGCTCTTGCAGCTCACACCAAAAGAGGCAAGCCCAAGAAGGAGAACTCTCACTACAAGAGATCCTATTAAAAGAATAACAAGGATCTAAGATGCTTCACATGCAATGAGAAGGGTCACTTTGCTTCAGATTGTCCTAAGAAAAAAAGGGATAATAACAACAACTCCAGCAAGAAGAAGAAGGGTAGCAAAAGAAAGTTCCATGCTCATGCTGCCGAGTATGATGAACCTCCAAAGAAGAAGGCTAGGACAGAAAGTGATGATAGTGATGATGACTCATCAAGTGAAGAAGAGTATGTTCTAATCTCTGCTCTCACAGTTACTATCTCCCATGGTTGTAATGATTGGTTGATTGATAGTGGGGCTTCCAAATGCATGACTGGGTTTAAGGAATCTTTTGTGAATCTATCTGAACATGAATCACCCCATAAGGTGAAACTTGGGGATGATTATCAATACCCAATCAAAGGAAGTGGTGAAGCCTCCTACAACCTAGATTCTGGAAAATCTTTGAAGATGAAATAAGTCCTTTATGTACCTGGGCTCAAGAAGAACTTACTCTCCATCTCTGCATTGGATGCAAAAGATATGAGGGTTGCATTTGTGGATGGCCAAGTCCTAATGTGGCCAAAGGGTAAAACAATTGATGATGCAGTAGTGATTGGAGAGCAAGAGGGAGGTTTGTATAAATTGAAGGGTCAACCTGAACATGCCATGATACATGAATCCATGGAGCCAAGTGAACTTTGGCATAGAAGACTTGCTCATATGCACTATAGGGCACTTCCAATTGCAAGAAAGGCTGTAGAGGGTCTTCCTGAAATCAAGACCAAACATGAAGGTGTTTGCAAAGGATGTGCAAAAGGTAAGAACATTAAGAAGGCTTTCCCAAGCAGTGAAAGCAAGGCAAAATATATCCTGGAAATCATCCACTCAGATGTATGTGGTCCTATGTCATCCAGTTCTCTGAGTGGGTATGTTTATTATGTCTGATTTATTGATAACTTCTCTAGGAAGACTTGGGTATACTTCTTGAAGAATAAAGATGAGGTGCTTGATAAGTTCAAGGAGTTCAAAACCTTGATGGAGAATCAAACTGACAAGAAGATCAAAACATTTAGATCCGACAATGGTGGAGAATTCACCTCAGGTGACTTTAAGAAGCTTTGCAGTGATTCAGGGATTAAGAGGGAGTTGACTACTCCTTATAATCCTCAACAGAATGGAGTTGCAGAAAGGAAGAATAGAACAATCATGGAAGCAGCAAAGGCAATGCTGCATGACTAGGATGTACCTATGCATCTATCTGAAGAAGCAGCTAGAACAACTGTATATGTGCAGAACAGAACACCCCACAAGATATTGGACAACAAGACACCAGAAGAGGTCTTTTCTGGTAAGAAACCTGAAGTCAGTCATCTCAAAATATTTGGTTGTCCAGTATACACTCATGTCCCAAAGGAAAAGAGTACTAAACTAGATCCTTCAGGAAAGAAGGGTATCTTTGTGGGTTACAGTGAAAGCTCGAAGGCTTACAGAATATACTTTCCAGGGTTCAAGAAGATTGATGTCAGCAGGGATGTAACATTTGATGAAAACTCAACATTCATTAAATCAAGGAAGGCACCTATCGAAGTTTATGAAGAACCTAAGGAAACTAGATTTCAAGACACTACCATGACTGAAGTAGTTCCAGAAGTTGTTCATGAGTTTGAAGATCCGCAAGAACCTGTAGATCCACCCTGTGAGGATAACTCTCACAAGAGGAAACCTGCATGGGCTATAGAGCTCATTCAAGATGCAGAAAGATTTGGCATTCCAGAAGAAGAACACAGAGCAAAGAAGAGAACCAGATCACATACCAGCTATGTTTCTTTACTATGTGACATTATGAACAAAGAGCCTTCCAGTTATGAAGAAGCAACGGAAAAGAAAGAATGGAAGGATTCCATGGTTGAGGAATACCAATCAATAATGAAGAATGATGTTTGGGATGTTGTCCCAAGACCTAAAGAGAAGTCTGTTGTGACTTCCAAATGGATCTACCAAATCGAGCATGCTGCAGATGGCAGTGTAGAGAAATACAAGGCAAGATTCGTAGCTCGTGGCTTCTCTCAGAAAGAGGGAATATATTATGAAGAAACTTTTGCACCTGTAGCCAGGTATACTTCCATCAGAACAGTACTTGCCCTGGCTACAGCAATGAAATGGAAAATACACCAGATGGATGTCAAGACTGCTTTCTTGAATGGTGTAGTTGAAGAGGAAGTATATGTGGAGCAACCACTTGGTTTTGAAATACATGACAGGGAGTCATATGTGTGCAGATTGAAGAAATCCTTGTATGGCTTGAAACAAGCTCCCAGAACCTGGTATGGTAGGATGGACAATTTCCTATCTAGTTTGGGATTTACCAAGAGTAAATCGGATTCCAACCTCTACTACAAGGTTGAGGAAGGGAATCCTGTGATTCTACTCCTGTATGTGGATGACTTATTTGTAACAGGAGATGATAGACTGATTGCAGATACTAAGAGGAAGCTTGTTGCTGAGTTCGATATGAAAGATTTGGGAATGATGCATTATTTCCTAGATATGGAGGTGTGGCAGAGTGTAGGTGGGATCTTCCTTGGTCAAGGAAAGTACACAATAGATATCCTAAAAAGATTCGGGATGATGAATTGTGAGGCCATGGCCACACCTATGGCATCGAATATGAAGCTTCTATGTGATGCTTGATTTGAGTCGGTTGATGTCTTTATGTATCATCAGATGATTGGGTCCTTAATGTACCTGATGAACACAAGACCATATATTTGCTTTTTTGTGAACACATTGAGCCAGTTCTTGACGGATCCAAGGAGTGTTCACCTGGTTGCTGTAAAGCATGTTCTGAGGTACCTGAAGGCTACAGTGGATTATGGGCTCAAGTATGAAGCGAATCAAAAGTTTAACCTGCAGGGTTATGTTGATTTAGATTGGGCTGGTAGTGCTGCAGATAGGAAGAGCACATCTGGATGCTGCTTGAGTATGGGATCAGGTGTGATCTCTTGGTTTAGCAGGAAGCAGTCCTGCGTAGCATTTAGTACAACTGAGGCAGAGTATGTTGCAGCCTGTTCAGCTAGTTGTGAGGAAGTATGGCTACGGAAGCTACTGTCTAAGTTATTTGATCTCCTGTTGGATGCTACTGGTATCTTCTATGATAACCAGAGTTGTGTGATGCTACTGGGTTTTCCCCATGGAAACTCTGTGTCTCTTGTCTCTCATGCTTTTGATTCTTGTGATGCTTGTCATGCTTATTGTGATTGTTATGCATTGATATACTCGATATGTTATTCTTTCAATAAAGATCCAAGAGTATTGTGAATTAATGCTCAAAATTTAACAGTTAATGCATGGCCTTCTAACTTCTGTTGGGAAAATGAGATATTTTGATCCTCAACTATTTCATGGATTCTAAAATAATCCTCCAACTACTACAACCAATGATTCAGTTTCAGAGCATTGATATCACCTTAATATGGCTTGATGTCCACTTTCGCTTCCATCTTGAAGAGAGACTAAGAAGGAATAAGGTATTGGAACTTAGTTTCTCTCTCCCAGGCTCTTTCATCGACTCCTTTTCTAGGTCACTTTTATCTCTTTTTTTCCCCTTAGATCCAAAATCTGATTCAGAGCCTTCAAAATCCATGAAAGGTTGAAACTTGCTCTCCAAATATTCTACGAGGATAACATCTTGTGTGAGATATCGATGAATTGTATTTTGAGTGTTGAAATTTGTTTCTCATAATCGTCCACAGCTCCTTGCATAGTATTGTCTACCATGGCTAAGGTTTGAGGAATTTTTTTCTAGCAACTACTGGATCTTACAACTACCCACAAAACCCAAAAGAAAAAATGCTCTGATACCAATATGATCTGTAAACTGCCATGGATATTCCACTAGAATAGTTCATCACAACGTATCTTACAACTTAGTTCTTATTTTATCAGCTTGTTTTTAATAAAGTCCAAATAACTAGAACTAACAAGAATAACAAGATAAAGTAAGTACACAATCCACACAATAACACAAGATATACCCTAGGAAAACCTACTATGGGGAAAACCCCAGCCACAAATGATGACTATGCCTTGCTCTTTGTATCAAATTGCAAATACAATGGAAATGGTACTCTCTATGGAGTTACCTAGGAATCTACAACCATAACGGATATTAGAGGATCTCTTATCTCCTCTTTTTTCTCTAATATCCACTCTTGTGTTGTTTCTCAACTATGGAAAAATACAATACATCAAAAGAATCGAACCCCCTTCTCTGATATTTAACATGGACCAGTAATAGTCTAGGCTTAGGTTTAGGGCTTTTGAATGCCCCAACTCCTGATAAGGATCAGGCTTTTGGTCCTTCTAGAATGTTCTTGAATGTCCACACATGGCTAGCTCCACATGTGTGAGAAATGAGAGCTAATGTGGAATCCACCTAGTACCATGAGGAATTTGAGAATAGAACTCTAAAGTTTCAAAGAAGACAACATAAGAGAAAAGGATGAATATCGCGAACTAAATACTATTTTGCTGCAGAAGTTAATAGAAATAAAAAATAATCAGCAATTGGTTCATACTTCGAGTAACACAACAAATGATACATCAAAAAGAAGAAGAACTTGAAGCTTAGAACCAGAAATTACTGTTAAGTAAAAATCTGAATGTAGTTCCTCATCTGAGGCAAAATCTTACTCAAATAGCTCTAGAAGCAGCTCATCTAATACATCCTCTTATTATCCTAAGAAAAAGTGTAAACACTCAAGTTGTAAGGGATTGAAAGGGGAGTTTAAAAAGATAAAGGCTTTGAATTTCGATGGAGAGTCAAAATCAAGTAAACAAGATGAACAATGGCTACTAGGAATGTCTAAGTATTTTTGAGTGTATGCCTACCCAAGTGACCTGAAAGCTCATTTAGGCATTTACAATCTGAACAGGAAAGATCCTAGATGATGGAGAGATATAAAGTTGACTAAGAATCTGAAAGAAAGAAAATTTAAGTGGAAATAATTCAAGAAAATGTTTAAGGATAAATATATGTTCGAATGATTTTATGACAGAAAGATTAAAGAATTTCACGAGTTGAAAATGGGATCCATGACCATGGATAGATTGATTAATAAATTTTTAGGGTTATTACATTATGTTCCATACATCAAAGAAGATAAAATTAAGATTCAAATATTTTGAAGTTGTCTTCTAGCATATTGTAAAACTAAGATTGAGTTTGATGGACCAAATACCTTAGACGAAGCTTTGTATAAATATAAATTAAGTTATGACTACAATCAAAATAAATATGAAAACAAAATATTCATGAGCATAAATGAACATTTTTTATTGATGAAAGAAGGGATATAAACCACCACCTCACATAAATCAATACAGTAACTTTCCAAATAGCAAGGGATTTGATAATAGAAAATTTTAGAACACTAGAAATTTTGGCAAAAGTGAATTTTAGTCTAATAGTCCATCTTAGAGCATAAAGAAACCAATGACGTACATAGAAAACAAGAGAGTACCAAGGATAGTGAAATGTTGGGGATGTCAAGAACCTCATTATTATAAAGAATGTCCTCATAGGAAGGATAAGACCTTGAAAAACATTCAGGAGGAGATGGTAGTTAATGATATTGCTAGCACTCCCAAAATATGTGTCGCCTTAGAAAACCAACAAGTTGATCATTAATCCATAATGGTGGAAATTGAAGGTAAAATATCTACAAAACCAGTTACGATTTTAGTAGACCCGATTTCATGTTGTAGTTACATTTCCCCAAAAATTGTGGATTCATGTCAATTAATAAAATGTAAACATAGTAAATCTTGGCTTATTTACTCAACAACAAGAACTAAAAGGAAAATATCAGAACTGATAAAAGAGTTCCCTTTAAATATGAATGGAATGGACACAACAATTAATCTAAATATTCTACCGTTGGGATTTTACAATGTATTGATAGGAATGGATTGGTTAGAGAAACACCATGTGGTACTGAATTGCCTAGACAAAACTTTTACTCATATTGATGAAGAGGGAAATTCCAGAGTGGTAAGTGGCGTACCTAGAAAAGTGTAAGTTAGACAAATTACATCCCTACTAGTTAAAGGATGTGTGTGAAAGGGATGTAAACTATATGTTGTAAATATTCAAACTTTTGCAGAAGAGCCTAAACAAAACTTAGAAGTGGTCAACTGGATAGGTCAACTTGCGGGATGCATAACTTCTTCATATGGACTCCATTTGAGGCAATTTTAGGACCATTGGAAAGCTCTTGGTGTGTAAAATATTGCATCTTGGTCCAAAGTAAGGTTTAAGTGAAAAAAAGTGTCATTTAAACCCTCAAAAAATCCTCAAAATTTTTCAAAAGGTTTTCGGCCCCAAATCTGAAAAGTGAGGCCTACCTCTAAAATGGGCCCTATAAGCCAATTCATAAAATTTCCTGACCCCAAAAGCTCAGAATAGGTTGTTGATGTATATGTAACTTTAGAATGTATTTCACCCATGTATTTCATATATGTATTTTGTACTCCTATAGAGATGGTATTATTCCTCTATACGGAAGTGTCGTCATTGATATTGTAAGTGTCGTAACTTATACTTGATGGGTTATTAGACCACCTTGTTGGGGTCGGCCCTATATAAGTCATGTGGGTCGAAGGGTTATTAGACCACCCTATTCGGAGTCAGCCATGTGGGTCAAATGGTTATTAGACCACCAAGTGTGGGGTCGGCCCGGATTAAGTTAACCATGGGTTAAGCTAGACATGTAGGCCCCATTAGTTTATTGGGCATGACATAACAAGTATAAACAGAGATCGGGAGATCTCTATTTGATCATTCATTCTCACACTTCTCTCATTCGGAAAGTGGCGCACTTGTGAGGAGGAGGCTATACTGCTAGGAGAAGACTATCTCTTGTATTCTGGTTGTATCATTGCTCTATCTATCTTTGAGGAAGTTATTGGGGTTTTTCACCTTTATGGTTTTCCCCAAGTAAACTCTGTGTCTCTTGTGTGCTTGCATTATTGCGTCCATGATTGATATGCTGTGGATTTGCTGTACATGTTGTTCTCTCAGTTAATATCCTTGATCAGATTGAAGTAAATTTTGAAAATTTAACATGGTATCAGATCTAGCCTGAAAGAAGGCATGATATGGCATGTATGACACTTGTTGCACTTACGATGCTAGGGCTTGATATAGCAAAAACCAGTCATCGTAGTACTTTCTCTATAAATCCATTTTGGCGTAGTTTTCGGATCTAAAAATTTTACAGGTCCAAGATCAGATCCCCATGTATCTTTCATCCAAAGGAAAACTTTTAATTCGTTGTACTTTGTGATTTATGATATGTACAATATAGGGTTTCTGCCTCTTCCAGATCTCAGTAATAAACAGGTGACCTTGGAAAAAAGGTAATAACTTGGGCTAGGAAGCTCCAAATGAAATTTCGTAAAACTTTACAAGTAGTACATAGAATTTAATATCTCAGGAAATGTTTTCAGAGGCAGACGTTGAACCAGTGACACGTGGAACGCCGTACAAGTTTGCTCTCCTATTTTATCCCATAAACAAGTCACATTGCGACACTTAGCATAAATCTCTCTCATAGAATCCAATTGAGGTCAGACCTATCGGGATGGAAAGATGACAGGTCAGGATACCACAAAAAAAAATTTCAGACCATGTGGATCGAAAAGTGCGGAGTTACACCAGAAACAATCAGGTACATATTTCTGTCAAAACATAATTATTTTTGAGCACCTTCATTCATGGCTTCCGGAATCTACGGTTTCGAAGAAAGTTGGAATTTTTGTAATCGGAGACTATGGCTGAATTCTACTCATCAAAATAGAAATTTAGAGACCAAGATCAGAATTTTTGGTTGGGCAGAACACCAGGCTTGATCAGACCCTAGTTCGGGACTTTGATCGGAAAAGTGGAAAATTAGGGCTTCTGCAAAAATGGGAATTTTTGAAATCAGTGACCATGGCTAGAAGCTCCTCAAAAAAATAGAATCTTAGAGCTTTGGATCAAACCTTTTGATTGGGAATAAGAGTGGGCTTCATCAAACCCCAGTTCGGGGTCACGTCCAGTGAATCCAGAAGTTTCAAAGGCAAAATTGAGGAGTGAAACTTTGCAGTTTTCAAATTCTAAATATACCGGCTTGATCAGCTCATCAAGGCGCATATTTCTATCCTTTCGGAAGTTTGAATTTTTGGGGTTTCTCTGACAAACCCTAATCCAGCTCTAGGTCCAGTTCTTGCAAATCAAGTGGATTGGGTTAATCCTAGAAGAAGATGGATTGGTCACCTGCATAAGTGAAAAAGTTCCTGTCTCAGAGGGAGATGAGGTTAAGGCCTTCCATAAGAAGATTACAAGCAATCTTGACAAGTATGGCTTACAGGTATGTCTCGAATTTTGTTCATGGTTAAGTTTATGATATGTTTGTCTTCATATCATTACAGTACAATCTTGATTAATTACTAGACTTGTCGTATCACCTTAATAGAAGATATTCATTGATTAAGGTTTTGAAACTTATGATTGTACTAATGCATTGTGATGTTGTATGAGGTTTATGTTGTTCGCGAACATAAAGGTACACCAAGAAAGACAAATCATGTTCTACTTCAAGAACATATGATCATGGTGACATCAAGACAAAGATTCATCCATTGTCATGGATCACATAGAATATCTACTTACGAGGTATGTATAACTTGGTTCTACAATGGTTAACTTATGAGACATGCAGGTTACTAGCACAAGTCACTGAAGAGAACCAAAAGACATTATGCGGGTATGTTAGACATAACTAGCTAGCATGCTAATCCGGGTATGTTTTTCCTATATCAAACTAGAATCCTACCTTGTGTTAGGATCTTATACTATTGTGTTGTTGATAATGATTATTCATTAAGTCATAGGTTTGAATAGTCATGGTTGTATGCATATTATGTTTCTTACCATAATTGATGATATGACTAACCAAAAGAATCATGAAGGTATAGGTTTGAGTAATCACGGGTTTTATGCATATTATATCTCATAGTTTTCAGAACAAATTCTTACACATAAAGAAATATGTCATACAGTCATGCGGGTTGAAGGGTTTTTAGACCACCCTATTGGGAGTCGGCCATGTGGGTCAAAGGGTTATTAGACCACCAAGTGTGGGGTCGGCCTGGATTAAGTTAACCATGGGTTAAGCTAGACATGTAGGCCCCATTAGTTTATTGGGTAGGACATAACAAGTATAAATAGAGATCGAGAGATCTCTATTTGATCATTCACTCTCACACTTCTCTCATTCAGAAAGTGGCGCATTTGTGAGGAGGAGGCTCTGCTGCTAGGAGAAGACTATCTCTTGTATTATGGTTGTAGCATTGCTCTATCTATCTTTCAGGAAGTTATTGGGGTTTTTCACCTTTATGGTTTCCCCCAAGTAAACTCTATGTCTCTTGTGTGCTTGCATTATTGTGTCCATGATTGATATGCTGTAGATTTGTTGTACATGTTGTTCTCTTAGTTAAGATCCTTGATCAGATTGAAGTAAATTCTGAAAATTTAACATAGGTTACAAGTTATATACTAATCCATTTCAGATCATCTTTTGATTTTGTTTTGTATTTTACTTTACAACAATCCTAGGGGAAAAAATTACGGGGTTAAGATCCAAGACCTTCTAGAAAGAAGGTGAAATTTGTGAATTGCATTGAAGTGTCATTCCGGTAAGTCACTTAAAAACATTTCCATGAATTTACCTGTTGCTCATAATCCCTCACCAAAATATGGCCATCTACTAGTGAATTGTTAAAAGTCAGTGGTAGTAAAGGAAAGGATAAAAAGGTTTGCAACAAGCCAATACATCATATTTTGACCTTGCCTAGGGAGGAGGTTAGGCATGTATCCCTTTCATCCAAGTGCAATTTTAGGTCGAAGGAAAATATTGTTTCAGGAAGTGAGAAAGGCTACAATAATATTGACTTTGACTATTACGTTGGTGGTAATTATAACTTAATACCTAAGAGGAATAAAGAAGATCCAAAGGGTACAATTTTTGGATGATTGAGGAAAGAAATTCATAAAGATATTGGCCCTAGTATAGTTGGTAGGAAATTCTTATTCCATCATGCATAGGAAAAGGCTATTAAAGAAATAAAATAGGGGTGACAATGCCTGATTATTGGTGTTCTGATAATAGGTACACCCAATATTTTCAATCCCAAATGATAGTTTTATCCATGAACATCGAGGCTATAGGAATCCATTCTGAAATCATGGCTCTTAGACATACTATTGAGAAGGAAAAACTTGATATCATTCTATTACAAGAGTTTATGGGGAAGGGTGATCCTCTAGTAGGTGATTTGTAAAGATTACGTAAGGGTTAATATTTTTAGCATTAGATTCTAATTAGTTTTTTGGAGGCATTATTACTAGTGTTATAATTATATTTGCCACCCTTGAGACTCATTGAGTACCCAATGTTGTCATATTGCTGAAACACCCACTTATACCCTTGATTTCCCCATCTCTCAAACCATATTCACCCCGTGCATGCCTAATAGGGAGAAACCATCATCCCATCATCCATTGACAAGAAGCGACCATCTCTTCTTGATCACACCTTACACCACTACTGGGGAGCAACCAAGTCTACTTCCTTATAGAATGAGCATTTTCAAGGAGATGAACATGTAATGAGATGGATCCTTCGCATTATGGGCTTGGGAACTTGTACATGAATAAGATTTCACTAAGTTCTAGGAGTATAGATATATCCTACCATCTTCTCCATCAATCTATATAAGGAATGGAATTTCAAGGGAGAAGGGGATTCTTGCAAGACTCGAGAGTCCTCCAATTTGGGAACTTTATTTTCTTCTATGTCTAATAGATCGGATGCATACAATTGACAACCTTTCCTAAAACATTCTTCAACTGCAAGGCTGAATTATGCCTAACAAAAACCATCTTTGGAATTCCCTTTATTATCATTGTGTTTCCTTCTTCATCAATGCATTCAAAATTCTTGTTGTAGCAATCAAGTTTAGCTTGATGTGCTTCTAACCAATCCATTCCAATGAGTAAATCACAAGAACCAACTAGAAAAATATTCATATTTTCCCATGTGAAGAGTATATCCATATCTAAAGGACATTTCTCCACCACTTCACTAACTTTTCTCTTAGTTACAATGGCTTGTATGAACAACCATGATTTATTATTCTTTATTTTTTCAAAAGCACAAATCTCAACAATTCTAGGAGTACCATAGCTATGAGTAGATCAAGGGTCAATTAAAATAGAAATAGATTGTTGATTTCTAAAAGACTAGAAAATTCAGTGGGCAGGTTCATGTCATAGGTTGTAAATTCAGGTATTTCTAGTCATTCTCCAATTTGTCTTCAATTTGATGGGGATCCTGCTAAACATAAATATTCTTTTAAATTTAACGATTGTTGTCTTGAAGAAGAGGATTTTCTTTCTCTGGTTAGGGAAATTTGGAATACACTTGAGGTTCCTAATGGGGCCTCTGCTATGGATAGATTGATGGAGAAGCTTAGAAAACTCAAAAGAATTGTGGTTACGTGGGAGAAGGAGAAGAAGCAGAGTTTAATTCAAAAATTAGTTGAGGTTGAAGAAAATTTGGAGAGGGTTTATGAAGCAAATCATTCTAGAATTTTTTTGATTGAGGAAATAGGTATTCTGGAAAATCTAGAGGCTAAGGAATCTAGGTTGTTGAAGATTAATGAGGAGGCCTAGAGATTGAAGAGCCAAGTTGTTTGGTTATCCCAAGGGGATAATAACACCAATTTCTTTCATAAATATGATAATTATACAAGAATCTATAATGTTATATGGGATATTAAGGATGTCCATGGAAACTTGGTAAACTCTCAAGGATATTTGGAAAATGATTTTGTAGAATTATTCTCAAATCACTTTAAGGATCCTGGAGGTGCACGTATAACCTCTATGTTAAATATACAACATCAGGAGAAATTCTTCTAACCAATATTGTGTAGCCAAGATTGATCCTCCCATATAGAGGTGAGCACTTTGATTTACTTTCGTGTAAAGGTTAGTCCTCCCGTATAGAGGTAATTGATCAAAGTAATGATGTTGTAAATTATTGTTGGAGAAGGCTTCAGACTTTTGTGTCAAGTACTCATGATTATCATGTGAACCTTTCATATAAAGGTATCCACAAGATGGACCTACCGTATAGAGGTGAACCTTCTGTATAATGGTATCCATGAGATGGACCTCCCATATAGAGGTGGGCCATCCCTCTAAAGGTCATGCTTTACTTGTTAAAAGCATTTAATGTTGTGTGATGTATTATTAACCATGATCACCAGTTTCTATTAAGTATCCCTTAGATATTGATCACCTCTAAAGTGAATTACTTTAGCATATGATCTTTGGTCCAAAATAATATAATATGATCATAACATCCGATAATTATTCTTAGTATAATGTAATGTGATGGATAATTAAAGTTAGCACATATTGAAAATGAAGTAAGAGATAAATAAATAAAAGATAAAGCATAGAGATCAAGAGAATTCAAAATTTCCCATGCAGACACTTCAGCTAATTAAAGAGAACTCGAATTGTTAAAGCTTAAGTCATAAAGCTTCAGCTAAGTATCAATGTATGCCTCAATGGATGCTTCAGTTAAAGATATGGCTCAGTTAAATAAAGAACTCACAGTGGTCACTTCAAGTAAATCAATCAGCATAATTTTAGTTAACTCATTTTTAAATAAGAAGGACTAGTTAACTAAAGTGTTTTCACTCTAGTTAAACTAAAAGACGACACTTCAATAAATCAAGGAGAATCAGTTAAAGAGAGTTAAATAAATGACAACAAAGAAGATCTAGTTAACAAAGTGATGACACTTAAGTTAGCCACCTAACTAAGTGAGCAAGCTTTCAGTTAAGAGGCAAGTTCATCCTAAGTGACAACTCAGTGAGATAAAGCACCGCATGAGAAGTGGGGCGCACCTTTGAATGCAAGATTAATACATCTAGTTTGAGGGTGTTTTCATCCTGAAGTTAGAAGATAAAAAATGAAGAGAAGAATGTATAAATATTTTATACGGGATTGATGAATCCAATGTGAAGTGAATTCTCTTCTCCTTTCAAGGAAAGGTGCTTCTCTTTGTGTGCAGCATATTATTATTGAAGGCAAGGCACTTCTATGATTGATCTCTCTTCTCTATTGCTTCTGTATCTTCACCAAGAGTGTTTGGTGATCTCTTATATTCTGAAAGCAATATGACATGTTGTAAAAGAAAGCATTATGTGCTATCCATTATATTATAATCAGAAGAATTGCTGGGTGTTTTTTTCTCATAGTTTTGAGGATTATCCCTAGGTTATATCTTGTGTTATGGATGTATAAATTTCATGTGATTGAATTGTCTCATTGTTTCAAGTTTCGACATCTAAAATAATTAAGTATCAAATACCAACCAAATATTAACATGGTATCAGAGCTCAGGGCGTGAAGGAGCTCAGTTCTGCATGCCAGTTAGAGCCTACATTGATCCTGAGAAGTTGAGCACAATATTTGAAGACTATGGAATCAGTCTTTGTGCGATTGGAAGACCGTCTTAAGGGCACCTCAAACTTCAACACTTGGAAGGCTAGGATTATCAACATCCTAGAGGAACATGACTTGGATGGATATGTATCCACTATGGTGGAGGATCCTAAATCTAATGTAGGGCACATCAAATTCAATAAGAATCAAGCTAAGGAAAAAAAGATCATCTATGATTCAGTTAAAGATAACTTGATGCCCGTGATCACACCGCTGAAGACCACGAAAGAATGTTATGATACATTGACTAATCTATATGAGAAGATGGCCTTGATTCAAAAGAGAGCATTGAATAATAAGCTTTGAAAATTAAATATGGATACAGATGACACAGTTGCCTCCTTCTTCACCAAGATCTCTCGGGTAAGAGATCAACTTGCTAGTATTGGTGTAGTGGTGGATGAAGATGACATTCTCCAAACCACTATTGATGGTCTCCCATCCTCAAGGGAGACATTATTGGCTGCGGTAAATGGTTGATAGGTACAACCTAACTTTGAAAGGTTGTGGCATGACTGCCTCCAAGAGGACTGGTGAATCCATAGCAATTCAGTATGCATCAAAGAAGAAAATATTGCCCTCATGGCAAGAATGAAGAAAGGAAAGAAACCCTTGTTCCAAAAGAAGTTTTCTCATCCAAAGAAGAATGAGTTCAACAAAGGCTTTGACAAGTTAAAATCTAGATGCTACAATTTCAACAAGAAAGGTCATTTCTCAATAGAGTGCAAAGCAAAGCAGAAAGGAAAGTTTCATGCTTCTACCGCCATAGAATATCAAACCACTCAAAAGAATGCATGCAAAGAAAATGATACAAGAAGGGAGTTTTACCTTGTCTCATTCCTTTCGGGATCCGTCATCACAAGTGCATACACATGGTTGATTGACAGTGGTGCATCCAAACATATGATTGGTTACAAACATTCCATCACTAACCTAAAGAAGAAAAAGTTCACATGCATGGTAGAGTTGGGGGACAACTCAACATATTCGATCCAAGGAGTTGGATCCACCACATTCCAACTGAGCACTAGTGATATTTTACATGTGGAGGACATTCTATATGTTCTAGGATTGAGGAAGAACCTCCTATCAGACTGGTTTTTGAAAACAAAGGCTTTCGAGTTATCTTCATGGATAACAAAGAACTTTTATTGCTAAAGAACAAAATCTTAGAATATACTGCTGTGATAGGAGTTCGAGAGAGAGGACTCTACAAGGTACTTAGGAAGTACATTCAAGATATGATTCACCACACTATTAGTCCATGCGAGCTATGGCACAGAAGGCTTGGATACCTACACTACAAAGCACTACCAGGACTTCAAAACATGGCAAAAGGTATGCCTGTATTTGATTTTGATCATGATAGTGTATGTTGGGGTTGTGCACCTGTGAAGAATATTAAGAAAATTTTTTCCAGCAGTACTACTAGATCTAAAGGGATTTTCGATTTAATACATTTTGATGTATGTGATCCTGTGTCACCCCCCTCCTTGAGTGGATTCTTATATTATGTATTGTTCATAGATGATTTTTCTAGGAATTCATGGATTTATTTCATGAAGGCTAAAAGTGAAACTCTTACAAATTTAGACTTTAAAGCCCTAGTTGAAAATCAGAAAGAAAAGCACATTCGTGCATTAAGGTTTGATAATGGAGGTGAATTTGATTCACATGCATTTAATGAGCTATGTAGTGATGCAGGAATATGTAGACAGTTATAAGTACCATACAACCCTCAACAAAATGGGGTTTCGCAAAGGAAGAATAGAACCATATGTGAGGTGGAAAAATCCATGATGCATGATCAAGATATGTCTACCTCATTATGGGAAGAAGCCACCCGTATAGCTGTGTACATCCATAATAGAAGCTCACGTTCCATTCTAGATGAGAAGACACCAGAAGAAGTGTTTACCAGTGAGAATATAGACATATCACACTTGAGGATCTTCGGGATCCCAGTATACATTCATGTACCAAAAGAAAAGAGAACAAAGATGGAGCCTTCTGGAAAGAAAGGAAACTTTGTGGGTTATATTGAGTCATCCAAAGCATACCGAATATATGTACCTGGTGAGAGACGCATTGAAGTCAGTCGAGATGTTACCTTCCATGAGGAAGCTTATTTCAAAATATCGAAAGAGATTTAATGTGATTCAAATATGGAGGATCCCAAGTCTGATTCTACCCCTTTAGAGTTAGAGAGGAATAAATTAGAAGATGCCTCAGATTCGCTAGCTCCTGAAGAACCAGTAGAACTGGTTGAGAGGTCACCTAATGAACCTCTTGCTAAAAGAATATCTGCTTGGTGCAAAGACATCTTACAAAATGTAGAGAAACATGGAGCACCACCAGGCTCATCCAGAGAGTGCAAGCAACCTAAAATATATTCGAGGTATGTTGCATTGATGAGTCACATCAGTGATTCAGAACCATCCTCATATGAAGAAGTTGCAAAGAAGCAAGTTTGGAAATATGCAATGACATAAGAGTACAACTCTATAATGGAGAATGATGTTTGGGAGGTTGTTCCCAAACCTGATGGGAAGTCCATTGTGACTTCCAGATGGATTTGCAAGATAAAGTATGATGCAGATGGTAGCATTGAGAAGTATAAATCCATATTCGCTGCCATAGTTTTCTCTCATAAAGAAGGCATCGATTATGATGAGACCTTTTCCCTTGTGGCAAGGTACACCACAATCCGAGCAATGATTGCACTTGCATCTGCTCTAGGATGGAAACTTCACAAGATGGATGTGAACACAACCTTCCTCAATGGTGAGGTTGAGGAAGAGGTTTATATTCAGCATCCTAAAGGATTTTTGGTGCATGGGAAGGAGTCCCATGTTTACAAGCTAAACAAATCTCTATGTGGTCTTAAGCAAGCCCCTAGAGCTTGGTGCTCCAAAATTGATAGCTACCTTCAGAAACTATATTTCAGTAAGAGCGAAGTTGATCCAAATTTGTACTTCAAAGTAGTGAAGAACCAACCATTGATATTGGTTCTGTATGTTGATGATTTTTTTATCACTGGAGAGGAACATTTGATTGCTTGGTGCAAGAGGGAGCTCACCTCAGAGTTTGAGTTGAAATACTTAGGTCTAATGCACTACTTTCTTGGCCTTGGGATCTGGAAAAGAAAAGATGAAATTTTTCTGTCTCAAGGGAAGTACACTGTGGATATATTGCACAGGTTTGGCATGATAGATTTCAAATCTACGACTACACTGATGGTTTCCAATTTTAGGAAACTTCACGAGTCACGCTCTGGATCAGATCCATTAGATCCCACTTTGTATAGACAACTTATAGGCTTGCTAATGTACTTGATACATTTCAGGCGTGGTATATGTTATGTTGTGAGCATTTTGAGTCAATTTATGTCTGATACGAGACATAGACATTGTACAACTATTAAGCATGTGTTTAGGTACCTTGGAGGTACAATTTCATATGAAATCATATATTCCTCCAATGGAGGAGTCATGTTACTTGGTTATACATACTCAGACTGGGGAGGAAGCATTTTGCATCGTCAGAGTACATCCGACTACTTTTATAGGCTAGGATTAGCTATGATATCTTAGTCCAGGAGGAAGCAAGGCTCTGTAGCCCAGATCACTACCGAAGCAGAATACATAGCTGCTAGTGTTTCCTGCTGAGAATAAGTGGCTTAGAAATGTTGATGTATATGTAACTTTGGAATGTATTTCATATGTGTATATTGTACTCCTATAGAGATGGTATTATTCCTCTATACGGAAGTGTTTGTATTCCTATAGAGATGTTATTATTCCTCTATACGGAAGTGTCGTCATTTATATTGTAAGTGTCGTAACTTATACTTGATGGGTTATTAGACCACCTTGTTGGGGTCGGCCCTGTATAATTCATGTGGGTCGAAGAGTTATTAGACCACCCTATTGGGGGTCGTCCATGTGGGTCAAAGGGTTATTAGACCACCCTATTGGGTGTCAGCCCAGTCAGCTTTGTGTTATGTGGTTAAATTGAGGCTGACCTAGTAAAGGTTATTAGGCAAGTCAAGTCAAGTATAAATAGAGTGTGGGAGGCACTCTATTTCATCATTCTATTCTCACACACACTCTTTGGAGGGTGGCGCACTTATGGACAAGGAGAAGCTACTGCTAGGAGATATATATCTCTTATGCTTGGGTTGTATCATTGCTCTATCTATCTCTGAGGAAGTTATTGGGGTTTTTCACCTTTATAATTTTTCCCAAGTAAACTCTGTGTCTCTTGTGTGCTTGCATTATTGTGTCCATGATTGATATGCTATATATATGTTGTACATGTTGTTCTCTCAGTTAAGATCCTAGATCAGATTGAAGTAAATTCTGAAAAAACTAACATGGTATCAGAGCTCGCCTGAAAGAAGGCATGGTATGGCATGTATGACACTTGTTGCACTTGTGATGTTAGGGCTTGATATAGAAAAAACCAGTCATCGTAGAACTTTCACTATAAATCCATTTTGGAAAAATTTTTAGATCAAAAATTTTTACAGGTCGAATATTAGATCCCGATGTACCTTGTGTCCAAAGGAAAACTTCTAATTCGCTGTACTTTGTGGTTTATGATCTGTACAATCTAGGGTTTCTGCCTCTTCCAGATCTGAGTCATAAACAGGTGACCTAGGAAAAAAGTTCATAACTTGGGCTAGGAATCCCCAAATGAAATTTAGTAAAAAGTGACAGGTACTCCACAGACTGTACTTTCTCAGGTAACGTTTTCAAAGGCTGAAAATGAACCAGTGACATGTGGCACTCAATACAAGTTCGCTCTCATGTTTTATCCCATAAACAGGTCACGTTGCGACACTTGGCATAACTCTTTCTCAGAGAATCGAATTGAGGTCAGAACTGTGGGGTTGGAAATATGATAGGTCAGGATACCACACATAGAAGTTTCAAACCCTGGGGATCCGAAAGTTCGGAGTTACACCAGAAACAATCAGGTGCATATTTCTGTCAAAACATAATTATTTTTGAGCAGCTTCATTCATGGCTTCCAAAATTTAGGGTTTAGGAGAAAGATGGAATTTTTGTAATCACAAACCATGGCTGAATGATACTCATCAAAATCAAAATTTAGAGACCAAGATCAGAATTTTTGGTTGGGCAGAAGGCCGGGCTTGATCAGACCCTAGTTTGGGACTTTGATCGGAAAAGTGGAACATTAAGGCTTCTGCAAAAATGGGAATTTTTGAAATCTGTGACCACGGCTAGAAGCTCCTCAAAAAAATAGAAGATTAGATCTTTGGATCGAACCTTTTGATTGGGCAGAAGGGTGGGCTTTATCAAACCCTAGTTCGGGGTCATGTCTAGAAGATTCAGAAGTTTCAAAGGCAATTTTGAGGGGTGAAACTTTGCAGTTTTCAAATTCTAAGTATACCGGATTGATCAGCTCATCAAGGCACATATTTCTATCCTTTCAGAAGTTTGAAATTCAAAGTTTGATTTTTTAGGGTTTCTCTGACAAACCCTAATCCAACTCCAGATCCAATTCCTGCAAATCAAGTGGATTGGGTTAATCCTAGAAGAGAATGGATTGGTCACCTGCATAAGTGAAGAAGTTTCTATTTCAGAGGGAGATGAGGCTAAGGCCTTACATAAGAAGATTACAAGCAATCTCGACAGGTATGACTTATCCAGGTATGTTTCGATATTTGTTCATGATTAAGTTTACAGTATGTTTGTCTTCATATTATTACGGTTAGTACAATCTTGATTAAATTTAGACTTGTCGTATCACCTTAATAAAATTATGAATGCATGATAGAAGATATTCATTGATTAGGGTGTTGACACTTATGATTGTACTAATGCATTATGGTGTTGTATGAGGTTTATGTTGTCTGCTAACATGAAAGGTACACCAAGAAAGACAAATCATGTTCTAGTTCAAGAACATATGATCATGGTGACATGAAGACAAAGATTCATCCATTGTCATGGATCACATAGAAGATATATTTACGAGGTATGTATAACTTTGTTCTATAATGGTTAACTTACGATATGTGCAGGTTACTAGCACAAGTCATTCAAGAGAACAAGAAGACATCATGTGGGTATGTTAGACATAACTAGCTAACACACTAATCCATGTATGTTTTTCCTATATCAAGTTAGAATCCTACCTTGTGATAGGATCTCTTATATAAGTATACATGGCATGATTGATAATAATTATTCATAGGTTTGAATAATCATGGGTGTATGCATATTATGTTTCTTACCTTAATTGATGATATGACTAACCAAAAGAGTCATGAAAGTATAGGTTTGAGTAATCACGGGTTTAGGCATATTATGTTTCTTACTTTAATTTATGATATGACTAACCATAAGAGTCCTTGAATACTAATGCTTATTATTTTTGTTTGAAATGATCATGACTATACATGCTTAAGATTATTGTGTTTTGATAGTATTGAGAATATACTAATAAATATATGATTATGTATGAGATCTCAAGGATATCACAATAATGATGCTTGTAAGCATGCATAGTGATCGAGGATGGATGTAAGTTCAAGGACAGGTAATACAGGAAGCAAAGACCAAGAGGAAGCACACTCAAGTAATTTCTGCAAGGATGCAGATATTCAGAGGGAGTCAACCACTTCTCACAATCCACATCAGAATGGAGTTGCAAATATTCAGAGGGAGTCCACCCAACAACCAAACAAAGATAAGTATTTGAATTGTCATTTCTTACATATTTGTTTGTTTAAATTATGTTGTTCAATAATGTATATGCTTATGTTCCTAGACTTAGGTTGTGTATTATGCATATTAGAATACTTGCATTAATGAACAGTATACTACTAATATTCATGTGATGGGTAAGTGGCCTATGGCACTGTAGAACATTCCATTGCTACTTATCTAGAATGAAACCTCTTTGCTGACATGTTGGGAGTAGTGCAAACTCTTAACAATGTTCTAGTAGAGATTGGAAGGCATCTAGAAAGTTACAGGATATGGATGAATGTTGTATTAAAGCATTGGCTAAAATAATTGCATGACTGTATGACATATTTCTTTATGTGTAAGAATTTGTTCTGAAAACTATGAGATGTTTCAAATAATGCAATTTAACTTGTTTTGTAGGAAAGATTGTAGCTATTTTCAAACATACACATAAGGAAGAGCCACAAAGACTGAACGAGCTAGGTTTTCTGCAACGTCCCAATGGAGCCGCCGCCAGACCCTGGTCGCACCGGTCCGGAGGCTGGCCGCCCTCCCATCATCGATTTGTTCAAAGAGCTGGTAGCTTCCCTACCTGCCTCCTCGTGAGCTCCGTCCCAACCCGACTCTAGGTTTGTCAAGAGAATAGAGGTACCTGAAGTGATGCTCACCTCAACCGCCTCGAAGTGCAAAGCCATTGCGTTAGCAAAAAAAGGACTGGTCGGACACTTCACGGGGCTTTGGCCCTCGCCCCGCTCTACTGAAGCTTGGCTCAACAAAAATTGGCGTCCTCTAATCCAAGGTGAAGTGCAGCAAATCTTCTGTGGGAAAGGGTTTTTTGTTTTCTACTTTGAGAAAAAAGAGGACCGGGACTTAATCTTCAGGAATGGACCATATTTCATGGGGCCAAGGGGAATGTACCTCAACAAATGGGATCTCTCCTTCGACCCAGAAAAAGATATCCCAAGGGCAGTCCCTGTCTGGGTAAAACTACCGCATCTTCCCCTCCACTGTTGGAATGATGAAGATTTACGGGACATTGGCAACTCTCTGGGGAAATACATTGACAAGTCAGAGCCAAAACCTCCCATGTTCTCTTGTGCAAGAATATGCGTTGAAGTCGACCTGGAGAAGGGCCTCCCAGAAGCAATAGACTTAGCTATGGAAGGATGGAGCCACAGACAAACAGTGGACTATGAATAAATCCCCTTCAAATGTAAGGTTTGTCACGAATACGGGCACTTCGCGAGGCTATGTCCCAAAAGGAAAATACCAGAGGTGGAAGAAACTCAAGGGGGAGAATGGAATGAAGTCTTAAAGAAAAAGGGGAACAAGAACAATGCAAGTACAACGAATAAACCCCCTCTAAAAACCACAGAGCTTTCCAACAAATTTCAGGTCCTGAGCAGGGAAGAAAATGAAGAAGAACAAGAGCAAGGAAAGCAACCTGAAGAACAACAGGGAGACCAGGATCATATTGGAAATGAGGACAAGAACCAAACCCCATCTTCCCCTCAACACGCAGGGGATGGAATAGAACCTTCATTAACCTCAGGAGGCTCAGTAACAAGAGCTAAAGCAAAACAAATACAGGAAGAAACCTCGGAGAGTAAAGAAGAAGAGCAGGAGCCCATAGCCAAAAGAGGAAGAAGACTAAACAAAACTATCAGAGAACAAGAAGCAGCCAGAGAAAGGGCGGCGGGCAAGCAAACCAGTTTGGATCAACATGTCAGAATACTGTCCAGTTCGAAACAGACTCAGGAGGAAAGAAAGGACAGAGCAGGTCCTCTCCAAATCAAAAAATAATGAAAATAGTCTCTTGGAATTGTAGAGGATTAGGCGGGAAGCAAAAAGCAGAGGCAATAAAAAGACTAAAAAAAATGGAGAACATTTCAATCCTTACAATCCAAGAGACTAAAATGCAAAAGGAAGACTGCATCAGCACCATGAAGAAAGTATGGCCCAAAGGAAAAGGAATTGCAGTCAATGCAACAGGAGCTTCAGGAGGACTCATATCCCTATGGGATGAAAGTAAGTATATATGTCTCTCATCTGAAACAAATCGAAATTGGATATTTATTGAGCTAGAAGATATCTCAAACAATGATAGGTTTTGGATAGGAAATATTTATGGGCCGACTTTGTATGGCCAAAAGGAACAGTTTTGGAATCAGCTAATAGACATGCGACCCCTCCTAGCAAATGCCCCATGTGTCCTGGCAGGCGATTTCAATGCCACCATCTCAGCGTTGGAGAGAAAAGGAGGATCTAAAATCAGAGATCCATTCGGAGAAAGGATGGAAGATCTGATTTCGGATTGGAATCTAGTATACATCAAGCCCAAGCAAGGTATCTACACTTGGAACAATAAGAGGGTGGGTCCAAACCACATTGCTGCTCGCCTGGACCATTTTCTCATCAGCTCCTCCTTCCTCCTCAAACCTAAAATCCCTGAATCCAAACTCTTAGCCTCAGCCACCTCAGATCACAGACCCATCGCCCTCTTCTTCACCTCCCCTGGCAACCTGGGCCCCCTCCCCTTCAGGCTCAACCCGACCTGGCTTGAAAATCAACTCTGTATGAACGAAGTTGTCTCAATCTGGAAGCAATTTATACCTGGATCCCCTGGCTATATATGGGAGACCAAAATAAAGCTAACCAAAAAAGCACTAAAAACATGGGCAAAGCAAAATAGCTTAAATCCAGGAGAAGAGCTAGACAAGTTACAAAAGGAAATGGAACAACATCAATTCAAAATGGAGCAGAATACAGTTACAGTAGAAATGCTGAGAGAAGAAAAGAATCTGGATGAAGCAATTCAGAACATAGCTAGAAAAGAAGAAGAGGAATGGAGGCTTAAATCAAGATGCCTCTGGTTGAAGGCAGGAGACAGGAATACCAAATTTTTCCATGCCCAATGCAAAGAGAGATACAGGAAAAAAAACATTCTGAGCCTCACAAGAGAAGATGGCCAAAAGATAGAAGGACAGGACAACATTCTTCAAGAAGCCAAAGCCCACTTTGAAAGGTTATATAATGAAAATGAGGAAATCACCAACGAGGAGTTAGATCAAATGAGCATGGAAATCCCTGCGCTCATCTCTGATTCTAACAATAAGAGGTTAATGGACCAGATCACAGAAGAGGAAGCGAAGAAAGCTGTCTGGTCTCTGCATCCAGAAAAGGCCCCAGGCCCGGATGGACTCCCCATTCTTTTTTATAGGAAACTCTGGATCTGGCTTAAAAAAGACTTGATCAGAATGCTCAATTGGACCAAGGGAAGAGCCAGAATTGGAGGGGCTACTAATTCCACTTTCATAGCTCTCATTCCCAAGGAGAAACATCCCCTCTCCATAGGAAGATTCCGCCCCATCTCACTCTGCAACTCCTCCTATAAAATCCTCACGAAAATCATAGCAAACAGAATTAAAAGGCTCCTTCCTAGAATCATATCCCCAAACCAAGGAGGATTCATGGCGGAACGGCAAATCTATGACAACATCCTACTGGTTCAAGAGGCAATACACTCGAGCATTCAAAGAAAAGACCCAGGTATGGCTATAAAATTGGATATGGCAAATGCTTTTGATAGAGTAAGACATGAATTTCTTTACAAAGTAATGGCAAAATTTGGTTTTGGGGAAGACTTCATAGGATGGATTAAAGCTTGTATTGGTACCCCTTGGATCGCCCCTCTAGTTAATGGCAGACCCTCTTCCTTCTTCCGCCTGACAAGGGGATTAAGGCAAGGATGTCCCCTCTCCCCAAGCCTTTTTGTCATCATGGCAGACTCCCTGAGTAGAAAACTAAATTTTCAACAAATGAATGGCTCCCTTCCAGGCATAGTAATTTCCAAAAATGCTCCCCCTATTAACCATGCAAAATTTGCCGATGACACCATTCTTCTGGGAAGTGCCTCGTCCATCATTGCTTACAGATTCAAAACAACCCTCGACCTCTTCCTTCGTGCATCTGGGGGGAAAACTAACAGCCAAAAATGCAACATTTACAGTTGGAACTGTGGGAATCTCCTCCTTAGAAATATAGCCCTCACCCTTGGCTTCAAACCCTGCTTTGACTGGACAGCTTTCAAGTACTTAGGTATTCCAATCACTCACAAAAAACCTATCACAGCCTCCTGGCAGCCGATATTGGAAAAGATCAAGAATAAGATTAACTCCTGGGGCTCGCGATGGCTTAATCTAGCTGGTAGAGTGACCTTGATTAAAGCAGTCCTCTCTTCTCTCCCCATCTACACTGGAGCCATCCTTCTGGCCCCTAAGACCGTCATGAACAATATATGCCTGGAAATTAGAAAGTTTCTCTGGCAGGGAGGCAGATCTCAAGGCAAAAAGTTTCATCTAGTCAATTGGAACACTGTCAAGGAGAACAGGAAAAGAGGGGGCTTGGGCATTCGGGATCCAGCAGTGATGAGCAAATCTCTGGGAGCCAAAATGGTCTGGAGATTGGTATCTGGACAAAAGGAATGGTGGAAGGAGGCAATCAAGAATAAATATACCAGAGGGCCAAGACAAAGATGTCTTAACAAAATGAAGAAGAATACTGGTACTGCCATTTGGAAGCTCATGCTGGATTCAGCAGACATAATCAAAGATAATATGTACTAGGTTCCAGGGAATGGAAACAAAATCAATATATGGACAGATAGCATAAATGGGGAACAGCCTATGGGCGAGATCCAGGAAATCCAGAATATCAAACTCTGGCTTCAAGATGCAGGAGTAATAAAGCTGGCAGACATGGCCACATGGACATCCACAGGGAAATGGAAGGACTGGAAAAATATGAACCCACCAGGCCACCTTTTAGACAGCTACAAAATCTTCATGCAACTGCTGAACGGGAAATCCCCCCTAAGCGCCAGATCCAAGGACACCAGAGGTTGGGGGAAAGCCGGGAAATACTCAGTCAAAGATGGCTACGCAATGCTCACCAGGAACAATAATCCTCCGCAAACAAAGTGGAAGAAAATCTGGAACAGAGATAGTATCCCAAAGATAAATTACTTTTATTGGATCCTCGCTCACAACAAGCAACTGACAGCTGACAACCTCAAGCAACGAGGTATTGAAGGCCCCTCTCGATGCCCTTTGTGCCAAAACGCGGAGGAGACTGCACAACATCTCTTCCTGGATTGCACCTACGCCAGACAGGTTTGGAATGAGGTCCTCGACCCTCTGATCCACCCAGTCTCTTGTCCTAGACAGTTGAAACAGATGTTGGAGAACTGGAATCACAAAATCCAGGGAGGCTCAAAAAACAAGCCCACCTTTTCTAGAATCTGGAAGCTAATCCCCATGAACATATGTTGGCAAATCTGGCTGGAAAGAAATAGAAGAATATTTGAAGACAAATCAAGATCAGAGGAGAGGCTAGCAAACAAAGCAATAACTCTTATTTCTGAGTCATTGAAATCCAAAAGAGTGGTGCTTTGTGCCAAGGAAGCTCTAAATTGGAACGAATTTCAATGGAGTCAAAGGTTTTTAGCAGTGAGTTCACTTCAGTCCAATTCCCCTTCAGCCTGGCATGAGTGGGAAATCAGAAAAGATCAAGTAATCTTTGGGAAATGGTGGAAGGACCAAGCAAGATTCACAATCTTCTTTGATGGAGCTTCAAAGGGGAACCCGGGGGCGGCAGGCGCGGGGGGGATCATCTTTGATCCCGGAGGAAATAAATTAGTGGATTTCTCCTGGGGACTTGGAATTAGCACCAACAATCAAGCAGAATGGCTTGCCTTGTTCTACTCTCTAGAATTAGCAGTCACCTTCAACATGAATCGCCTTCAAGTTTTTGGGGACTCCAAGCATGTTATACAGGCAATGAACAATGGCACACCCTTAAAGACAGACAAAAACCGGAGAATACAGAAAAGAATAAAACGCCTCACCCTCCCAAAGGATACACTCTACTTTCATGTGCTAAGGGATCTCAACGGCAATGCCGATACTCTTGCCAACAAAGGAGTCAAGTTAGAATTGGGGCATGCTATCCTAAACAATGTCTCATCCTATCATTTTATTCCCTAATGAACTTATGGTTTAATCCCTCTCCACCTTGGATTGGTTATAGGCATGCCAGTTCTCGGTTTAACCCCTCTCCACCTTGGAATTGTTTTAGGCATGATAGTACTTGTTTTAAACAAACTCCACCAAGCTCCCACGGCGACCTTTGTTTTGGTTTACACCCTCTCCACCGCCATCGCATGGCTCGAGCTCCACTTCTCCCTCCACGTGCCTCACATCACGTGCCGGGTACTGCTCTCACGCCCGAGCATTTAACACTCCAGGCGACGGTTGTTGTTTTCATTTGCAATATGGCCATTCCTTCATTCGACGCCCTCGGCCCTGCTCTGCAAAACCTTAGTCTCCAGGAACCCGCAGTGCTTTCTACAGGAAATCTCCCGGCTGATAACGAAATGGATGGAATCAGGCAGGCGATTGCCACCTTGAGCCGTCTCACCTCCGACATTAAGGTCTATCTGTCCAGAACCTACTCTGCAGTGTGCAATACTGATAATAAAATTGATGAACTCGTGGTGGAGGACAAATACATCCACTCCAGGCTTTCCTGCTTGGAATCGCGAATGGAGGATATCGACAGAAACGTTATAGAACTCATGGGGAAGGTTGACAGTGTGAAAAACGACATCTCTGTTCTTGTTTGCAAAACGCAGTGCAGCTATACACAGGAGGCTCCAACGGCAAACCTGGAAATGGCAGAGGCGGCCTCAGTCAACCAGCAGAACTATGGATAATGGCATTTACCTGATGCAGGTTTCTCCCCGCTGTTTAATTTGAATGTTTTTTTGCCTTAAATTATGTAACCAGTTCGTGAGGGTTTACCCCACTAGTAACTGCAGTCTTCTTATGAATTTTGACAGTAAAAAATTTCAGAGGTCAGACTTCAAAAACCTCTGCAATTTTCCCTTGTTAGATGCAGAGTATGAATTTTTGCCAATGTATTGAATGGCTGTGCACAGCCTTTGTTAATATAAACTCCTTCCCTGTTTCTGTTAAAAAAAAGGAAAGATTGTATATCATCACCTACAAAAGAAGGACTACAACATTTTTTTCAGCAACAAAGTTATCTATTGAAGATATTGAATATACTGAAGTTCCCAGGATTCAGGAAGAATGCCATGATCGAGGAGTACCAGTCGATCATGAAGAATGATGTTTGGGATGCAGTCCCAAGACCCGAAGGGAAGTCTGTTGTGACTTCCAAATGGATCTATAAGAACAAGCATGTTGCAGGTAGCAGCATGGAGACTTTTTCTCCTGTAGATAAATCCACTTCCATCAGATTAGTACTTGCCCTAGCTGCAGTGATGAAATGGAAGATACACCAGATGGATGTCAAGACAGCTTTCTTGAATGGTGTAGTCGAAGAGGAAGTGTATGTGGAGCAGCCACTTGGTTTTGAGACACATGACGAGAAGTCATAGATGTGCAAAACTTGGTATGGTAGGATAGACAACTTTCTATCCAGTTTGGGATTTACCAAGAGTAAAGCGGATTCCAACCTTTACTACAAGGTTGAGGAAGGAAATCCAGTGATACTACTTTGGTATGTGGATGACCTTTTTGTTACAGGTGATGATAGATTGATTTCCGACACAAAGAGGAAGCTTGCTGCCGAGTTTGAGATGAAGCACTTGGGGATGATGCACTATTTTCTAGGCATGGAGGTGTGGTAGAGTGCAGATAGAATCTTCCTTGGACAAGGGAAGTTTGTAGTATAGATCCTGAAGAGATTCGGGATGATGGACTGCAAGGCCATGGCCACACCTGTGAAATCAAACCTGAAGCTTCTGTGCAATGCTTCATCTGATCTGGTTGATGTCACTATGTATCGTCAGATGATTGGGTCCTTAATGTACCTGACGAACATGAGGCCAGATATTTTCTTTGTGGTGAACACATTGATTCAGATCCTGACCGATCCCAAAGGTGTTCACCTGGTTGCTGTAAAGCATATTTTGAGGTACTTGAAGGGTACAGTTGATTATGGGCTCAAGTATGATGTGAATCAAAAGTTTAACTTGCAGGGTTATGTTGATTCAGATTGGGTAGGAAATGTTGTAGATAGGAAGAGCACATCTGGGTGTTGCTTCAGTATGGAATCAGGTGTGATCTCTTGGTTTAGCAGGAAGAAATCCTGCGTAGCACTGAGTATAGCCAAAGCATAGTATGTTGTAGCATGTTCGGTTAAGTTGTGAGGCAGTATGGCTTCGAAAGCTACTGTATGAGTTATTTGATCTCCCATTGGAGGCTATTGGTATATTCTGTGACAACCAGAGTTGTGTGAAGCTGTCTGAGAACCCGGTGTTCCACGATAGGTCGAAGCACATTGAGATCAAATATCACTATATCAAGGATATGGTGCAGAGAGGAGAAGTGAAGCTCCTGTATGTTGCGACAGATGAGCAGGTTGCAGATGTACTAACGAAACCACTAGCCAAAGTGAAGTTCAAGTACTTCAGAGAGAGGCTTGGTGTTCTTCAGATTGACGACACTTCAAGGAAGAAGTGATGGACACATCTGCTGGAGCCATTCCAAGCATGGTGAGAGGGGGATCCTTCCCATGGCTATGGATGTAAGCGCTGGATGATGAGCATCAGGATGATGCTCTAGTTACTGCTCTATATATGCATCATGTTGGATGGTTTGATCAGTGTGATCATGTATTTGTATATGCATCATGTTGGATGCTTGATTTGATCAGTGTGATCATGTATTTGTATATGCATCATGTTGGATGCTTAATATGATCAGGTAGATCATGTACTTATGTATGATCAGGTAGACCATGTATGATGATATGTATCAGGTAGATACTTTGTATGCATTAGATGATGATCAGGATGATCACAAATGATGAGCTTCAGGATGTTGCTCCAAATGATATGCATCAGGTTGATGCTATGATGTACATCAGGATGATGTATGGTCAGTATCGGATTGATACTCCATGGCCGTGGAAAGGTTGTGTAGGTAGCATAGAAAATATCCTTTAAAATCCGAATAGGTAGAGCAGTGTGCTCATAACATCTTGGGATGCTCTATCGAGATCCAGACAGGTAGAGTGGTGTGCTCGTAACATCCTTGGATGCTCTGAGTAGTTTTTGCTACAGTTTCGCATAGAAAAGATCCTTTAAAATTTGAACAGGTAGAGCGGTGTTCTCGTAACAACCTAGGATGCTCTATCGAGATCCAAACAGGTAGAGCGGTTTGCTCATAACAGCTTGGGATGCTTTGAGTAGGTTTTGTGAAAGTTCACATAAAAAAGACCCTTTAAAATCTGGATAGGTAGAGCGGTGTGCTCGTAACGGCCTGGGATGCTCTATCAAGATCGAGACAGGAAGAATGGTTTGCTCGTAACATCCTGGGATGCTCTGAGTAGGTTTTGTGAAGGTCAACATGTAAAAGATCTTGGGAGATTCGATAGGTTGAGCAGTGTGCTCATAATCAGTCCTGGGATGCTCTTTCAAGGTTTTGTTGAGGCACGTAATTAGTCCTGAGTATTCCACAGTATGGCCAGTGATGATGAAGACCTGCAGGTGGTGGGCCTACATCCAGTATGAAAAAGGATTGGCTCTGTAGAACTTCCTATGACGAGTAGATTCAGAGATTGATTGAGATAGCAGCAGTAGTGAAGATGACGATGACTCAATGACGATTATCCAGTGACGATGATCTAGAGAAGAATACTTGTGCTAGAATACCTATGTCGAGAAATACCTTCCAAGTTAAGAGGGAGTGTTGATGTATATGTAACTTTGGAATGTATTTCATATATGTATATTGTACTCTTATAGAGATGGTATTATTCCTCTATACGTAAGTGTTTGTATTCCTATAGAGATGTTATTATTCCTCTATACGAAAGTGTCTTCATTTATATTGTAAGTGTCGTAACTTATACTTGATGGGTTATTAGACCACCTTGTTGGGGTCAGCCTTGTATAAGTCATGTGGGTCGAAGGGTTATTAGACCACCCTATTGGGGGTCGACCATGTGGGTCAAAGGGTTATTAGGCCACCCTATTGGGTGCCAGCCCAGTCAGATTTTTGTTATGTGGTTAAGTTGAGGCCAATCTAGTAAAGGTTATTAGGCAAGTCAAGTCAAGTATAAATAGAGTGCGGGAGGCACTCTATTTCATCATTCTATTCTCACACACACTCTTTGGAGAGTGGCGCACTTGTGGAGGAGGAGAAGCTGCTTCTAGGAGATGTCTATCTCTTATGCTTGGGTTGTATCATTGCTCTATCTATCTCTGAGGAAGTTATTGGGGTTTTTCACCTTTATGGTTTTCCCCAAGTAAACTTTGTGTCTCTTGTGTGCTTGCATTATTGTGTCCATGATTGATATGTTGTATATATGTTATACATGTTTTTCTCTCAGTTAATATCCTAGATCAGATTGAAGTAAATTCTGAAAAAACTAACAAGAAAGCTATTTACAGGGTTGTTCGGTGAAAATATTGAGCCTACCATTATTAGTTGTGACAATCATAGTTGCATCAATATTTCTGAAAACCTAGTGTTTCATGACAAGTCGAATCACATTGAAATGAAGTATTACTTCATCCGAGACATGGTCTAGAAACGTACAATGAAACTTTAGTACATTGATACTAATGAGCAGATTGAATATGTGTTAACAAAGCCTCTCTATGTGACAAAGTTCAAGTACTTCCGATACAATCTTGGTATGGCAGAGAATGTCTCCCTCGCTGAGAGAGAGTGTTAAATATAAAACATCAGGAGACATTCTCCAAACCAAGCTTGTGTAGCCAAGATTGATCCTCTCGTATATAGGTGAGCACTTTGATTTCCTTCTGTGTAAAGGTTATTACTCCTGTAAAGAGTTAATTGATCAAAGTAATGATGTTGTAAAGTCTTGTTGGACAATGCTTCGGACTTGTGTGTCAAGTCATGATTCTCATGTGAACCTTCTGTATAAAGGTATCCATGAGATGGACCTCTAGTATAGAGGCGAACCTTCCATATAAAGGTATCCATGAGATGGACCTACCATATAGGTGGACCTTCCGTATAAAGGTCATGCTTTACTTGTTAAAATCATTTAATGTTGTTTGATGTATTATTAATCATGATCACGAGTTGCTATTAAGTCTCCCTTAGAGATTGATCACCTCTAAAGTGAATTACTTTAGCATATGATCATTTGGTATGGAATAATATAATATGATCACATCATCTGATAATTCTTCTTAGTATAATGCAATGGGATGGATAATTAAAGTTAGCGCATATTGGCTATGCAGTAAGAGATAAAGAAATAAAAGATAAATCATAGAGATCAAGAAAATTCGAAATTGCCCATGCAAACACTAGCTAATTAAAGAGAACTCGAATTGTTAAAGCTTCAGTAATAAATCTTCAATTAAGTATCAATGTATGCCTCAGTCAATGCTTCAGTTAAAGCATCAGCTAAAGATATGCCTCAATTAACTAAAGAACTCACATTGGTCACTTCAAGTAAATCACTCAACATGATTTCAGTTAACTAAGTGTTAAATCAGAAGGACTAATTAACTAAAGCGTTTTCACTTTAGTTAAACTAAAAGAAGACACTTCAGTAAATCAAGGAGAATTAGTTAAAGAGAGTTAACTAAGTGACAACAAAGAATATCTAGTTAACTAAGTGACGACACTTAAGTTATCCAACTAACTAAGTGGGAAAGATTTCAGTTAAAACGTGAGTTCATCCTAAGTGAAAGCTCAGTGAGATAAAGCACCACATGAGAAGTGGGGCGCACTTCTGCATTCAAGATTAATACATCCAGTTTGAGGGAGAGTTCATCATGAAGTTAGAAGATAAAAATAGAAGAGAAGAATGTATAAATATGTTATACGGGATTGATGAATCCAATGTGAAGCGAATCTTCTTCTCCTTTGAAGGCAATGTGATTCTCTTTGTGTGCAAGATATTATTATTGAAGGCAAGGTGCTTCTCCGATTGATCTCTCTTCTCTATTGCTTCCGTATCTTCACCAAGAGTGTTTGGTGATCTCTTATCTTCCTAAAGCAATCTGCTATGTTGTAAAAGAAAGCATTCTTTGCTATCCACTATATTATATTGAGAATAATTGCTGGGGTTTTGTTCTCATAGTTTTGAGTATTTTTCCCGGGGTATATCTTGTGTTATGGATGTATGAATTTCATGTGATTGAATTGTCTCATTGTTTCAAGTTTCGACATCTAAAAGAATTAAAGATCAAATCTCAACCAAATATTAACACTCTCAACTAAATGTGGTTAGACATTATTCTAAATTATTTTGTTTGGAAGAAGATCAAGTGATTGGGAGGCTTGCTACATTGAAGGATATAGAAGAGGTTCTTCAACATTTTGCAAAAGAAAAAAGTCCAGGACTAGATGGATGGGCTGTTGAACTCTTCATAGAATTCTTTGATATACTTGGAAAGGATATTATGGATGTTGTTTAAGAATCTAGAACTCAGGGTTATGTGTTCGATGCACTTAATTCAACATTCATAGGATTGATTCCCAAATGTGATAAGCCTAAGACCTTTAATGATTATAAGCCTATCTCTCTTTGTAATATTGTTTACAAGATTATAACCAAAATTATTTCTAACAGAATTAAGCCAAAATTGGAATAGATAATGACTAAGGAACAATTTTTTTTTTTTGCAAACAAAGAGATTCTAAATGCAATTGGGTTCACTCAGGAGTGTCTACATTCTGTTAAGACAAAAAATTTGGATGATTTAATTATCAAAATGGATTTGGTAAAGGCATTTGATAGAGTGAATTGGGTCTTTTTGAGATTGATTCTTCTTCAGTTAGGACTACCTTTAGAAGTCACAAACTAGATAAGGGCATGTGTTACTTCTGCTTGTTTTCCGATATTGGTTAATGGATCCTCCTCTAATTTCTTCAAGTGTTCCAGGGGGATCAGATAAGGTTGTCCACTTTGTCCCCTTCTTTTCCTTCTAGTCATTTAAGGCCTAAGTAGACTTACTGGAGCTGCAAAGACTTCCTGGTATACAAATTATAGCCACACATTTCATAACACATATTTTATTTGTTAATGATTTGTTATTGTTTGGTAATGGTACTATGGATGATTGGAATTATTTTTATGAGATCGTTTCTTTTTTTTGCGGTGCCTCTGGAATGGAGATAAGCACAAACAAATCTTGTTTTTTGAGGAATGGAGTGAATGAGGAAACTATCATAATTGAGTCTATTGAGAATGGATGTAAATACTTGGGGCACTATCTGAAACGTAATAATTATCTGAAAGAAAATTGGATGTGTTTAGTTAGAAAGGTTGAGAAGAGGATAGGTAGTCGGTGCTACAGATGTCTCTCGCTTGGGGGTAGACTCACCTTGGTAAAATATGTACTAGTTGGAATTCTAGTATATTGGCTATCATTATCCAAGGTGCCCGTTTCTATTCTACAAATGCTGAGAAATAGAACAATGAACTTCTTATGGTATGGAGATGTTAATGGAGAGAAAATTCATTTGGAAAAATGTGAGAAAATTTCTCTTCTAAAAAGTTTGGGAGGGTGGGGCATTAAAATATTCATTGGTGTAGCCTTGCTATGGGTTTGAAAATATTTTGGAGAGGATTATTTGGTATTGGCTTATGGAGTGATGTCCTTAAAGCACAATATTTGAAAGGAAAATCAATGGTTGAGTGGATTAGGCAACCAAACAAAACTGTGACTAGGGTATCTAGTTTATGGAATGGTTTTGTTTGGGCCTTTCCCTGGTTAGGTAGATGGATCTCTTGGAGGGTGGGAAATGGAAGAAAAGTATTCATGGGGTGGATCCTTACATTGGAGGGGAGGACACTTATAAAATTTCCCCTTCTCTTATTGACTACCTTTTTGAGAATGGATTTAGAGCACTTGATCATGTGTGAAGGCCCATCTAGATGGGGAGTTGTGCCTCTTATTGGCTACTTTATTGAGACCTAGGGTTGTATGGGATTTGGGATGATTAATGGAATTCATACATTGATGGATTAAACAGAGTTGGAATTATATTAAATGAAGCAAATGAGCATCTGGTGTGGTCATGGATTAAAGAAAGTGGTAAGGTGAGTGCTAAAACTAATTATAAAGCCATTAGTTTTGTGAATTTTGAATCTAAGGGTAAGTGGTGGTACAAAAGAAATTGGAAATGGAACATGCCTACAAAATTAAAAAAATTCTATGGCTTTTCTCAAAAAACATAATTTTGACTTGGGACAATTTGATTAGAAGAGGTTGATCTGGACCTAATTATTGTTCACTCTGTCATTCATATGGTGAATCTGTTAATCATTTGCTTGTTCGATGTTCCTTTAGTATTAAAGTATGGAAGAAAATAAGGGATGAGATACATATCACAAATGAGTGGGGATCCTCTTTAGTATATTATAAGTTGGATACCTAGGTTAATGTTCACAGACACAAAGAACTACTAGTTTTTATTAGTTGGGGAATTTGGCGCTCTAGAAACTCTGTCGTTTTTGAGAATAAATCTCATAATGTGTATGTGATTAGTGACAAAATTTTGGGCATATACAGAGAATACTTTAAAGATGTAAAACATAGAAGACAAAGGATGGTAATTGAAACCTCTCTGTTAATTAAAATAGTCGTGGGGTTTTTTGATAGGGATTCTCAAAAGGGTGTATGTGGAGGAGAGATGCATCTAAAAATAAATGAATCTCATAGTTATATGCTTTGGCTGGGATTTGGATCAAGGTCCAACAAAAGAGAAGAAGTATTGTCCCTTTAAGGTTTACAATATTTTTCTACTAATATTGGTATTGTTACATTATAGGTTCTTGGAGATTCAAAGATGATCTTGGATTGGGATAAAGGTATATATGAGATACATGTGATATTTTTGGAACATTGGTGTCAAAGGATTGACACTCTTATTGCTACCTTTTTAGATATTTATTTTAAGCATATATACGGGGAACTGAATTCTATTGTCGATGGACATTCTAAGAAGGCCATAGGGACATCTAAAGGATCTTTATTTTTTGAGGAAGGCCATTGCATGATTGTATATGTTGAGCTTTTGCACTTTCAATTACCTTTTGGTTGTAAATAAGGGTAGTTTATATGCTTCTGTGGGATACTGTTATTTGACAGTACTAAAAGACGTTTTTGGTTTAGTGGAGATAGTAGTGACCAAATATACTTTTGGATTTCTTTTCCCTAAAGTGGAGAATAGTGAGAGTTATTTTGGATGTAAAAGATATGTATCAGAATTGATTTGTTTGATTCTATGGAATAACAAGAAGCAGGTTTTTTTCTTATTGAAAAAAGAGAATCCATGTTGCATCCCCAATGGTTTCAACCTCTTGGATGTTGTGAATTTGCTTAGAACTGTTGGGCATAGTAAGTTTTGGGTACAAATTTTTTGTAAAACAATTTTGGGGTGGACAGAACCAAGGTAAAGCGATTCAGCGAAGTGGTCAACTCCAACGAAGCGGTCGAGAAACTAGGAAACTAGTCATTTTGAAGATGTCAAAGGGAAAGATTGAGTCAGTTAGTTAGATTTTGTCCACTTACATTAATGCGTCGAGTAGTTGGTTAGTGGAGTAGTGGGAGAGGGGAAGGCTGTGTGCGCCCTATAAATATGTAATAAGAGGGAAATTTTGAGACTGTTAGTAAATAGTAAGTTGTTCTGGGAAGTTGCTAGTCTATGTCTGTAATTTGCAAGCTGCTATGTTTTGGTATGTCAAAGTACGGAGTGATATGAGAAGCCGAGTCACATGATTTGTAGGTTGTGTGCACAGATCTATTGTAACTATGAAAAGTCTGTAAGTTTGTAAAACATGAAGTGCTTATCTATTGGTTGCAACTCATAATAAAAATAAGTGCTTATGTGGTTTTTCTCGTCTTGGGTTTACATGTTAAAATCACGGTGTTATATGTGTGATGTGTTTGATTTCCTTATGAGTTACATGATTTGATGAATAGTTATGCCTCAATGAATAAATGTATGAATGAAATGTTAGGATATCTCATCATTCAGTATGTACTTTGCATGCATGCATGCATTTGCATGCATCTGCATGTTGCCTAGTCACCAGATTGATGCCTCCAACACCTAGTCTCTAGTTTTCTAGCACCTGGGAGCTACTTTTCACTCAGCTTTAGCCCTCCTAGTAAAGGAGGCTCCCACTTCTCACCTTCCAATTGAGAAGGGTGCTTTTTCTCACCTACCACTCCAGTTCACTTCAGTTAGCTAGTTGTCTTTCCTTGATTTGAGGCTAGAATGACTCCTAACTGTTGTTACCACTCCGATGGACCTCCGATGAGACTTGAATACCTATTCTGAGTTTAGTTAACTCCGCATGCGCCCTCCACTGAGCCTTCTTCCCTACATTAGTGCCATTACCATTAGTTACACTCATTACACACAGTTTGACACTTGGATGACAGTTACTTGTGCATTGATGACCACCACTGATTGATGATGAGGAATCCTAGTTGGACCCAAGCTACACCATGCAGTATATTCAAATGACCTCCTTGGCTAATTCGAATTTCTCACTCATTGTGATAGTATTGTATTGTAATTCTACCATTCTAGATTATAGAGCACTGATGCATCTCTCGTGCACAATTTTTTACTCCAAATTGTTTTACATCTTTGTGATTGATATTCTTATTCAATAGATTTGCTGTGACTAATTTTACATGGTATCAGAGCCATTGCAGGGACAAGATCTCTCTTCTACAGGTGTTCTACATGAAGAATTGAGTGAATTTGCTCAAAGAAAATTCAGCAGGGGCATGCAAAATCTCATGTGCATTTGTCCATGTGCATGCAAAGGCTGAAAATACTCTCCAATCCACTCCAGAAGCCTTGAGTTTTCCAAAGAATTCCTGGATTTGATACACTAGATCTTCAAGCTTGCTTTATCTCCAATCCCAGGTGTGATGCAAATCTGAAAGGGTGGATTGTTCGACCTTACTGTTCTTTTTTTAATTGTTATTTGCAGGTTAATCATATCCATCAAGTGCATTCGCTATCATTGAGATGGATTATTCTTCTTCAAATCTACTCACTCCTTTCAATTATTTTGAATGGAAAAATGACATGGAGATTATGTTGTGCTCAAAAGGGTACTACAGAGTCACCACGGGCCTCGAAGTTGAGCCCAATACTCTCATTGAAAAATTCAAACACTTCAACAAATTGGAAGAAGCATATGGTCTTCTTTGCCTTAATATTTCCAAGGATCTTCACTTTCCCCTTAGTGGATTGACTACTCCAAAGGCAGTATGGGAGCAACTAGAAAAGATTTTTGGAAAGTAAGATGACATGCGGTCTTTTCAATTGGAAAATGAATTGATTTCCTTGAATCCTGAGAATTTTGAGACCATCAATGATTTTTTCACAAGATTCAAGCATTTGTCTTTGCAATTGAAGAACGGTGGAGTTATCAAAGAGGATAAGGAATTAATCCTCTCCATTCTTTCAAAACTTGGTAAATATTTCTTGGTATTTGTCTCTACTTTCAATTCCTGTCAGCTAACTACCCCGAATTGGAAGATGCCTACCTTGAATGCCTTCATTGAGTCCGTTACCAAAGAGCATGATAAGCTAATTCAAATGGGTTCCATAAGCTCCAAATATTCATCCCTCTTTGTTCAAGGATCCAAGAATTCGAATGGAAAAGGAAAGAAAAAGAAAGAGAAGCCCAAATTCGAACCTACCAAGCAAAGAGAGAAAAGCAAACCATCGGATGCACCATTCGGTTCAATGAACAAGCAAAAGGGTAAAGAGGGTAAAGAAAAATCTAAATGTACTTATTGCAACCATGGATTTCATCCTGAAAGTTCATGCATAAATAAAACAATATATCAAATGGCCCTCCTTTTGGAAAAGAATAACATAACTCTTCCCGACGGTGCACGGAAGAAGGATAGAAATGATGATCATGAAAGAGGTCAAGCACTCATGGCAACTGTTTCGAAACCCACCACTCTACTGATAGATTCCGGTGCCTCGAATCATATGGCTGAAAATATTGAGTCTCTTTCTTCATTTGATCCAAATAGCTCCATCCCCATCCATTTGGGAGATGACTCAAAAATTTCATCAAAGGGTAAAGGCACCATCCAGTTAGAGCATGGAAGTTTTCAGAATGTTCTCTATGTGCCTTCCTTGGCATTGAATCTAATTTATGTGTATCAAATGAAACACATTGGTGCACCGAAGAAAGTTAGATTCATCCCTAACAATGTTGAAATTTCTGATATTGAAAGTGGAAGACTTATTGCTGTCAGAAAGGAAAATCATACTACAAAATACTATGAGTTTTCACACTTTGTGCCACTTGAAAATCCCACTGCTCTTCTCACTCATGGCAATGAGGTTAGTAGGATTTGGCATGAAAGGTTTGGGAACCTTAATTACAAGTATTTTCTGCTGTTACAAAAAAAATCCATGGTTGATGGTCTTTCGCACCTCCGTTCCTTGAAGGGAATTTGCCCAGGTTGCATCATTGGGAAGCACCCCAAGCACAAGTTCGACCCCCGGAAAAGCTAGCAGAGATTCTACTATTTTGGGCCTCATACATTTTGATATCAGTGGTCTGCTGCCAAATATGTCCATGAATGGTTCAAGGTATGTTTTGACATTCATCGATGACTTCTCCCGCTTTACTTGGGTATTTTTTCTCAAAAACAAGTCAGAAGTGCTTGGAAAATTCAAGGATTTTAAGGCTTTTGTCGAGACCGCCACTGAGAACAAGATCAAAGCTCTTAGATATGATAATGGTGGAGAATATATCAATATTGAGTTTCTGCAACTTTGTTCCAAAAGTGGAATTCAGATCCAACATATAGTTCCCTACACACCCCAGCAGAACGGTGTAGCGGAAAGGAAGAATCGGTCACTGAAAGAGATGGCTACCTGTATGCTTGAGTCAAAAGGTTTGGTTGCAAATATTTGGGCTGAATCCATGAATGTTTCTGCATACATTTAGAACCAAGTTCCACATTCATCCGTGAAAGGTAAAAATCCTTTCGAAGCATTCACTGGTCACAAACCGGATGTGTCCAATTTGAGGGTTTTTGGCTCCACTGCATGGGCTAGAATTCCTTCTGATAAGAGAAAAGATTTGGATCCACAAAGTATTGAATGAATCCTAATAGGATATGGAGAATAATCAAAAGCATATAAACTCATGAATATTTGATCCAAAAATATATTCATAGAGCCAAGTGTGAAGTTTGAAGAACCGCTTCCAGATCTGAATCTAGTCGAGGAAAACACTGTCAGTCCGCGGTCTCTACAAGAAGAAGTTTCGAGAGAAGATGAAGAAAGCATTGGATCTGATATTTTATCAGAATTTGATGGCCATGACATATCAGGCTTAGAATCTGACCATAATGATCCTCCTCAGTTACCAAAGTGGGCCCAAAACACTCTACAATATGCTACTCCAAACATTGGAAATCCTGCTGATCCAAGAAGAACAAGAGCAGACTTTCAAAGAGCAGGTACGGATCTTTCATTTTTTGATCCATTATTATCTAATAAATGTTATTTGATTATTGGTTCTTATCCCAAATCATACTATCATGCCCATCGACATCCACGATGGTAAACCACCTTGGATGAAGAGTACACAGTTCTCTTCAAAAGAACAATACACAGGAGCTAGTTTCTCTTCCACCTGGAAGAAAATTGGTCCAATGTAACTGGGTCTACCGCATGAAAGTTGCTGCTGATGGATTTATCAAAAAATACAAAGCTAGGCTGGTGGAAAATTTTTTCTCCCAAGTCCAAGGAGTGGACTACGGTGAGACTTTTGCACCGGTTGCAAAGAGGGATTCCATCCGCCTAGTTTTAGCCATTTCCGCATCCAAGCATTAGGAAGTGCACCATATGGATGTGAAGAGTGATTTTCTACATGGATACCTTGATGAATATATATATATGAAGCATCTAGAATGATACATATCAGATCCATCATTAGTTTGCATATTGAAGAAATCTTTGTATGGATTGAAACAGGCCCCAAGAGCTTGGTACACAAAGATGGACTCCTTCCTTCTTTCTTAGAATTTTAAAAGATGCAAATCTGATCCGAATGTGTACCTACAACAAGTTAAGGGTAATTTTCTGGTTGTTGTTATTTATGTTGATGATGTTCTCATTACTGGTAGCACTCTCCTTACAATCAACAAGCTAAAAACTGCCTTAAATCTAGCTTTTGACATGAGCGATTTGGGCTTGCTTAAGCAATTTTTGGGCTTGGAGATAGCTCAAAATTTTGATGGGATAAAATTATCTCAGAAAAAGTATGCTTAAGACCTGCTATTAAATTTTAATATGGAAGAATGTAAGGCTACTCCGTTTCCATTCCTCTCAGGAATCAGTCTTGAGGAGGGAAATTCTACACCGCTTGCAGATTGCACTATGTATCGACAGTTGATTGGTTCACTACTCTACTTGACAAACTCAAGGATTGATATTTCTTATGCTGTGAGTGCTATATCAAGGTATATGTAGCAGCCCCATGAGCTTCATTGGCGGGAATCCAAGCGGATCTTGCAATATGTGCAAGGTACGAAACATTTTGGCATACATTATGTTGCAGATTCTGAGCTAGATTTCATTGGTTTTACTGATTCAGATTGGGAAGGTGATAGCATTGATCAGAATTCCACTTCCGGATATGTTTTCATGATTGGCCATGGCCCTATTTTCTGTTCAAGCAAAAAGAAGGCAGCCATTTGCTTTCTTCAGCAGAGGTAGAGTATCGAGGGGCAACCAATGCCTGCATTCAGGCAGTTTGGTTGCAGGGTATTCTTTCCGAGTTTGATTTTGGTAGCACTACTTCGACTGTCATATTTTGTGACAATAAAAGTGCTATTAAGATCTCCATGGATCCAGTTCAGTGGAAAAGGACCAATCACATTGAGATTCATATGCACTACATCCGAGAGTTGGTGCATGATCGTACCATCATTCTGCAATATTGCCCTACTGATGAGCAAATTGCAGACATCTTCACCAAGAGCTTCACTAAGAAGAAGTTCTCTTACCTCCGTTCACTATTGGGGGTGAGCTCCATCATGGGGGAGACAGATTAGATCCATTTTATGTTTAGCTTGAGGGGGGCTTTCTTCCCACTAGGTTTTCCCTCTTTCCTCACTTAGCTTATTTTCAGCATTTTTGGATTATTGTATTGGGGTGACATTTGGTCTCAATAACCAGGGCCCTACATTTTATTTTTTACATCATAGTATAGCTTGAGGGAGGGTGTTAGGATATCTCATCATTCAGTATGTACTTTGCATGCATCCGCATGCTTCCCAGTCACCAATTTGATGCCTCTAGCACCTAATCCCTAGTCTATCAGCACCCAAGAGCTACTTTTCACTCAGCTTTATCCCTCCTAGTCAAGGAGGCACCCACTTCTCACCTTCCACTTGAGAAGGGATCCTTTTCTCACCTACCACTCTAGTTCACTTCAATTAGCTAGTTGTCTTTCATTGATTTGAGGCCAGACTGAATCCTAAATGTTGTTACCACTCCGATGAGACTTGAATACCTATTCTAAGTTCAGTTAAATCCTCATGTGCCCTCTACCGAGCCTCCTTCCCTACATTAGTGCCATTACCATCAGTTACACTCATTACACTCAGTTTGACACCTGGCTGACAGTTACTTGTGCATTGATGACCACCACTGATTGATGATGAGGACTCCTAGTTGGATCCAAGCTACACCATGCAGTATATTCAAATGACCTCCTTGGCTAATTCGAATTGCTCACTTATTGCGACAGTATTGTATTGTAATTCTACCATTTTGGATTATAGAGCACTGATGCATCTCTCTTGCACAGATTTTTACTCCAAATTGTTTTACATCTTTGTGATTTATATTCTTGTTCAATAGATCTGCTGTGACTAATTTTACATGAAAAATCTAATGCATGTTATATAAATTTCAGTTAACTAATGAGTTATGTTGAAGTGAATGGTTTGTCGAAGCTAATGATCTGTCAGAGTTATGGGTTGTTTGATGAATGAGTTGTCTGTCGAGCTATTCCCCTTTCACACTGAAAAAACATTGTTCTTGTAGTCTCCATAGGTACTTTAGGTGAGACCTCATCTGCTTTGCAGGTATTTCCAAAAGGGATAAAACCCTTTCGGGCTGGTATCTATGGTGTTTGTTGGTGTTGTATGGTGTGTTTGAACCCTAGTTGAAGTAGAAGTGCACCAACAAATGGTTCCACTGCCGAGACATGGATATGTGTCGAAGGGGAATGTGGCTTATGTGGCATCCGACTAAGCCAGAGATCCAGGATTGGGTAGATCAAAAGCTGAGAGAGTTTTCTAAATATTAGAACATGAACCCTCAATTGGACGACGAAGCTTGGAGAGAGTTTTTTTTTTATAATCACGAAGTCTTCTTTGGGGAGTTTTCTATGATATTACATGAATGGTTGGCAAGGTTGACTGAGAAAAATATGAACTTCCAAGAAGGTGATCCTAGAAGTTGGATACCTAAGTTGATTTAATGACTGAAAGGTGTGAATAAAAAGATTTCAGGTGCAGTGGATTACTCGCTGGACAGTATATTAGAGGGGTACATTACTGAAATTGCGGTTGACACTACTAAGTCATTTAGTGCAGTAGATTGAGAAATATTTGAAGGTCCACGTGGTAAGTACCTAATATCTTTAAATTTTTCGATTAAGAATTTGCTTTGTGAAAAAGGAGTGATGTGAATGGAAGCTGACAAGTAAAGCATTTGTGTGCGGTTGGCATGGGTATCAAATGGAGGAAGGTCTGGGCAAATGCGTGGAATGAGATGAAATGATAAGGGGAGAATAAAGTTAGATAGATGAAGAGTGTGGGTTTCTGTGAAGTGGGAAAATATTTCGGTCGAACAAGAGAAGGAGAATTGTGAAAAAGAGATGAGAGGGTTGAAGTGAGACTGAAAGAAGGGACTACGAACTGATACCACATCTCGACGAATATTCTTACAACGAAGAGGAAGAGTACCAGCTCATTATAGAAGAAGAAGAACCTGCAAATGTGTCTTAGAATAGAGGCTACGACATACCCACGATCCCTCATACATCTATAGAAACTGAGGTAAGAAATAGTAACTTATCACATTTTTTCCAAGCAAGTCAAAGTAGTGGTAACAGTCATAGTAGTAATTCACCAAGGGGAAAGGCTACAAGTAGTGGTCCATTAGTATCAAGTAAGAGAAACCCCATAGGTTCAGAATGGCTGGGGATGATATGAAGTTACCTATTTTTAATGGAAATTAGTTAGAGGACCCAAAAAAATACCGGTTCATATGTAACGCAGTATGGACAGTCAAACAAGTACAATATCATAATGTTAATTTGGCACAGTTAATTACGACCTTTAGGGGTCACACTCTACTGGTTTATAAATTTTTCAGAAGTTATTGATGGAAAAAAAAGTGAAGACCTTAGAAGAGGTTAAGGATGGGTTAAAAGCTAAATTTAATAAGCCAAATTCTAAGTCACAGTGCATCATCGAGCTCAAATAGATTAAACAAGCATCGAATGAATCTGTTTGGGACTTCAACTAGATATTTAAGACCTTGATGGCTTGTGCAAGCTTTCCGATGAATGATGTTTAGCACAAGGAATGGTTTATAGCCGCTTTACTGCCCCATATCATAATTTTGTTAATGAAACAGAAAATTTTGTCTTAGACAGAGGCCCTTGAGTTGGCTATGAAGTTGGAGGCATCACCTGTCGGAGAGACTAGAACTGGTATGGCTCAAATCGAGTCGCAACTGGAAAACTTGTTAATCTAGATACAAGACATAAAGAAGGGTAAGGAAAAAAGAGAATATGTTTGGTGTACCAAATGCAAAGAGGAGGGACATTCAAAAGATCAATGTATGAATTTTCATGATTATATTAACGGTTGGAAATCCTAATCCGCTAAATCCTGGAACGGGTGTATGGTGTAGAATCTAGAAAACTAGAGGACATCTACCATAAGATTGTTATTTGCTATATAAAATGGTGAGTACCCCAAAAACCTATGGTGTAATTTATGTTGGTTAGTTGGACATGATGAGAAGAATTGTTGAGCATATCAATTGATCATAGAGTGCATGACAGATACTTTCCTCATGAAAGGAGAAGATCAAGTTGAAATAAGTAATGCACAGTTTAATTAGCCGCGAGGTGGATTCTGAGGGCATGGACGAGGAGGATTTGGTCAAGGAAGAGGTAAGGTAATATGTTATAATTGCAGTACCCCAGTGAATTATGAAAGATGATTCCCAAATCCTACTTCGATCTACACATATTGTAGGGCATTAGACCAGACCATACTATTGAAGATTGTCCGCAGCTTATAGCAAAGTGGTAGGCGAAGAATAACAAAATCAAAATCAGAATGTTCAAAATATTTCAACTGAGCTGTGATCGAAGCATCCTATTTTCACTGTGGTAATTAGAGGAGGAGATACAACGGGTGATGACAAGGGAAATCACAGTAATTAGTGGGACCTGAGAGTGAGGCCAATAGTTCAGAAGCCTCCTCAATTTGATGTTCAAAAAGAGAAGGGGATTTTCTTTGAAGCTCATGATGAATTTATTAAAGGCACCTCAACGTCCTCCCCGCCACTAGTATTTGAAGAAGGTCCTGTCTATGACATGCCACCTTGCTTCAACTGGTTTACATCAAGGAAGAATCTATGAAAGGTAAGTGCTCTACATAGAGTTTTGAAAATTTGTTTGGATTTAATTAAGGATGAAAATGCATTACGAGAATTGCATAATTTAATTGGAGAATCTAAGGGAGAATTAAGGAAAGAAAGATCTATAAAACCATGCCCAAAAGAAAACAAAAACTGGCCAGGAGCTGCAACTTAATGCACAAATTGGATATTATGATATGGATATTTTTATTTTAGATCTGGGCTTAGATGTGAATATTCTCACTAAGCAAACATGGGAAAATATGGGAAATCCAAAGCTAGTGTGGTCACCTATTCAACTGAGGTTGGAAATCAACAAAAAGTTATCCCTTTTGGAAGAATGGTTGGGGTACCTATCGAAGTGGAGGGACTATGCACCTTTGCAGAATTTGAAGTTATAGACATTTTCGATGATACCATATCCTACACTTATGGGAATCAATTGGACAATTCAGAACCAAACTATTATTAACTTCAAGAAGCGGATGCTAACATTTGATCATGATGAAATAAGAGTTTTCACACCTCCGGATCTGCTGGAAGGACAGAGGAATGTTGAATCAGTCAAGGAAGAATATGATGCTCGAGACCTAGATAATATTTACAATGTATCCTCAAGGATAAATGTTATATTTTGAGCATTAATTCAAAATGATCTAGGATCTTATCTGAGAGAATAACATGTACAACATATCAATCATAAGAGACAATAGACACAGAGTTTCCTCGAGGAAAACCAAGAAGGTGAAAAACCCCGCAACTTCCTCAGAGATAGAAAGAGCAATGATACAAAACCCAAATACAAGAGATAGTCTCCTAGCATCTTCTCCTCCTCCACTAGTGTGCATCACTCACATGAGAGAATAGATGAGTAAGTGAATGATCAAATAGAGTGACACCCTCACTCTATTTATACACAACTTGACTTGCCTAATAACCTAACTGGGCCAACCTCTCTAAGAGTGTCTAATAACCCATGGTAACGCAACTCAGGGCCGACCTCACACTTGGTGGTCTAACAACCCATCACATATAAGTTGTGACCCTTTCAATGCAACTTGCGACACTTGTAAATACAAATGACGACACTTCCGTACAAAGGAATAATAACATATTTGTAGGGATACAATATACATATATGAAATACATTCTGAAGTTACATATACATCAACAATAAATGACTATATCAATCCCACAATGGATGGCACATTAAGCTAGCAGAGCGTTAGCTCCTTCTCATCGGATTCTAGTGAAGCTATGGAAAATTGGCAGAATAAGCTACAGGAGGTCTCAATGTGAAGATGTGCTTGCGTTACGAAGTCATTGCACTGGGTCGGTAAAGAGGTATGTGACCTTCCCACTTATGAAGGTTTTCCTAATTTGGATAAGTTTATTGTTGAATTTGAAATTAAGGTTCTAGAACAACTGTTGACACAATTATGTTGACAGGGGTTCACTTCGCACTACTATCAACAAAGATCGACCAGACACCCTTAAGCATCGACCCATAAAGGTTTTTCCCTTTCTAGCAACACCCGTAGAGCGAGTGAGGTCTCACCCAAGATGTCTAAGGGGGGTTGCAGGAAACAAAGTTTCCACAGTTGGGAGGATACATGCGCTATTTCACTCTCAATTGACAAAAACCAGAGATTTGCATTCGCATTAAAAAATCACATTATTTCCCTAGTAATTCTTAATTGCAACATCATCTCATACTTAACAAATTAAACAAATCAACAAAGCATGTTTGAGGAATATGCGATACATAACATATATGCGAAAACATCTAATGCGATCTCAAGAAATCATATTGTGATAAACAGAAGATAGATATGCACATTACTCATAATACAGAACCAAACCCAGATAAATGCTACATAGATTGATCCAAAAGACATAAACACAATAGATGCAAAGATATCATCTCATATTTCACAACTCAAGAAAATTCCCTTAGGCTTACAATTGCACAAAAAGAGGTTCTTTTCCTCAAATCTTCCTGTCCGCTCATCTATATCTTTCATTATCTATCTGTCTATCTCTTTTGAAACTTACAATATTAATTCTATTTATAGGCACACTTGGCCGTTACAAATGGCCCTAATGACCCATCGTTAACTAACTTGGACCAAAAATTCTGCTTCCGTCAGCTACTTATTCTTCGCGACTGGTCATTTTACTTCGTCGATGACCCCTTTGTCAATGTCGGTTCCGCATTTCCTGTGCTCTAACCCCTTTCCAACAGACCCCCAACACAAACTTGTGGCTTTCCCTCAAGCCACCTCAGTTGGACACCTCTGGTACGGCTCTGTTTCACCAATTTGATCATCCTTCGTTGGGCATTGTGTCGACGACTCTGCTTCCAAATCATCTATTTCATGAATTTGATCATCCTTCATTGGGAGTTGTGCCAATGGATCTGGTTCCAACACATCCATTTCATGAATTTGATCATCCTTCGTTGGGTCCGGAGTGCCCTTTCCCTCGGTGATTCTATGGCCGAAAGGCCCGCTTTTCTTTCAACAACTGAAGTTCGCTTAGATATCTTGTGGGAGACTTCACCTCTTTTCTTCCTGATTATTTGGGCATACACATCTATCAGTTTCTCATGAACACTTGTTGTCCTCTCCCTTAGCGCACCTTGTGTGCTTCCGATGGAAATAAAATGCAGTATCATAACTTCCTCAGCTTCTCCTTCTATCTAACTTCTTTTCAAACTACACCAGGCGAAATTAGTCTTAGCCTATCCTTTTGTGCTGATATTTATAGCCTCAGGTTGTCGTCTTTCATCCATTTCATTGGTGTTGAATCATAATTGTGATATTATTCATCAAATATTTCTCTGATTTTCTTAATGATATGCATTTATTGATTAGGGGTATCTTCCTCCCTTCACACCATCGTTCACCGCTATATTTAACACCTGGTTTGAATTTTCTATACATTACCTGATTTGACCTGTCCGCGCTTCACCCAATATCGACGAGTCTTTTCCTTGTTGTTGTCCCATATTTGGATACGCATCTTAATTCCATCTCTGTCGCAACTACTTCGATAGATGTCCCAAACTTGATCTCTTTTTTTTCACTAATTTCTATTTGAGTTGCTATGCGCCTAGCTATGGCAACAGGGATTTTGTCGTCTTCCATTCACTAGAATTGTCAACAGTGTCCCATCTATATTTTGTAACTGCACTGCATCTCCATTAGTAATGAAATTTATGATATAGAGACCCAACCAATGCATCTGCAGCTTACCTGGGTGCTTCGCAAACTTATTGTCATACAACAGGATCGTATCTCCTCGCTGGAAGTGCTTCACCTTGACATGGAGATCGTGCCAATCCTTCTATCGATCCTTTTCTACCTGCTGATGGAATCCAACGATAAACCGATCCTCATCAAGTTGTACCAATTGCGCCAACCATTCTTCGATTTCTCCATTTGTCGCTCATTCCTGTTGCTGCTACGATGTGCATACTCGGGAAAATATACTCCATTAGCATCACCACTTCTTGTCCGTAAACTAACTTGAATGGAGTCTGGCATGTCAATCATTTACAAGTCATTTTGTAGGCCCACAATATCGTTGGAATCTTCAAATCGCAGTCATCACGGTTTGTGTTACACACCTTTGTGAGTGCATGCTCCAATACATTGTTCAATTCCTCCACCGCACCGTTCTCATGCGGGTGGTATGGGGTACTCCTTCGATGTTGAATTTGGAATTCTTCCGTCATGGCCCTAATAGTTTGGTTGACGAAGTGAGTTCCTTGGTCACTCATGAGTATCTTTGGGCACCCAAACATGGTGACCCCATTATCAAAGAGAAATATTGCTACTGTTGCATCCATGCAATCCTTTACTGGTGCAGCTTCATCCCATCGTATCAAATAATCCGTCGTAGTGATTATATATTGCGACCCTGTTCTTTTTCCTAGTGGGTTGATATGTCCTACGAAGTCAACTTCCCATTTGTTGAAATCTTGTAATGTTAGTTGAGGTACTAGAAGCATTTCATCCCTTCGCGATGGTTTCCCTATTCTTTGGCATACATCGCAAATCTTTGTGTAATCTATTGCATCTCCATGCACAGTCGGCCACCATAGTCCAGCTCTAAGTATCTTGCTAGAAGTGGCACACCTTCCATATTGTCCACCTATGATCCCATCATGAGCTTCTACTAATATTCTTTCATGCTCATGCAGAAGGACATATCGTCGAAGTATTTCGTCCGGCCCCATTTTGTATAGTTTTCCTGCAATCAGTTGGAAATCCACAGCTCTGACAACTAGCTGCTTCTTTTGGCTGGTGGTAAATTCCTCGGGTGCCTTTCCTATTTCCAAGAATTGAACAATTTTCTCATAATGGTCGTTGACCATCCCAATCCTGAATAACTACGTGTCGGGCAATCCTTCGTCAATATTCCTTGGTTCTTCTCCCGATTCTATTTGCGATAGATGATCAGGTCCCGCATTTAGTCGCATAGGCTTCAAAATTATATCAAAATCAAATTCCTGGAAAAGTAATAGCCATCGACATATTTCCCCCCCTCAACACAGGCTTATTGACGAAGTATTTTAATGAGGAATGGTTAGTAAACATTTTGAAATGTCCTCCAAGTAGGTAATGTCAAAATTTTTGTAGTGCATAGAACATTTCTAGGCCTTCCATTTCTATCGTCGTATAGTTTTTATCCGTAGTGGATAACTTTCTGCTTACGAATGCGATTGGGTGATCGATTGATCCTTCTCCTGGATGGGCCAATATCACTCCTAGTGCGACTAATGATGTGTCCACATGAACATGGAATTATTTTGTCCAATCGGGAAACACTAATATTGGTGCTGCGACCATCTTTGCTTTCAGTATATCGAGGCTCTTCTGGAACTCGTCATTCCACTCAAACTTATCATCCTTTTTTAACAGTTTTTCCATTGGCGCTGTGATCACTGCATATCCCCTGATAAACTTTTTGTAATACCCAGTATGTCCCAATGTCTCCCTTAGTTGCTTCATTATCGTTGGTGGCGGAAAGTCGACAATGATTGCAATATTCATTGGGTCAACCAACATCCCTTCCTTGCATACAATGTGTCCTAACAAAATCCTAAATGGAGCGCGGAAGATGCACTTCTTCAAGTTCAGCGAAATTTGATGTTGTTGACATCTCTCTAGTATCAGCCTTAGATTTGCAACATGGTCCTTAACCAGTCCATATACGGTCTAGTCGTCCATATATACTGCGAGGAATTTATGAATGAAGTATTTGAATGCAGCAACCAAGGTAATTTTTAAGGCCGAAATTTCGCCAATTGGTTATTTTTTGGGCTTTTTTTCAAAAAATAAATTTGCTATTTGGTCATTTTTAGACTCTAATATCGCCTATATTTACATAAAATATGTTTTTTTATCATAATATTCACCAAAATTTACATGTTTCAGTAGTAAATTGGATGTTTCATATTTAATATTCGCCTACCTATATATATACATGATTTTTTCAATCCAAAATAATCGCCTAGGATACTATACTTATGTATAATATTAGAATCCTTAAAAAATACCCTGGCGGCAACAACTAATCTTGAAAAGATTGTCGAGGCATTTTTAAGACCAAACGACATTATTATGTATTGAAAACAACCCATTTCTGTTACGAAAGTTGTCTTATGTTGATCCTCCTTTGCGATATTTATTTGGTAATATCTTGAGAATTCGTCTGTAAATGAATATATTTCCTGACCTCCAATACCTTCTAGTACTTCGTCAATGAATGGTGTAGGGAATGGATCTTGAAGACATGCATCATTCAGTTTCCTTACACAAATATTGATTTCGTCGGTTTTCTTATCTTGGACAACCATTAGGCTGATCCATTTGGATTCCTCTATAGGCTCTATGATTCCTGCATCCAACATTCGTTCTATTTCGACTTTCACTCACTCCTTGTAATTGGGATTCAATCTATAGGGTCGTTTCTTTACAGGCTTCGCATCAGGTTGCAGTAGAATATTCATTTCACCTAGGTCCCCATAAATGCCTTTCATTTTCAAAAATTTCGTTTGAAACTCATGTAGCAAATCAGTAATCTCTGCAATGGTCGAATCAGCCCAGTAATATCCAATACTTGCGAACTTGGGATTTGCCTCCGACCCAATATTAACCTTCTTAATTCGCAGTGGCTGTTGGAATTTGTCGAAGGGAATATCTGGTGCTGCAATATCCCGGCTTCCTTCCGAATCTAGTACATAAACAACTCATGGATCATCCTCTTCATCAATCTCTTCCGTCACGTTGTAGCACTCCATCAACATTTCTAGTGTCACGGTCCACTATAATCCCATTGGATTTTCTGTCGGGACTGCTTCAAGTACCTTCTCATGAATCTCCTGTAGTGCGCTATGGATGAAGGGGTTCTCATCCGAGAAGCTGAAAGTTTGGATAAATCTAATAGTTAACTCTTCCCATGTAGTTGTTCTGTGTCATAGTTCTGCTGCAATATACGAACTTCGCGGTACCTCATCCAATGTATTGATGAATGCATGGATCCATTCTCGTTTTGGTCTGATTCCACATTTTATTTGACACTCTTCCAGGTGATGCCTTGGGTCACCTCTTCCATTGTATTTCCTTCCGCAGTAACCTTCAGTTTCTCTGAATATGACTTCCATTAGTTGTCGATATAATGGCCCGTTTGTTATCATCGACTTGTGCACTGCCCACCATCGTGCTGGTGTAGCCTTCAGTGCTTCTCCAATGCCAACAATCTCTATGGTTTTGATACTCTTTCTTCAAATTCGGTGATAATTATAGTCGGATTAGGAAATCCTTCGTATATTGGCAATTCACAGATTTTTGTTGCTACCCATATCAATGACTGAGTGATACCTGTGAACCTCCTAAATGATACTTCATGTAATCGATTCTGTGAATTCTCTAGTGCCTCATCAGAATCAAACGATGTCGAAATAACACTTCACCATCCCAATTCTCCATCGGTGGTGGGCTTTATGTAATCCTATGAGATGTTGTATATGTTGTCCCTTCCTTTTGTGAATTCATCCCGCATTGGCTCGACATACCTCTACCATTCTAATGGATCAAGTGGGGAAACAACCCTCATGTCGTGGTTCTCAAATGGCATTGTTCTTTTCTTAAATTTGATCACAACTTGATTCTCCATTTCCCAGTCTATCCCTAACAACACCAGATAGGGGCTCATGTTATCAACAATCTCTATAATGTTGAAGTCTGCGTACATCTTTAATCCTTCTATTTAGACTAGGAGGTGACATAATCAACCAATGGGTGTGACCTTGCTCTGATTTTCTAGTCCAAGCTATTGTTTCCCCATTGTCTCCCATGTCTGTTTAGTCAATATATACACATCCAATCCCAAGTCTAGAATGATAGAGTCGATATCAAATGCACGAATATGCGTAGTCATCCTCATTTCTCTCCCTGTCTTCTTTCTGTGTAATCGATTTACTGTCCGATCTTGTCATCCATCCTCCTGTCAGTGTAATAGGATGGCAATCTCTACTAGCACATCCTGATCTTTCGCCAGTGCCAAACAGCTTTTTAGGAAATCCCTCAAAGTGTTGATCCTTCTTGGTGGCCTCTGTGAGTTCGTCGTATCGAATATCTGTGATATCTCGTAGACGGGTTCTTTCTAGACAATAGGTGGAAGCTTAGTCCTTCTCATTGTATCTCGTGCTTCTAAAAAGGTCTCCATTTCTGCTTCTACATCAAATCGAGCTTTTTTCCTTTCTGTAGGCCGAATACTAGGCAGTGGCATGTCTTCCCCTATCGTAGCCCCCCCTCTGGTCACTACTATGACATTCACCGGTCGACTTCTTATCTCCACTAAGATCTTGTGTACATTCGAAGATGGATTTTGATTTTGATTTAGATTCAGTTGAGGTTGGGGTGGATTTTTAGTTTTCCATTTCACGATCAACTGGGGACATTCCTCAACACTGTGGTCCGCTGCGCTGCAATAAGTACACTGCAGAGTCGGTTTAAGACAATCCCTTTGATAATGTCTAGCCTCACCACAATTATAGCATATAACTGGCCCTCGACCTCATCCAAAAGATCCTCCATGACCAACTCTTCCACCTCGACCCCCGCAAAATCCTCCTCTGAAACCTCCTCGTGGCTGACCATATGGTTGTTGGTTATCTTGTGGTGGCTGATACTACGGTTAACCATACTGAGGTGGTGGTTGATTGTACAATGGTTGTGGTTGACTATAGTGGAGCTGCACCTGGTTTTACTGTGGTAGTGGTTGATTGTAGTGTGGATGTTGTTGATTATACTGTTGTTGTTGTTGTACGGGGGGTTGCTCCTCCCCCTTCATAAAAAATGTATATGCGGTCCTTTCTTGGAGTAATTCATACACTCTACAATCCTTCTCTTCATGACTGACCGATCGAAAGAAATTGCAGAAAAGGTTGGTTGGATTTGACACCATTCTTTGTAAGTATGAACATTCTTTTGATTGATGTCCCCTCATTTGAAAAATTCAACACCATGGCATTCCTCCCTGACTGAGTGGATTTTTTGTGCCCGACTGTAAGTATTCACGGAATTTTGGGCACTGATCCTTGTGATGTCCTTCATATTTACATCGACTGCACCATATTTCCTTGCAAAATTCTTTTCCATTATTTTTGTCTTGTAGTTGGATTGTCAGTTTTTCTAACTACGCTTGGATCTGGTTCATACCTAACCCTATTTTGCCAACTGGTGAAGCCTACAGCTTCATCGCGATTTCCAGTGCCTCTGCCTTAAGTGCAATCTTCTGCTGCATCTGCGGCATACAAATGTGTGGTACTAATCCCATGATGAACCATTCCTTGTGTTGTATATCACTCATTCCAAAAATTACTTTCGCCATCAGGGTTTTATATCTTTGGTAAAACTCCCATACTAATTCATTAGGGAATTGCTTGATCTCTTTCAGTTATGTTATATATTGCGACTCTGATTTCAGTTTCCTAAACTCATAAACCAATCCTACCTTAATTTGTGGTAGTGTTTTCTTAGGACTCCCTGTAGGTACCTGTATGAATTTCATAAACCAATCCAGAGAACGGCCCCTGAAGGTCGTCGCTCGTTGCCCCTTCTTTATATCGTGATATTGGACCTAATTCATTGTCCATATTGCTTCGCATAAAAACCAGTATTGCTCTGGATCCTCGGTCCCATTACCCTGAAATATCGACATCATCACATCATCTCCCACCATCCTTGGTCTCCTGCTCGTATTTATAGACCCGCTACTCCTACCTCTATTCTGACACGTTGGGAAGCTCCGCGAAGAGCTTATATTTCTTCCTCTGAAATTTGGTGTAGTGCATGGAGTTGTGGGTACGTTGTCTCTTTGGGTTTGTCCTTCTTTGGCTTCAGGGGTATCCTGGTTTCTTTCTTCATCATAGTAAGGTCGCTTAGTCCCTTGTGGTCCCGTTTCACAGTTCTCTATTCTGGTCACCTTAGCAGACTCTCTCTCAATCTCAGTCCTCCTCTTCTTCTCCAGTTGGAACCTCACTGCACTTCGCAGGGTACCAAAACCTTCCACAACCTCCCTTAGAATTTTGTCGTATCTCCAATCCACCTACCCCGCATCATTCTATCAGACCCACATTTGCGTATTACCCATAGCCTCCGCACACCTGGTATTTACTCGCGGAATTCATCTTTAATATGCATTTTTTGCAAATGAGAATTTTAATCCATAGTTTCAGCGACAATATAAACCTTCCCCTTAGTCCTTTGAAAAACTTCCTTTCTGCATCTCTATATGAATTAATTGTGTCGATAGCGAATTCAATGATGTATCCTTCCAAAAAACTATCTACCCAGACCTCGACAACTCTTGACGCCTTATTGTTGACCCTTTTTAGCTACTGGAACAATTCTAGGGTCCAATGATCAGGTTCACCTCCTTTGTGGTAGAAATTTATTCCTATGGGTAAGAAGAGGTTCTCTTAGGTTAGACTAGGATGTGCAAGATCTAATCTAAGACAATTATAGAACAAATTCAACCTTGAATCCTAAACTAAACTCATACATCAAGATTAAATGTTTTTGATAGTAACAGAAGGGTGTAAATCACCTTCAAATTGGACGTTTGTCCTGCTTCCAGCTTTGATCCTGAAGCTCCCAAGTTGAACCTATCAAGATCAAACAAGAGAAAAACACACGATTTCCCAAATACCTTGAAGTATAAGTTAGATTAAAATATTACTAGATACATTTCATGCCAATGATCCAAACCGAATGCACACGAAATGGGAAACAAGACAAGTTATCATTAATAAGAAACTTGAAGACACTTACATAAGGTTACTTGATGTCCAAGTCAACTCCAGCTCCAACACTTCCTCCCCCTAGATATCTCTACAAATATCTTAAGATCATAAGTTATATGCCCTAAGTAGTCCTCCCTTTGGCTCATGGATGGCCTCTCCTTTATAGCACTTGAGAAGTTAACCATAAGGAGAGGAAGGTGGATCTAGTGAGGGTTTAGTGGATCAACCAGACTAAACAGAGAGAGAATTTTGAGATCAAATTAGGGGTGTCAATCCCACGAAAATCTCTCGGAAGGTACAAATCCAAGATCCAAGCTCAAAGGATAAATTGGGATTTTCATGCCCCAAATACTGAGCATAGCGCAAAAATTTGATGATTTTTGTGCCCCAGGGGTTATGGAGAGCGTGAAAATATGGGTTTTTCACGCCTTGGGCTGTGTGCAGGGCACATAAATCAAGGAAAACAAGGTCAATCTAGGATGACACTTGGGATTTTAAGTTGTTTCTCGGCAAACAGGAAGTGGATTTGTCTCCTAGGTGTCCATATGAGACCAACGTGGGGACCAACAACATGTAACATACATTAGGGAGAAATGTCGCTAGGTCACATGGTACAAAAATGCGACACTAAAGCTCAAAGTGCAACTTTGAGGTATAACATCCTTGGAAATTTTTCTTCTGGAAAGTCAGTTTTTCCAACAACTCGTGCAGCAAGATCGGAAACTCGCAGAAGAATACTTCGTGGATGTCAGAGTAAATGTACTTTTGCAACCATTCACTTCTCATCCACCCAGGATTCTGATTTTCTTCTTCTGCGAACTCTCATGTTTTATTATCAAACCAATATGGAATCTCTGGTTTCATCGGATGCCACATCATGTCCTCTCTTCTTTTCTCGCACTATGGTCCTTGAAACAAAACCATTTGTTGACACAATTATGTCGACAGGGGTTCACTTCACATTGTTGTCAACAAATATCGACCAAAAACCCTTAAGCATTGGCCCAGAAATGTTTTACCCTTTCTAGCAACACCTGCAGAGCGAGTGAGGTCTCACCTAATATGTCTAAGGGGGGTTGTAGGAACCAAGATTCCATAGTTGGGAGAAGACATGCGTTGTTTCACTCTCAATCGACAAAAACCAGAGATTTGCATTCGTATTAAAACATCACATTATCGCCCTAGTAATTATTAATTGCATCATCATCTCATACTTAACGAATTAAACAAATCAACAAAGCATGTTTGAGGAATCTACAATACATAACATATTTGCGAAAACATCTAATGCGATCTCAAGAAACATCATATTGCGATAAAAAAAATAGATATGCAAATTACTCATAATACAGAACCAAACCCAGATAAATTCTCCATAGATCGATCCAAAAGACAGAAACACAACAGATGCAAAGATATCATCTCATATTTCACAACTCAGGAAAATTCCCTTAGGCTTACAATCACACAAAAAAAGGTTCTTTTCCTCGTATTTTCCCGTCCAGTCATCTATATCTTTCGCTATCTATCTCTCTATCTCTTCTAAAACTTACAATCTTAATTCTATTTATAGGTGCACTTGGCCGTTAAAAATGGTCCTAATGACCCATCGCTAACTAACTTGGACCAAAACTTCTGCTTCCTTTGGCTCCTTATTCTTCGCAAGTGGTCCTTTTCCTTCTTCGATGACCCCTTCGTCATTGTCGGCTCCACATTTCCTGCACTCTAACCCCTTGACAACAACAACAACAACTATTAGCATTGGATGTGTCCTTGAAAGAAACACCAACGATATGGTAGGATGTTCATAAACGGTCTATAACAGGCTAGTCGGAGTGTGGATGATTCTTAGAGATCTAGTTTGGTGAGGGAGTTCCGTATGTCAAAGAGAAATGCACTAGGTTAACTAGTCCTACTAATCATCTAGCCACTTGTAGTGCAATATGGAAAAACACACCCAAGCAAGAGTGGGTCCACATGTTCATTCATACACTATATATACTATACCAAGGAATTGGTATACGTCACTAGAGCTTCGACAAGAAACTGTAGAGTGGGATAATCTGACTATGAGTTTCAATCATACATTTAACTATGAAGATGAAAATCCAAAAATAGATGCGGCTTTGCAAGTGATTAAAGAAAATATTTTTGAATAAATTTATGGGCTAGTGTCTAATTTTCCACAATGGAATGCAATAGTTGAAAATATGATGGAATGCTATAATATTATCGAAGGACTAGAGGATGACGATCCAAGAGATGTACATATCCAAGAAACTGAAGGAATCTGTGATTTGAAGGGACTAGAGATCTCATCTGACAAATTTATGAAGCCGTTGAAGTTAAAAAAAAAAGTAAATATTAGGTCCCCTGAAAATCCTAAATTTGCAAATATTGGATATTACTAGGATGATGAAACAATAGGTAAGATTAATGATTTGTTTCATGAGTTTCAAGATTTGTTTCCTAACAAGTTTTCTGAGATGAAATGGATTGTTGGCGACCAGGGAGAAATGAATATCCCATTGAAACTAGGCGCTAATCCAATTAAATAAAGACTATATAGATTGAATCCTCGGTATAAGGAAAAATTTAGAGCCAAGATGGATAGAATGCTGGATGCAGGAATTATTGAGCCTATCAAAGAGTCGAAGTGGATCAGTCCCATGGTAGTACAAGATAAGAAGACTGGGGAGATTCGAATTTGTGTTGATTTAAGGAAACTAAACAATATCTGTCTACATGATCCTTTCCAATTTCGTTCACAAATGAAGTGCTAGAAAGTGTCGGAGGTCAAGAAGACTATTCATTTACATATGGGTTTTATTAAATATACAACATCAAAAGACATTCTCCGAACCAATCTTGTGCAGCCAAGATTGATCCTTCTGTATAGAGGTGAGCACTTTGATTGCCTTCCATGTAAAGGTTATTCCTCCCATATAGAGGTAATTGATCAAAGTAATTATGTTCTAAAGTTTTGTTGGACAAGACTCCACACTTGTGTGTCAATTCATGATTATCATGTGAACCTTCCGTATAAAGGTATCCATGAGATGTACCTCCCATATAGAGGTGGACCTTCCGTATAAAGGTCATGATTTACTTGTTAAAAGAATTTAATGTTGTGTGATGTATTATTAACCATGATCACCATATTAAGTCTCCTTTAGAGATCGATCACCTATAAAGCGAATTACTTTAGCATATGATCATTTGGTCTGGAATAATATGGCATCCAATAACTCTTCTTAGTATAATGTAATGTGATGGATAATTAAATTTAGCACATATTGACCATGCAATAAGAGATAAAGAAATAAAAGATAAAGCATAGAGATCAAGAGAATTTGAAATTGCCCATGCAGACACTTCAACTAATTAAAGAGAACTTGAATTGTTAAAGCTTCAGTTAAGTATCAATGCTTTAGTTAAAGCATCAGTTAAATATATGCCTCAGTTAACTAAAGAACTCACAGTGATCACTTCAAGTAAATCAATTAGCATGATTTCAGTTAACTAAGTGTTAAATAAAAAAGACTAGTTAACTAAAGTGTTTTCACTTTAGTTAAACTAAAAGACGACACTTCAGTTAAACATAGTTAACTAAGCAACATCAAAGAATATCTAGTTAACTAAGTGTTATTTCATGACGACACTTATGTTAAACTAAAAGATGACACTTAAGTTAGCCACCTAACTAAGTGGCAAGCTTTCAGTTAAGAGGTGAGTTCATCCTAAGTGACAGCTCAATGAAATAAAGCACTTCATGAGAAGTGGGGCACGTCTCTGCATGCAAGATGAATACATCCAGTTTGAGGGTGATTTCATCCTGAAGTTAGAATTTAAAAATAGAAGAGAAGAATGAATAAATATGTTATACGGGATTGAGGAATCCAATGTGAAGCAAATTCTCTTCTCCATTGAAGGCAAGGCGCTTCTCTATGTGCAAGATATTGTACATGCTTGATATTGTTGTGCTAGGCACACATCCGATTGATCTCTTTTCTGTATTGATTCTATATCTTCATCAAGAGTGTTTAGTGATCTCTTATCTTCAAAAGGCAATTTGCTATGTTGTAAAAGAAAGCATTCTCTGATATCCATTCACTAGTACAAAATGAGAGATAAGTGACTAGGAGACTAAAACCATTAGTCACCACTTTTTTTTCAAGGGATAAACGACTAAAATTGAGAAATTTTAAATAATCCAACAAAAAATGACTAAGATAAACGACTAATTTAGTCATGATATTAAAAAAATGACTAGATAAAAAATGACTAAACTAAAAATGACTAACATAAATGACTAATTTAGTCACGGGAATATAAATATGACTAGCTAACAACGATTAATGTGAATTAGTCATTTATGTTAGTCATATTTAGTTGTGTGACACTAACAATTTTGATATTGAATTAATTGTACAATATTTTACTAAATTTTAAAAATGTGGATGAATTTAGAGACCCTGACCCCTTTAAAGGGGGTCTCTAAGTACTATTAGAGTACCATTTTCAATTTTCGGGGGGTGGAGGTCAAGATCACCATCACTTACACATCTTGTCTATTCCATTTTTAGGTTCTCGCATGCTTAGCTGCATCATCATGAAATGTAAGAATATTGTTCCCTAGGCCATTGTCCAAGAATATATTGTACTTAATTAGGTCATTGCAGTCCAAGTAGAGTTTGCAATGCCCTACTTTAGGATTGAAACCATCTTTGGAATATATATTGGTTTCCCTTTTGCACCATGTTCGACACTTTGTGGGCCCTTTAGCCAATAGATATCAATACCCTTATTATAATTATATTCTTTCCCAGTGCTCCTAATTAAAGTTGGCCATAAACACTTCTAGTGCCTTTGGTTCATGAGCTTGGTGTTGGTTTGCAAAGTCCGTTCGTCTTCTAATTTAGTTGACGAACATACATTGGTATCTCAATTGACAACTTCCGACCTTCATAATTCAGAAATTCTCTTGATTCCTCTGGTTGATGACCCTTCCCAAACATGCATGAGTTGAATAGGATCATCATGGAGGACATCATCAAATAGTTTATTTATCAAGGTTATACTTGAGTTGATCCACCATATAATATATAGATATTTAGTTTATGGATATATAACGTTTGTGTGGAGGTTTTAGCTGAGGCGCCCGATGTTTCGAGTGGACACTCCAGTACCCATCTTTAAGGACCATGATCGGAGCTCAAGATGGCTTTCTATATTGTAGAGTGATTTATCGATTTGAGAGATGGCCTTATTGTTCGATCTTTGGCCTGTCCTATTGGTCACGTTCATATTTTGTTTCAACAAAATCGTCGTCATTTGACCATCTCGGTAGTCTATTAAAGTTTCAGCAAGTTTATGTATTTTGCATCATGTTAGCTAAAAATTATCAATTTCACAGCATGCATTAATTCTACATATGCATCCATTCATCCTATTTCTCCTAGTTCCTGAGTTGAAAAAGTTCTAAAGTCTCCCCCAAGTCCATCCCCTGCAAAAAATCATCAATATCCTCCATTTTGAAAAGAAAAAAATTCCTCCATTTTTGTAAAAATCCTTCAATTTGGCATTCCTTGAATAATAATAATAATTTAAATATGTTGTCATAATCCATAACCCCTTAGCTTTCCCTTACCCATTTAAAATTCCTTATATTCCTATTAAAATTCCTTTTTCACCCATATTTAATATATTTATATATTATATAGTTATTTGCTATATTTATATAGTTAATATATGTAATATATTACTATTATTATTAACAATTTTTAAAAAATAGGAATATAGACAAAACAAATATAATAACGAAAGGAAAATTAAATAAATAAATAAAAGAGGGAAAAATGAATCAACTTGAAAAATAAGTAAATTAGAAAAGAGTTTAGGAGGGAAAATAGGGAAAAATAAATTAAAATAGGTTATTTTCCTAAAGAAAACTCCAATGAATAGATCTAATATGAAGAATTGCATGGAGGAGAGGAAGCATTATCATGATTAGATAAGGAAAATGGAAAGGGATTGAATAGATGCGAAAATGGGTAGACTTCTAGAATGGAGTGGGCTCATGGCCACCTTCGCTTCTCATGGATAACCGCTAAGGTAATCAACATTGGGTTCTAGGGTTTTTCCTATTACAACATTATTAGAGGGTTTTTTTTTTAAACCTTGCAAAACAAATAGCTTGAATTGCTTTGTTTGAGGATATGCTGTTGTTTTTTCCACGAGATTTCCACCTATCTGCATCCTGTAGTACCCTAGGTTTCTCAGCGTTTGGAGAGAACACTGCCAAGACCATTTCCATGGATGAAAGTAAGGGGATTGTCGGTGTTTAGAAGGTTTTGAACGCGGGATCACCTATCACGGTAAGGGTTTTTTTGTTTATTTTTGCTTTATTTCCAAGAGGTATATGAATCTCTCTAGGAGAGAAAAATTGATTCATGTTTATCCACATGACATATTAGATTTTAATGGACTCTTGAAGTGATGCATTGCTTAAAATGTATCTCATATTTTTATTCATTTTTTATTTATTAATCAAAATATATTTTAGGGTTTTGGTTTTAGTTTCTCGCATCTTTGTGAGTGAACATATCACATCTTCCTAAGTATATTTCAACCAAAATCTTGGCACTATTTATCACTAATGAGTTTAATACCATCAATGCATATTCCCTGCACTTCAAGCCAAATCAACTAGGGTGTTCACACTTCAGTGTTATTCTTCAAGGTGTCTTCCCACGCTTAGAAAGAACCAAGATCTACCTACAGAAGCATGGACAGTGTGCACATCTTCATCACTTGGAATTTGGTTCCATAGACCTAAATGTTTTAGAAGTGACAACTATTTATTCAACCTCCCAGAGACCAAAAGAGATGACCATAATACAAATCAATTATTATGTGGAAACCTATAATTTACAACGACCCTCACACGATACACATTGGAAACCTCTAGGGAATTTTCCACCATTTATATCATGGAGCACGATCTCATAGCGAATATGGAGACACACTTGGGGATACAACATTATTTCTATTTTGAGTAATACATGTCCAACGGTATCTATTTGCTCAGAAGCATGACGAACACAAGCTACCAAAGGACTAGTTTATCACAGCATATGAGGTTCCAAAACTAATAGACCACACAAGTGAAATTATATACAACACTCAGGGTCACATCTATGGTTGGAACTAATTGTTCTTATGGAATCATTATATTCATTATATTATGCCAGTCATCCACATTGCTAGTGAAATCAAATACATGGAGATACCTCAATGCAACATCTATGTGAAATAAACCATTCCTAAATCTTGTATATTTTAAAACTGAAGCGTTTCTACAGTCTTAATCAACAACTTTCAAATCTCTTATATGAGGCCATATTCAATTTCTACAATTTTCTAGAATTGACTACTTTGTCCTTTTTACATTTTTCTAGAATTTATTTTCCAAAAAATAATATCTCACAAACAGAGCAAAACTAGGAAAAAATTCTCTAAGAAAAGTTGTATGATTCATTGAGAAGGCAACATGTTGAGGAAGTAAATTTTTATGATTTCAACATATTGGGTAACTTCTACTTCCTCCAAGTTTTCCAAAATCGCCAAAATATTATCCCAAATAGTAGATTTTGGTCTATTTCCTCATCTCCCCTCCACACCTCTTAAAATTTGGCCAAAATATCTTTGGGTTATCTTTGTGCCTATTTAAGTACAACATTATACAAATATCAACCCCAATAAGGCCATGTCAAACAACTGGGTACATGTCTTCTTAAGTCACTAATTCCCCATTTCTGGAAACTTGGAGCTGAAAAATCCCACTCCTCTCTCTAGTATTTTTGTAGTACTCCTTACTATAGACAATCACCTAAAATTTCATCAAATTGTGAGTTAATTTACTCATTTTATGGCCAAAAAATATTTTAGCTCCATATTTTTTTCAAATACTTCATCTGTTGACATTGCATGCCATGTGGCAAGTAATGAGGTGGAATTGTAACCCACGTGGACCCTATGTGGCATCCAATAGTCCTACCATTTCATGTTCCCATCATTCCTTTTCCATGTCATCACACCGTGTTTGTCACCTTGTTGGAAGGAATCTTGTGATCAAACCTGATTTGTAGATCTTGTATCCCAAAACAATTTGAGTTATTTAAGGTAAAGCACTCTGTCCACCGCATTTTTCCTCTATCCAACCGCACAAACAATATCCACCTTCGAACTCATTTGTGTGATAAGATCCTAGCCATTCATGGAATCACTTCCTTTATTATCTCTTGAGCATGTCCTTTTGCATGAAGGAACAAGATCTACAAGTCAAATTGGCATGGTTTAATCTTAGCCGTTTGCGACAACATCCCCATAATAACTCTTGATCATATAGATTTGTGCAAATGGTCAAGATCACCTGATCCAAATTTCATGATTTAATTCCATCCATCCACGTGATCTCTATCATGGTAAGTCAATATCACCTTATTTTGCATGAATGTTTAGGTTCACCTGATCCAACTTTCATAATTTAATCATATCCATTCGCGATGAACTCCCCCATGGTAAGTCACAATCACATTATTTTGCGAGAATGGTTAGGATCGACTTATCTAACATGCATGATCTAATCTCAACCATTTGTGGTAGCAACCCCCATGTTAATTCTTGATCATCTTGTTTTGTGTAAATGGACAAGATCAATTGATCCAACATGCATGTTTTAATCTCATCCATTTGCAACAATCCCCCCTTGTTAGGCTTTGATTATGTTATTATGCATGAATGGTTTAGATCTGGTGATGGGAGTTGCTTAGTTCAATCTGAGCCATTCATGATGAGGGTCCTTGTGTTAAGACTCAAGCACTTACCTTTGCATAAATGATCTATATCTGATGATAAAAGGTGCTTGGTTTAATATGGGTTGTTCACGTAGTGAACCCTCTTATTAAATCAGGTCACTTACACTTGTGCATACCGTTTAGATCTAAGGATACAAATAACTTGATATAATCACAATCATCGATCATCCTTGAAATCTCAAACTGAATTGTGAACTCAACAACTTTACACTGAATTTATGTTAAGTAACATAATTGATACTTGTATTGATATCATTAACAAATCCAAAAAAAATCCCTAGTTTTCCTCAAATCAATTACCATTCCTATTGATAACCACAAGATCTAATCCATGGATCTGTTAAACAACCATCTGAGCAATTCAAAACCACGAATTTCTCATAGGAATTCCGTTAAACACATTGCATGAAAAATTAGATATGAGGCCACTAGAGTGAAGGAAACACATACAGGCTTCTCTCTCTCAATCCAAAACCCATTTTCTCTCATGCTTAACCAATCTTATCACCACTGAGCACTACATGAATCTCACTCAGTCATCCCAACCATGGAACTCTCTTCCATTGCCCCACACAACACAAGGAAGGCCTACACTTTCTTTGCTCAGCAATCCCTCAGGGTACCCAACCATTATAGTGCTCATTAGTGTGTGTAGAAAGAGTCCAACCTACTTTATGATTTCAGAGAACCTCCTATAAAATCAATTCATGTCTTCTCTAGCATCTTGGAGTAGAAAATAAACAATGGGTAAAGGTTCCTATCTTTCCCAACCTCTATCCTCACCTATAACCATCCTCTTCACTCTAATGTTTTTTATTTCCTCTTCACAATGATAATTTCTCGTTACTTTCACAACCTGGTTATTGGAAATGGAGAAAACAACATGAATGCTACATAGTGTATGAATTTTGCAAATAAAATGAGTGATAGACTCCAACAAAGATGAGAGGATCGATGAAAAGATAACCAACATTACTTATGACCATGGGAGGAAGGACTCTTACAATTGTCATAAAAGTATATTCATCCCATCCTTCCATAACTACATGAGAAGACTTTCCCACCAACCTCACACATGCATCCAATGCTTGGATTTAATAAGTTAAAAGATGTGAATGGTTCATTTAAGGTACATCAAGAAATGGATGATTTATAAGGCTAACACTTGGAAAAAGAGGATTTAATCTCCCATAGGCCCTCTTTTATCTTCTCCTCTAGTGGAATCATAGCCCTTCTAGTGCTCCTTACACATCCATCTTGGACCATTTTATTATTTTCCATTATAATATTTACATAGAGTCTGAGGCATCATGGCAAGCCAACCACATGGCCCATAAAGAAATATTTATAGTATACATGCCTAGTCATTCACTAGTTGAGCTTGCCCTTGAGCTCCACGCTAGGAATCTTACTAGCTGCATATTTATATCATTTACATAATATAATTTAATACATTCCAAGGGTCAAAATTAGGGTATTACAAAGATGTTGTTATTAATCATGGATTCCTAGATTCTTCCTTCAGGGTACAAGGCATATATTTTCTCCCTCAACAATTTCTAAGGACTAGAGACTCATATTTAGTATCCAAAATTTACTAATGGCACCCATATCCCCACTAGAAAGAAAGTATAGCATTGTGAGGTACTGTGTGGTGGTCCAAGGTATTGATCACATCCATGGATGGTTAGAAGCTTCCCATAGGGTCCAATTCTCACATTTCATCTCTAGGCCTTGCTTTTTTAGTGGAGATATGGGTGCCATTAGTAAATTTTGGATACCAAACATGTCTAGATATTCCTTTAATGCTAAGGGCCTGAATTTCTTTCCTCAACCATGGTTAAGTCATTGCTACCCATGTCTAGTGCTCAAAACCTCATAGTGACACTGGTTTCTTCACTCATAAGCCAAGGATACCCTCAAGAGGTCCTATGTTGTGGTTTGAGGCATCTTTCTTGATCCTAGATGCTCAGAGGATTTCTTTAGGGTCCAAGGATTAGATTTTCTCCTTGACCATGCCTAGGTACCTTAACCCACACCTAATGAAAAAAACCTCCTACTTCTTCCTATATCCCTATTTTCATGCCAAGAAACCCCTTAAGAGGTCATGTATGGTGGTTCACCACATTGTTCTTGGCCTTGGATTCCTAAAACCTTCATATAATGCCTAATTTTGGTGTTTTCTCCCTCAAGCATGTTGAGAACCCCTTATGCACCCCTATCCCTAACCACAATGATCAAAACCTTCCAATGGTGTCTACATCCACACACCGAGGCTAGGAATACCCTTGGGAGGCCATCTTTGGTGGTTTGATGTGTCATTGTTGGATTTGGACGCCAAGATGATTTCGTTAGGGCCTAATATAGAGGTTTCCTCCCTTAACTATGTCTAGGGCTTTGAGAAAAATATCTAGTGCTCAAAACCTCCTAATGTCACTAATATTCATCACACAGTTTGACAAATAATTTACTAGAATATTGTAAAAAATCCAATTCAAATAATTAAATTTCAATGCAAATCACTTTGTTGCCACATTTATAATCGTAATAATTTAAAAATTCATTGCTTATAATTATTTTTCAATAATGATTTTGTAATTAGCATTTATTTATTTTAAGTAACAATAATATAAAAAGTAAATAAGTGAATGTGATATCTAATTAAGTTGGTTAATATTTTTTTTAAATAAAATAAAAAGTAAATTAGTTTAATTACAAAATAATTATTTGTGAAATTTATTGTTTTTGTGATGAAAAATTTATAATTAGATATTAAAGTACTTCTTGGTGTTGATATTGTCATTGGAAATGATGATAATTATGTTTTGTCATCTTACATTATGGATTATCTTGCTAAATTTGGTTTTCATACTTTGGCTCATATTAAAAGACTTGGATGAGATTTTTTTATTTTTATTGGTTGACTGCTAAAGATTTGGGACTTGGAATCATTTGGGTTGAAGAATGGATTAAGTATTTTTTTTCTTTGAACAAAGTAGACATCCGGATTAGGGACATTAAAGATGAAATGGTTTGGTCCTCCAATCAAGCTGTAGCTAGGGTTTTCGCCCTAGCTTGTGTGAATGAGCACCTACTAAGGAGAAGGGCCTCCTTAGTAGCAGTTCAATAAACAGTAAATTTAAATAGTAAAACAGTATAAAATCTAAGCTAACATGTGCATCAAATAGAGATAAAGAGACAACAACAGTATAATGGGAATTTTTCTTTTTGTATTATGATAAGACCAAAATTACATTTACCTCAGATATGGAGGTTGGTGAAGCTCTTGCAGTAGTCCAGGAGGGCTGCTTTCGTGCTCCAATGGGTTCCTTCTCCTTCTCCAAAGTGTTTGGGTGATGGGCCAAAAGAGGCACTCAAATGGGAAAACTAGCTCGAATGGCGAGCTTGGGTTTCATGAGTGATTTTGGCAGCGTGAGGATAGGATCGATTGTGGATATCAAATGGGGAGCCTCCATCACCTATTTATAGGTTTTTTAGTGGTGGAGTGTTGACCCATGGTTTTTGGCACCATATGGTTTAGGTCAATTGTTTTAGGGTTTTTGCTTCCTTTTTCCCTCTTTTTCCTCTTTTTGTATTTTTTATTCCCTTTTACTTGATTTTTGGGAATTTAGGGCTTTTTAGAGGGTTCCTGCTATCTTTTGAGGAAATTTAATTATTTGGAGGGTGAAAAAGGGGTTTTTTGGCCTTTTGGTGACCAATTAATGGTTTTCGAGGTTCTGGAGGCAAAGATGGTGGGAAAAATAGATGAATGAGCCATGTAGTGAGATAGATGAGGTGGTGAGCATTTTTTGGGTGTTAACAGGTTGCCCCATGATGTGTGAGGGAAGGAGCTCATTGTATGGCTGATGGACAGCATAGGTCTTTTATGGTTTTCCTGGGGTGTGGAAAAGAGAAGAAACGGATTAGAGACCGGAACAACAGTCCCGTACAAACTGCAAAAACTGAAAAATACATGACCTCAATAATGAATGGGGAATAATCTTAATATATGGGCGAGGCGGGCATACCCATGCTCGTATCAAGATATATAAATAACAGTGAATACCGAAAGGGGGATCTGAACAATACATGAGAAATTGTTGTGTACATCATAAGGGTCAGAGGGGACACAAATCTGGGATATACTGTTGGTCGGACCATACCCAAGCTGAAGAACTGATATAGTGTTGCTGAGTGTGGTACCAAAGGAACTGATGAGTTGTTGGATCTGAAGATATCAAATAATGGGGTGGGGACGATGACAGAGAGTCATAACCTCAATGGTACACTGGACTGTAGCTGAACTTAATACTCAAGGAAGCATACGAGTGGATGGCTTCTGAATACTGGCGCCAATGCAACTCAAATATCCACGGGAACATATAACTGGGTGTTCCAAAGTGACTCACCAATGTGCTAGAGTCAGGGGGATTCCGAGGTCTTTGACCAATAACTGAAGGGATGTATACCCTGCACGGATTTCAACGGTGCGATCAAGGTGTTGAAGTCGAGCACGTGAGAAACAACCATTCAGAGAGGCACTGAGGACTCCACTCAAAATGCTCCATAGGCACGCACCATAGATGGTGATGAGTCCAAGTCACAGGGACCTCTGGGTCTATCCTCTAGAATAGATGGGTTGGCATCGACAGAGGGAGACCTGCAACTAGCAAGGCAATTATGTTTCCTTGATAGGAGCACGAGGTGGATAAACAAGAGATGATAGGAATTCCTGTGTAACTGACGTACTGGGAGGGTAGGAAACATGGGTTGTTAGGTAGGGGGGACTCAAACTTCCTTTGTTCAGAGTATGATGGCGAGGGTGGTCGGGCAGCATAGGACATTGACTTGGGGGAAGGGGATCGTAGATTTTAAAGGATCAGGGATTGTGACTGTAATGAGGGATACTCAAGTCGATGTAGGATGATAGGAGACTCAAAGGATGGTATATCGCAGAATACTCTAAACAAAGGCGACCTTATTGGAGGTGCTGCCGAGATGAGTGATCATAGTGCCAAGAAACACCGGTGGGGCCTTCTTCATGGTTTAAGGAGATGGAAGAAGGGATAGAAGTGTGTGCATAATGGTACTGTAATGTGGATTTATACGATCCTAGGACAGTTCATGCTCGTGATTGCTTTCAATTTTAAGGAGTCTGAAAGCGATAAGAAGACTCTGAAATAATGGAATGGTGCCATCATGTGGATTTGTATGAGCCCAAGACAGTGCATGTTCATGGTTGTTTTCAATTTTAGACAGTCTGAAAGCAATAAGAAGACTCCAGGGGGGGTTCTTTTTCGTGTGTTAGTCTCCAAGGCCCGAAAAAGCATAAAAGGATGCAATGAAGAACTCTTCTAGCCGGTGTGACTAGAGTATTCCTTTTTTCGTAATTAGTTTACCGAGTTCGAAAAAGGGTTAAACTTATACTAGATAGATGCCCTTTTAGGTACTTTAATGAGCATGAAAGGAAGCAAGATTGCTCGATGATCTTTTCATTGTTTTAGGAGTCATAAAAGAGCTTAATAGAAACTCCCTATGTGCCTTTTTCATAAAAGACTTGTCCGGCCTGAAAAAAGGGGTAAAAGTATACCGAACAAAAGGAAAGGTCAAGCAAGGAGGGAGTGTTCGGTCAAAGCACATCAATGAAAGCCAAGAATGAGGGTTGGGGGGAACACTGGTGGTGCCTCCTTGCAGGATGATGAATGGTGGCAAAATAACAAAATAATTACAGTATGAATGGAGCGTAGGGCTCATGGATATGCTTGTAAAGTGATGGCAGTCTATGTGGCGTGCGAGAAATGATCTTGCGCATCGTCATGAGCACGGAAAACTGAATTTGGCCTTTTAAAGAACATCAAAAATGGATAACAGCTGATGTGGCATGTAAAACCAGGCGATGAGGGGTACCCAAAAAAAATATTCCCGAAAAAGGGGCCGGGGAAACCGAGAAATTGACTTGACTATGATGAGGGTCTCGTTGCTCTGATTCCAGTGGTAGAAAAAGTTTGGAAAATGGAGTCCGTATGGATCCAGAGTGGTCTAATCAAGAAATGGTCAACTGTCTATAAATAGTAAGTGGACCCATAGTGCCATGTGTCATTTGTACGGTTGACTTTGACAAGAGAGTGTAGTGGGCCAGAGCGGTTTTGGAATTTGTGGGTGATCCGACTGGTCGATTTCATTTCCGTGAGTTTCAGGTATTTCACTGAGCTTGTACCTTTTAATTTATCTTGATTCGGGTGGGTAGTGGGTCCTCAGGGGGGACGGTACCGATCACGAGGGGTGTGGATCATGGATTTCTAGGCGATGGCCACGATCACGGATCGCGGCTGTGGCCCCTACAACCGCAGTCGGAGATCGCGATTGTGGCCTTGACAATCGCGATCACGACTGTGGCCCCCACAACCGCGATATGGGATCGCAGCTGTAGCCTTGACAGTCACGATCACGACTGTGGCCCCCACAACCGCGATATGGGATCGCAGCTGTAGCCTTGACAGTCGCGATTTGGGATCACGATTGTGGTTCCCACGCTGTGAGTCCCACAACCGCGATCTGGGGCACGATTGTGGAGTTTGTCGGGATATTATTTAGGGGGGAATGATAGGTTATTTGAGGAGGTTTTGATCCGTGTTCATTGTGTGATTGACAAGATGCCAAGAGGATGCTGGCGAGAGCGTAAGATGCCCGACGACCTTATGGAGTACATACGGCATGATCGACACGTCCGGGGGATTTTGGGGCTATGCGGGCTACTGAAGTTCGCACAGGTGTTGATGATGCGTTCAACAGATTTGTTGCTGAATAGGTTGGTGCGCTTTTGGGAGCCTGGGGGGGAGGCGTTCATGGTGCAGAGGGAGAGATTGGATCTTACCTTGATGGATGTTTACTTTCTGATGGGGCTGCCTTGTTTAGGTAGGGTGGCAGATACCCAGCCACGGAGGTCCGCGGACGTGGATATGGAGGAGATGTTGGACCGGTACTGCTTCCCCACGACAAGAGTGCATAAGAATGCACTTATGGTCTATGATTTACAGGAGCCGTCGATCCGGGCGATTGCAGGGTGTGTGGTCCGAGTGCTAGGGTCACAGGCGTCCCACCGAGTGTCAGGGGGATAGATGAAGTTGGTAAAGCGGGTCATACAGGGTACCTACTTTGCTTGGGGCTAGATGTTCCTCACCCGTGTTCAGCAGGAGCTGAGCAAGGTGAAGGTTTCAGGTGGGGATTTCTGCTATGGGCCATTCTTGTGTGCTTTCTTCATGGAGCGGATTCTAACATTACGACCGTGGGTGGCGATCCAGGATGGGGGGCTGAGGGAGCCACAGATGGTGTAGTGGGGTCAGATGATGCACCGCAGGGTGGTGGAGAGGTAGGGCGGTATTTTATGGGGGAGCTCTACATGCAGTGGTTGCAAATGCCAGTGGTTTTTTATGACTACCCATACCGTGAGATGGACTACCAGGGAGATCCAGAGGTGCCACAACCTCTAGGGAAGGCTTGGGGCCCAGATGGTATGTATCTAGCTTTGTGATTATTGGTTTTATGTTAGATTGGTTGCTAGAGATAGATGATGATCTTGACTATTGGTGATTTGGTTTGATGCAGATGTGGGACCGAAGCCACCACAGGGGTATAGGGACCGTAGGGGTCGCATCGCAGTGCCAACCCTACTGGACTGGGGGGAAGTGCGACAACGGGATGCTGACGAGACTTTGGAGTCCCTGCGGTTTACCCTAGATCGACTATTGGTGGGGATCTCCGATGAGGGTTGGCAGGAGTTGGATCGGAGGGTGATTGAGGCCTTCTACAAGGCTCCACGGGACTGGCGGGCGATTTTGATGAGGGTGGGGGTGCTAGCCGAGGAGAGGAGGGCTCGGGACTATCAGGGAGATGAGGAGGACCCGGAGGAGGATTCAGAGGAGGAGAGAGGAGAGGATGAGTTGGCAGTAGAGGTCGCTGAGGAGGATTCAGACGGGGGATACGACTCTCGCTAGGGAGTTTGGGGGACTGCCCCTAATGCGTATGGGCATCTAGGATTTTTTGTATGTACGGCATGTATTTATGATAAGGATGTTATTAGGGCTCCTTGATGTATATTTTTTGTATAGCTGAGTGCTGGGGTACTCATGACATTTGTATGACGATGATATATATATATATGTGCACATGGATGCATTTTGCGGTGATTACTTTTGTACGCACGTGGATCACATGTGGATCCGCATTTATTGTCTTATGTTGGTTATTGCACGTGGATGCAAATGATGTGTTGTAGTAGGTACGTGGATTCCCTATTATAGATGCAATATTTTTGGGATTTTAATGTTTTTAATATATGTACATGTTAGGGTAATGATGCATGGTGGATGATTTGCATGATGTGATTGATATGCCAGTCTAGGATGTTGTTAGCCATTTGATCTACGACACAGTTTTGAGCTCTTGGGACATGAGTGAAGGTAATGGATTCAAATTGTCGGCTAAGTTGTTTTGTGCACAGGAATTTTCTAAAGAGGCAAGGATCATGTACCTGGTAGCAGTTTTTGAGTTGGGAGATAAGGAGCTGGGAATCAAGGAACACACAAAGGTGATGTATACCCATCTGGAGAGCAGCAATCAGGAGACCGGTCACGGCATCGTACTCAACCTGGTTATTGGCAGCAGCGCCTATGCACACTCCGTCAATGTGAATCAACTTGTGCGAAGGGGAATATAAGACCCAAGCTGCGGAGGCCAAGTTTGGAGACCAGCGGCTTGCTCCATTGGCGAAGCCAATGTAATAAGGTGGAAAATGGTCCATCTGTGATCATGGAGGAAAATGACGATTGTAAGGTTGCGGAAAAAAGTGGAAAACAAAAAGAAAGCAAACTGTACAACACGGACTAGCGGGTCTGAAAGATATGTTAAGGGTAAAAACGTTTGAGATACAACCCATTACGGGGGTTGCGCAAGGGGTGGCCCTCTGAATCGGTCAGGATATATGCCCCATGTCCAAGGCAAGTATGTACTATGTATGGGCCTTGCCACATGGACTCAAACTTCCCTTTACTTGTCTTGTCGTGAGCTTGGTTGTAAGCGAGTACTAGATCTCCTTCATGGAAAGTTCATGGGTGGACATGTTTGTCATAACTGGATTTCGAGCGGCTCTTGGCGAACTCAATGGTTTGGAGGGCTGCGCGATGGTCTTCATCGGCTTGTTCTAGTAACAGTAGACTTTGTTCTAGTGTTTAGGTGTCTGGGAGAAGTTCAATGGCAAAATGTAGGGCAGGGATCTGACATTCGATGAGGAGGACAGATTCAACACTGTGAACTAAGTGAAAAGGGGTAAAACCCGTGGCTGTCTTAGTTGATTTGCGGTAAGCTTATAGTGCGTGGAAGAGCATGTGATGCCAATTGGACTTATGTTGGTCAACCGTTCGTTGGAGGATTGTTTTCAAAATTTTGTTGATGGCTTCAACTTGGTCGTTCCCTTGGGGGTAATAAGCAGATGCATACTGATGTTTGAACTTAAGGAGAGTGGACAACTCGTGCCAAATGGCATTTTCGAAATGTGATCCATGATCGGAGACAAGTTGTTTAGGGACCCCGAACCGCGTGATGACATGGTTAAAAAAGAAACGGGTAGTGGTGTCGGATTTACAGTTGAAGGTAGGCATGGCTTCAGCCCATTTGGTGAAGTAATCGATGGCGACAATGATGTACTTATGGCCATTAGCGGATGAAGGATTACACTCCATGAAGTCGATGGCCCATTTGCAAAAAGGGCCAACTGTGACGACTGGGTAGAGTGGGGCAGGTGGTGTCCGGGCCTTAAGGGAAAACAGTTGACAATTACGACAATGCTTGACTGCTGTGATACAATCGGTGAACAGTGTGGGCCAGAAGTATCCGGTGCGGATTACCTTCTGGGTTGTGGCCATCCCAGAGAAGTGTCCACCGCAGGCACCGCTATGATAGTCATTGAGAACTTGTTCTGCTTCTTCTCGTGTGAGACAACGACGTAGGATAGTATCGATGCCACGCTGGTAGAGGACATCGGCTAAGAGTAGGTACCGGGAGGCATGGTGACGGATACGGCGGCGTCCATCGTGATCGATGTCAGGTCGAAATTTTTCCATGCAAAGGTATACCAAAATGTCACCGTACCACGGGTCATCTGACGAGATGATAAACAAATGGTCATCAGGTAACTCAGTGGTTGTTGGCGGTGACAACAAAAGGGATGGTAGATCGGTTATGAGTTGGGTAAGTGCAAGGGCTTTAGTACTCTTAGGGGTTATGAAAGTCAGGTCATACTCTTGTAGGATAATGACCCGTTTAGCGACGCGGCCTTGCAGAAGGAGACGGGTCAAGAGGTATACCATGGGGCTAGAGTTGGTGACAACTGTAGTATGACTTAGGAGAATGTAATGTCGCAATATTTGGACAGAAAAGGCGATGGAAAGGGCCAGCCTTTCCTCGCATGGGTAACGTAGTGGTGGTCCAATCAAATTTTGACTGACATAATAAATGACGTGCTCCTGGTGAGCAGAATCTTCTTGAACAAGCACCCCTGATACAGCATAATCGGATGTCGAAACGTAAAGGATGAAATCCTTAGAGAAATCTGGAGGGGAGATCAATGGGGCCTGTGTGAGAGCTTTTTTAAGGGCCTCGAAAGCAACTTGCGCCTGGTCATCCCAAATAAAGGGTATGTGGGTATGAAGCAATCGTAAGAAACCATGAACGGTGGTGGCATAGTCAGGAATGAAGTGGCATAGGAAATTAGATTTCCCTTGTAAGCTCTGTAGTTGTTGGAGCATACGTGGTGATGGAAGGTCTAATATGGCTTGAACTTTTAGGGGGTCAACAACGATTCCTTTGTGGGAAACAATGAAACCCAACAATTGGCCTGTCGAAATGAAAAATACACACTTGAGTGGGTTCAAGCGGATCTGATACTTGCGACAACACAGAAAAAATTGTCGGAGGTCGTTAAGGTGGTCGGATTGTTTCTTGGAGCGTGTGGTGAGATCGTCAAGATAGACTAATAGGATATGGACCAAGTCATGAAAATAATAGGTCATGGCCCGCTAGAAGGTGGCACCAACATTTTTAAGGCCGAAAGGCATGACACGATAGGCAAAGGTGCCCCATGGGGTGGTGAAGGCGGTCTTGTATTGAGCTTTCTTGCGGATCTGAATCTGGTTATACCCAGAGAAACCGTCCATGAAGGATAGGACTTCATGCCCTGCACACGCATCGATGAGTTGGTCAATAAATGGCGTGGGGAAGTTATCTTTGGGACATGCTTGGTTTAAATCGCGGAAGTCCGTACATACCTGGATGGTGCCTTGACCATGTCTAGGGCTTTGAGAGCAATATCTAGTGCTCAAAACCTCCTAATGTCACTAATATTCATCACACAGCTTGACAAATAATTTACTAGAATATTGTAAAAAATCCAATTCAAATAATTAAATTTCAATGCAAATCACTTTGTTGCTACATTTATAATCGTAATAATTTAAAAATTCATTGCTTATAATAATTTTTCAATAATGATTTTGTAATTAGCATTTATTTATTTAAAGTAACAATAATATAAAAAGTAAATAAGTGAATGTGATATCTAATTAAATTGGTTAGTATTTTTTTAAATAAAATTAAAAAATAAATTAGTTTAATTACAAAATAATTATTTGTGAAATTTATTGTTTTTGTGATGAAAAATCTTATAATTAGATCTTAAAGTACTTCTGGGTGTTGATATTGTCATTGGAAATGATGATAATTATGTTTTGTCTTCTTACATTATGGATTATCTTGCTAAATGTGGTTTTCATACTTTGGCTCATATTAAAAGACCTGACTGGATGAGATTTTTTTATTCTTATTGGTTGACTGCTAAAGATTTGGGACTTGGAATCATTTGGGCTGAAGAAAGGAATAAGTATTTTTTTTTTCTTTGAACAAAGTAGACATCTAGATTAGGGACATTAAAGATGAAATGGTTTGGTCCTCCAATCAAGCTATAGCTAGGTTTTTCACCCTAGCTTGTGCGAATGAGCACCTACTAAGGAGAAGGGCCTCCTTAGTAGCAGTTCAATAAATAATAAATTTAAACAGTAAAACAGTATAAAATCTAAGCTAACATGTGCATCAAATAGAGATAAAGAGACAACAGCAGTATAATGGGAATTTTTCTTTTTGTATTATGATAAGACCAAAATTACATTTACCTCAGATATGGAGGTTGGTGAAGCTCTTGCAGTAGTCCAGGAGAAATGCTTCCGTGCTCCAATGGGTTCCTTCTCCTTCTCCAAAGTGTTTGGATGATGGGCCAAAAGAGGCACTCAAATGGGAAAACTAGCTCGAATGGTGAGCTTGGGTTTCACGAGTGATTTTGGCAGCATGAAGATAGGATCGATTGTGGATATCAAATGGGGAGCCTTCATCACCTATTTATAGGTTTTTTAGTGGTGGATTGTTGACCCATGGTTTTTGGCACCATATGGTTTAGGTCAATTGTTTTAGGGTTTTTGCTTCCTTTTTCCCTCTTTTTTCCTCTTTTTGTATTTTTTATTCCCTTTTACTTGATTTTGGGGAATTTAGGGCTTTTTAGAGGGTTTTTGCTATCTTTTGAGGAAATTTAATTATGTGGAGGGTGAAAAGGGGGTTTTGGGGCCTTTTGGTGACCAATTAATGGTTTTTGGGGTTTTGGAGGCAAAGATGGTGGGAAAAATAGACGAATGAGACATGTAGTGAGAGAGATGAGGTGGTGAGCATTTTTTGGGTGTTAACACAAGCTATAGGTCAGCTCTCGACAAAAGTTGTTTATTTTGAACTATCTATTAATCTTTCAAATTTAGTCTCCAAATGGTGGTACAGAAAAATTTGGAAGTGGCATATGTCTTTGAAACTTAAATGTTTCTTTTGGCTTGCATGTGAAAATTGTGTCCTTACCTGGGACAACCTTCTTTGAAGAGGTTGGATTGGAGCTAACATTTGTTTCCTTTGCAAGCAAGATTGTGAGTCTATGAATCATATATTTGTGTTCTTACAATAGAAAAATATGATAGGTTGTTACTTCTTATCTTGATCTCATACAGGATTGGGGATCCCTTTCTATGGAAGACAATATTGAGCATTGGATTAAGAGTGACCCTAATCATAAAATGCTACCTATTTTCATATGCTGGGATATTTGGAAATCTAGGAATATATTTGAAGATAAAACATTGAATGTCTCGGCTAGCTATGTGATAATTTTAAGTCTGTATAAAGAATTTGCTTCTAGTGGGACCAAGAAAAAAAATCAGAAAGGTGACTAGGGCTCCATTTTTTAAGTATGCCACATGTTTTTTTGATGGGGCTGCACATAATGGTATCTGTGGTGCATGGATTTTCCTTCATATGAATGAAGATCACAATTTTAAGTTGTGGATGAATTGTGGCTTTGACACAAATACAAAAATTGAGCTATTGGCTTTAAGGTCTTTACTTAAATTTGTTGCTTCAGTGGGCATAGATTCCTTCCAGATTTTGGGTGACTCTTTAGTCATTGTCAATTGGGCAAAGAAACAGTTTGAGCTATAGGTTCTCTCTTTGGCACATTGGTGCTTAAGGGTTTTGGATCTCTTGGAGACTTTTGCAGAGTTCACTATAGACCATATAGAGAGTACAATGAGATTGTCGATAAACTTTCCAAAGATACAATTGGGGAAGTTAAGGGTTATTTATTTATTGAAGAACATGTGGAAGGCAATCTCACCTTCAAAGACTCTGTGTTCTTTATAAATTAGGTGGTCAACTTAAATATTTTTGGAAGGCATTATATGATGGACTCATGCTATCTTTGTAGTTGTGCAGTCAGTTAGCACATATGTTTTTTTGGTAGATTTCAGATTAGTGTTAGTCTTTTCATTTTTGTATGTAATTGAAAAAAGAACAGTAACAGTCTTTTTGATGATTCCTTTTTGAGAAAAGTCAAAAGAAATAAATGGTTTTGTACTCTTTGATTCTATGAAATAACAAGAGATTGTTTTTTTCCACTTGAAAAAAAATCTTAAACATTTATGTATTTAAATAATATAAAAAATAAAATTGTTTATTCATAAAATAATTATTTATGAATTTCCAAAATCTTATAATTAGCTTTTAAAAAATTATTTATTTCAATAATATAAAAATAAATAATTAAAATGTATTATTTACAAAATAGATTCCTTCCAGATTTTGGGTGACTCTTTAGTCATTGTCAATTGGGCAAAGAAACAGTTTGAGTTATAGGTTCTCTCTTTGGCACATTGGTGCTCAAGGGTTTTGGATCTCTTGGAGACTTTTGCAGAGTTCACTATAGACCATATAGACCATATAGAGAGTATAATGAGATTGCCGATAAACTTCCCAAAGCTACAATTGGGGAAGTTGAGGGTTATTTATTTATTGAAGAACATGTGGAAGGCAATCTCACCTTCAAAGACTCTGTGTTGTTTATAAATTAGGTGGTCAACTTAAATCTTTTTGGAAGGCATTATATGATGGACTCATGATATCTTTGTAGTTGTGTAGTCAGTTAGCACATATGCTTTTTTGGTAGATTTCAGATTAGTGTTAGTCTTTCATTTTTGTATGTAATTGAAAAAAGGACAGTAACAGTCTTTTTGATGACTCCTATTTGAGAAAAGTAAAAAAAAATAAATGGTTTTGTACAATTTGATTCTATGAAATGACAAGAGATTATTTTTTTCCACTTGAAAAAAAATCTTAAATATTTATGTATTTAAATAATATAAAAAATAAAATTATTTATTCATAAAATAATTATTTATGAATTTGCAAAATCTTATAATTAGCTTTTTAAAAATTATTTATTTCAATAATTATATCTTTAATCTATTTTATTTATGATATAATTTTTCATAATTAAATTCTACCTAGTATATATAAAAAGGGCAGTGCTCTTGTCGGTGCAGATCTGTAATGCACTATTGGAATCATGAAAAGAAGCGAGAAAGATTCGGATTTGAACGCCACGCTACTTGGATATTGAGATGGAAAGATTATTTATTATTATTTATGAAGTCAGCGAGCAATACTTTTTATACAGGATGCTTTGATTTCACACTACTTGTATTTTTCTCAATGAAGTTTTTAGCAAGTTGACAAAATCGGATGAGGTGTTTCAAACTTTTAGCGTGTCAAAACCAGGGACAACACAAGTTTTGCTTCCCTAGATGGTGTGTTAATATTTTATTAATAATGAGACCCCCCACCACCAAGCTCTAAGAAAAGAACGTCCATTAGGTTCAATGACAAGTTTTCCATAAGGTATTAAGGTGAAATAAAAGTCTTTTGATGTGATTGTAGGGTACAAATCCTATTGAATCGACCATCAAGATATGACTGGGAACATATCCACTTATATCCCATGGATGATTTATATCACGTGAAAGCAGTGGTCTTGTCCCATTTCTAATCATGCCCCTAAGTGTGGGGTATTGGGAGGTAAAGCTTAAACTGGAAGTGGTTTGGAGAAACCTAGACTATGGTTCACAATATTCTTATTAAAATTAATCAACATAAGTTGTCTTTAGGTTAAGGAGCAACACCCTATCAATGATATGGTGGTCCGTTGGTGGGGATAAATGGATTTCATTCCATTCATCGGGGTTCCATTCCGTTGAGACATCTTCTAGATTGGATGACCGGCTGACAGTTTGCTCGACCTACCATCCACGATATGTGGGGAAGTTTGTTGGGATTTCCCGTGCGTGTGTTAACTTTCCTTGATTCCTTCGGAATAGCAGGAAGGTGGTATTTTCCGCATGAAAAAAAAAGGAACAACACCCAAAAATTAGAAGGACTATCAAACAAGTAATTGGTAGAAAATTAGAAAGACTGCCAATCAAGTAATCGGTAGATCAAATGCCTCATCGAAATAATTTTAGGATTATGAACCAAAAATACTTGACCAGAGGATTCCCTTCATATAAGACCATCGGTGGCAACGAGAGGCAATGCTCATTAAAAGATAGTCTATCCATAAGAGACAATTATTTCCAAGTTAGGAGGCCTTGAGTGACTCTTAAGGTTTCCAAATACTCTACACAATAAATGTGCCACCGTGACCTTAAATGGGGTTATCAACATAGCTTGAATGAGATTCCTTACCAAGATACTAAATACAATGCCTTAAGAGAATTTTATAGGCTTCCTTTCCTTTGCCATCATGAACCACCCATTTGGTGCACAATGCTTGAGCCTCTTTTCTAGTTTTAATGAACCCCAAATCTCTAAATTCCTCAAGGGTATTTCATTAATCCCAACTAGTTCGATGGAAATTGAGTTTTTGTTTTTAGATTTAGCCTAGATAAAGTTAATACGGGCTTTCTCTAGCCATTCATAAGTTGCCTTGGACAAAACCCAATGTGAAGAGTAAAACACATGGGTAGATGCCAGTGCTTTGGTGCATATTTGAAACTTAGTAGTGAGCATGGGAGGTTTGGTAACTCACTTATCAATCTTGTTTTCAACCTAATGAGTTTCTTAATTGGTTCATTTTGTTCATCGTGTATAGCCATTTACCACTTCAAAATCTTGAGCTTTGACCATGAATGAGCTTTACAATTATTGAAGTAACCATTTGTGTAGCCATTGATAATTTGTTGATTAATTACTTATGATGGTTAATTTTGGTGGTATTTCATGAGTTGTTACATGAATATGGTTGATTTTTCCTTCATGTTGATGAGTAGGGGATAATGATGTGTTTGTTGATGAGTCTTTTATTTCTGTAGCCTTTATCACTACCATGGCATAAAGGTTGTTTTAAATGTTTTCATCAACATTCGGTGCCTACCATTGACACATGTCATAGTTACATCAAAGAGAATGCTCAAGGGAGTGATAACCTCCTTCTATTCTATGTTCCATATGCACTCATCAGTTTTAAAAGGGAGACAATACTAAGGCTAGCAAAAAATTAGGGTATGCAAGGTTCATGTGCCCCTGCGACATGAATAGAGAAACAAGTGGGTCTACAAAAGCGCCCATTCACATCTCTCCATCCTAAGAAGATGGGGAGTGGTCGTGCACTTTACAACATCCCATCAAGGTAGTCAACCAAGAGGAAGAGTGGCTCCATGAACTCTATAGTAGACCATCCATTCCAAGATCAAAAGAGGATCGTGTAACCTAGAATTTCACTCCTCAAAAAGCCACCATAATTGATGAAGACAAAGTTAGTGATTCTAGGGGTAAGAATGTTAGTACAGATCTTGGAGTTCCTCAACAATTATGAGGAATTTAAGACCTCCTTAGTATAAATATGCCCACCTACAACTCAAGTTAGGGTAGACATTGGTAGTTTTTGAAGTTGCATATAGGCAAGGTTAGGGAACTACATATTTGAGTTTGTAACTTTGAAATATTCTTATGAAATAAAAGATTTTTATTCTTTTGAAAAAATCTAAATTCTTTACGAAGGGATTTACCATACTTCTTCAAGCATGATTCACTTGAATAGGCTATGGGTGAATTGCACCTCTGTATGTGCCTTTGCCTTTGCATTTGTATTCCATTGTGTTGTTGTACTATGTCCTATGGTTAAAATATTTATGTTATTGTGATTAACACAACATACCATGAACATGTGGTTGGTGAGAGGATTTGTCGTTTTGTTTAGTGCACTATAGATTAAGTTTATTTCTAAAGCATCGAATTTACTCTTCAATAATTAGTTTCTTTGCATCAAGTTCTAAATAATTTGTTTTACTTTCAGCAACATAGTTTATACTACAAGAGTTATAGGGTTTTGTAGCACCAACCAATAAGCCAAAAGTATTTTATGCATGGATGAGTTTGCTACATAACATTACAACCCCTACCATAGGAAAATATGTAGATAAGACAAATGCAGTTTCTATTCCTTATAAGAAAGTAAGAAATAACCAATTCCATAGCTCTTTTACCTTTATAGGTTGCATAAAATTTGCACAACATTTCACAAGTCTATGGTTGCCTTGGTTAATAATTTAAGTGTGTTCCCCTTAGATAGCCTTTATTTTTGCAATTCTTTAACTCGCCACAACCTTCTGAACACTCGCATCCCATAACTCTCATAGAAATTAAAATTATAATATTCTCCATCCATGTGCACATTTACCAAATTTGTATTCTAATGGTTGCAAACTTGACAATGATTTGGGCACTAGATTGCCCCATACAATACAATAGTTTACATGCACAACTTAGGCCTCATTTCCTCTTTGTCGTGGAACTTGTGCATTTTGGATATTGTCTTCTTTGTTAGTCTTCTTGGATGGAGGTAGCTTGGTCTTTCCTTATCCTCTTTATTAATTAAATTCTTGTTTTTTATGTTTTCTTCATGACGTGCATGTGTGTGTTCCTCCCACGTTCCTCCATCTTGCCTGAAGTCTACAATTTGGGACTCCTCCATTTGAGCTTGTTGCCTTCAAACAAGTGCAAATAATCTACAAGAAAATGTTTTCTATCAAGGAAAATTTTAAGGATCCATACTTATGTCAAAGTGTATAAAACTTGGAGTATTTTACTAAATGATCTTAAAATGACAATGACAACTATAAAAACATGTTTGGTAATAGTTTTGTAAAAATATTCAAATTTTTAAGAATTTTATATAATTTATAGCGAGTAATTTTTTTTATCATATAGAACTTGGGCAAATCAATTTTAGAAAACAATGAAAATTTGTGAATCTTATTTTGGAAAAAAACATGGAAAATTAACGAAGAAATTGTATCCCTCTTGAGCATAATACATTGAATGATATCCCTCTTGTATGGCCTTCGCCTAAGGGCCTTGTTTTGTAATTCCATGGAATGAAAACATTTCACAAAAAAGCATGATTTGAAAGATACTCCTTTGAATGCATTTTTGTTTCATTCTTCATGTGAAAGCACTTCCAATCTCAAAGTAAACATCAAATTTTTATCCTCCAAATCTTTATAAAAAGAAGCAATCACGTATTAATGTGAGATTAGGAAACCAAATGAAAATGAGTATAAAATAATCTTTTTAAATTGCTTTCTCCATTGGTGATTTCTCAAGCAATAGTAGTATTTATCCCATGTATGAGATTCACATTCTTCTGGCAACTAGGAAACCAGGCAATGTCCCAATCAACTTTTAAGGTGCAAGGGAAACTTTGGTCACATACAAGTTTAGCACTCTCATTCCAAGGTTGAAAATGCATTGTTTGAGGGTTTGACGGGCTCACTTTCACACATTGAACTACAGACAACCATAAAACCATTTAAATGTTGATCCAGTGAGCATAAGGCCTACAAATTGATTTTTAAAGGATGATATGCTTCTCTTTAAAGCTTACAAGGGTTTGATAGCAGTTTGAAGGATGATAGAGCACTTGTTTTCTTGGTTCCATGGCTCTAGATATGTGCAAGCCTACACAACTTAGCAAGAAATGGTGAGAACAACTAGCAAGGAGAAAGATGAACATTGCAATAGAAATTTGATAAAATGGAGAAGTATAAGCAATGTTTTGCACTTTATAGGATCTTCCTTCGTATTTCAACGAACAAGTTTCCCAAACATTAATGTAGATCATTGGGTTTGCTTGCAAAAGGATCAATTGTTGAATATGGAGGGCAACGAATGTTGTTAGATGAGCAATTTTCTCAAGACAAGTAGCAAATTTTGACCACCTCCAACATCAAGTGTTAATCGCTCACCTTGAACGCTTGTTGGCCTCTATACTTAGTGATTTGGCAAATCATTAACTTTGGAATCCAACAAGATTCCCAAGTGAGCAATTTAGTCTTCAACTTGGTAAAACTACTCCTAGAGCTAAGGAAAATCTCATAATTATTATGAAAACAATAATACTCATTTCTTTCTAACAAATATGTCTCTTATAAACAAAAGCATTCAATTCGCATGGATGTTTGGTGATTTTGTGGGATTTCTTGACTTGTTGGTGGACATGAGGGTCATTTAGGCTCCATTGGATTCATAACTCTTCACACTCCGAGTCAAAACCTGAAAATCAATTGCAACAACCTCACACTCATTAAGCATCGCCACAAGTAAAACCAAGACAAAAAAAAAAACCTCGACGCAACCCGACAAATCGTTACAACTTAATTAAATTGAGTGTCGACAACACCCCTCGATTTTTAGCCTTAATAAACACATAATTCTTATGTTCGACCTCGAACTACCAAAATTCTTATTGTTCTGAATGCATGGTGTTGAGATTTTTCCAACAAGCGATTGGAAACCATGTTCTAACTTCATCTCATCGACTTTCATAAACTAAGAAGCTAATTTTTTTTTTTAAGGAAATATTTTAATTAACATTTTCATAGTTAGAGACATCAAAAACAAATTTCATCAATTGTGATGAGTATGTATGCCCCAAAACATCTAGGTAGCCCATTTTAACTTAAAAAAACTCAACTTCGATACCATAAAAAATGTGTGCAAAGTGCTTTGGAGCCTAATGTATGGATCCCATCTGGCTAAATACCTTGTCGGAATCAAAGTTTATATATGTGCCTTTCGTCCCTATTATATGGACTTTGATTTGGGTGCTCGATGTTGTAAATATATTTATGACGAATCATATTTTAAATCATGAAGGAGGCCATTAGGCACCGAGTGCACCTATGAGGAAAACAAGGCAAATCCAACCATTTCGATCTAAAACCTATGTACAAGATCCCTTGCAATTATCAATGCATATGATATTCTTAGATGAGAATGGAAACAAAATTCATGGGCGCAAATTCAATCATTTACTTGATAATTTCATGACTTTACCTACCATGTTTATTCTCATGTTTTCGGTGTCGATACTGCAATTATGCAACAATGTTGATGGCTTAGTGTGTTTATATATATATATATAACATTGATTCCATATAGAATATCAAGTTATCGATCTTTTTTCTGTTAAAAAAAATATATATTTGTTAGACATATTTTGATGTCACCACCACATACTTAAATTCCATGTTCATCGTAGCTTCACACTATTCCAATGTGCATGTGCCACTTAGGTTTTTCCTTATTGTCAACTAAATACTTGGTCTCTTAAACAATCCTGAGTTAGCCATTAAATGGCTATGATCTTGATTTATATTTCATCACTACCTATCAAAATGAGGTGTAAACGCCTACACACAGGCATAAAAGCATGCTAACTCTCAATATCACATAAGCCATCAATTGATCACATGTGTTAGTGAGCCAGCACAATCTCATGCACAAACAATATCATGCAAGTAAGATGCAATCATAGCCATGACTATGCAGAAGACAAGCAAGTGGCATTGTCATCATGTACAAGTAAAACCTCATCAAAATGCAATTGATCAAAATCAAAACATGATCAAATTGTAAGTTTGCATTTAGTCACAAGGAAAAGAAATGGTTAGTTAGTATCCTCAATTCATGAACTCAATAAATAATAGCCTTTAAAGGTAATATAAGTTAATAAAATTGTGCTCAAAGATGAAGTTTAACATATTTATTTTGGAAAAGTGGGGCCTCCAAGTCTACCAACTTGGAGTAAATTGGGGATTTAATAGGTCCCATGTATGGTTGCTTCCCATAATTTTGAGAATGAGGTTATCCAAGAACCTTATTTCATAAGCTTGGATCCCATTTACAAGTACGCATGTTAGCTCATCATTGATGAGTACACGTGAAACTAATGAATGGTTGAGTGTCTTTCTAAAGATACTCACCACAATAAAATGGATCTAAATATCATTCCATCGAGAGATTGGACCATCCAAAATAAAAGGATCATTCATATAGCCCTAAAATGGTGGTTATAGAATGGAGAGAACATTGCTAGTGGAGAATATTCAAAATGAAGACCAGTAGTCATAACTTGCTCATGACTTCCCTCGATTATGGGCACTTCATATGAATGGGTATGGTCATCATAGAGAAATTGAAAGTCGTTATCTTCCCATAAGACAAAAATGTTCATATACTATTCTTCATAAACTTCTTCTAAATTATACCATGCAAATATTTCATTGTACTTTTCATTAATACATTTGATAAGTTATTTTACCTGCATCTTGTGGTTCTACTAAAGTTTTAAGGCCACAACTAGAAATAATTATAATAATCACAATAATTCATAGAATCTTTATTATGACCCAAATTCCAAAATGGCACATCCACTCTTCTTCGAATGGCAATATTCTATCTCTAATATGATTCATAAACTATGAGAAAATTGTGCCATTAAAAAATGTGAGGGTTTTGAGGAACAACTTGAAATAATTGTAACTTCATTGGTATTCTTAGAATCACTATTATAACCCCAATTCATATATACTAGATCCACTCTAATTTTTATGGCACTTTGTCCCATTATGATATGGTGAATGAGTCAAAAGAAAGAAAATAAGCTATCACAAGATTTTACAAAGGTAATAAAAAATCGTCCCCTTCATCGAACAAAGTGCTTTGGTACCACTTGTTATGTTCCTTAAGGTTGAGTATGATATGATATATATATATATATATTCCTCTTTACTTCATTAAAACATAAACCCTTAAGGGAGGGAAACACCATACAACATTTTTTTTCTATTTAAAGATAAACTCATGTTAACTTGCCTTTTTCAAGGGGAAACCTCCAAATGAACATTGATCCAATAAAATAACAAGACCTAACATCCACCATAAGGAAGAATCCATCCTGATGTAATTTAATTAGTAAACCCAATCCCTAACCACTAGCAACCCCTACATTTATTAGGGGGGCATATTATATTTATTAAATGATAACTACCATTAGTGCAATTTATTTAATATTAACTAACATAATGGACCTAGTTCACATTACACTAGATGGCTACCATACATATATTATCATTATCTCTAATCAATCGTTATTCCCTCATTATATCATTAAGGGGGATGCCACTAGTCAACTACATGTGCATATGGACTGTACCTCATCAGTTTTTTCAAGTTTTGAATATGCAAGTGGTGTGTCCTCTTAATTTGGAATTGATTTGTGTCTTTTGTGGGTTTGTAAATTTTCTTCACTTTTAATTGAAATATACAACCATCATCAACCAAATTACTCCTCCTCAACCAATCTTGAATGGTATTTTGTGTTTTTTTATAACACCATCACCTAAATCAACACCTACCATTATGGTTTCCCTATTACCCACCAAATTTTCATTGTTATGTTCAAATCTAACCATGGCTTCTTCATCAAGATCAACAAGATTAGATCTCGTCCTTTTATGATTTAAAGGAGTTTAATCTAAATCAACAATCACTCAACAATACGGTCATGATCATTAGGAATGGAGACATCCTTAAGAATACTTCTTTTGCAATTTTTCTTCATCTTCTTTTGAATATGGATAGAAACATTATCGACACCAACATTAACATCATCCTCATTTCTTGTTGCTAAAGGTCTAGGTGTAAAATTTCTATCCTTATTAGGTCATTGGATTTTTTCTTCTTCTTTATTGTTTCTCAGGCTCTACCTCTATAATTTAAACTTCTAGTAATATTTCTTTCTTTTTCCTTACTTCTTGTGCATTGTCTATGTCAAAAGAATTGACAATATCCATGAGTTTATGCTACATAATCCCCCACAAACATGCAAATTACATAGAGATATAAAAATAAAGCATAACATTTTGGTCTTAAATATATTATAAATAATATTTTAACCCTTATAATAATATATACAAAACTATAAACATAATAAACAAATTAACATTAACTTTCCCTACCACAATGTCTTTCACAATGGATCCATATAATTTTGTAAAACCTAGTTGTACATATTATAATTGCTATTTTTTAAACAATATATAAATTTCACATATGTCTCGGATTATTTCACAAGTCCATAAACGATTTATGTGATTGATACCACACATATATCTTAGAATAAGCCAAGTGGATCATAATTTAATTGAATGTGTTCAAATTCAACATGATACAAAAGTATACTTTATTCACATGGATTTATATTTTGAGACCACTAGGATGATGAATTTTTTGGGAAATCTACAATCTCTTTTATGAATTTGAATGAGGAGGATACAGAGATGTATAAGCACAGATTCCTTTAACTTATGGAAGTGCACTTATAGTTTTGAATAAAGCGTATGGGTTTTTACATAAAACTGAATGATTATACAAAGAAGGATTGGGGGATGGATGATTACAAAAGTGGATAAAAGATTGTCTTTATGTCACAAATGGTTATACATAGGAGCAAGGAGATTGGTCCTCATGAAATGGTGTTGGAGGTAATATGAATGTATTGGGTTTTTTTGTCATTCATACCCAAATGGGTTTTGGAGCAAGTGAGAAATCGAGTTTCATGTTTCTTTGGGTCGGGGAGAATAAGAGAAAGAATCTCCCATGGGTGGCATTGAAGAAGATTGCAGTCCCAACGTAGATGGGTGGATGGGGTGTTAAAACGTTCATTGTTTTGCAAAATAAATTATTGCAAAATGTGCATGGATAATCATTAAAGATAAAGAGTTGTGGTGCAAAGTGGCTAAGAAAAAATATATAGAGCCAATGACTGTGGAAGAGTGGATCAAATAAAAAAATAAGCCTTTTCACAATGCCTTTGTAATATGGAAAACAATTGTTTCATCCTTCCCATTAATAGGAAATTGGCTAGTGTGGAAAGTAGGCATTGGGAATAAAGTCATATTAGGTGATGATCCCTGGGTAGGGTGTGAAGAGAATTTTAGATTGCCTAAGAAAATGGTAGGAGCATTAAGAGAGAGTGTTTATTATTCTATATCAAAAGTTGTTGATGTAGAGAGATCTACTATATCGAGTCAAGAATGGGAGGATGCTGAAAGAATGGGATTTGAGGAGGAGGGTGAGGTTTTGATATGGAATCATTATTACAATCATATTAGGATTAAAGGGGAAGATGATGTGCTCATATGGTCTCGAAATCCAATAGGTGGTATACATTCCCCTAAATTAGGATATAAGGTCTTAAGGGATGAAGATATATCTTAAATTTAGTTGTGTTGGTGCAAAGGTTTATGGAAGTATAAATGTCCACTAAAAACTAAGGTTTTATGTTGTTGGTTACCAATCAAAAAGTACCCACATGGGATTTCATGAAAAAGAGAAGTTGGAAAGGACTTGGAAGATGCCCCTTATGTAGGTATGTGATGAGTATGTTACACATTTGTTTATTCATTACTCTTATATGGTAGTTGTATGGAGGAAAATAGAAGATGAAGTAAGCCTTAGTTTCTCATGGTGGGGAACCAATCTAGAAACTACTTTGAAATCATGGAGTCAAAACCCTACAAATAAATTATATAAGGAACTTCCACTTATAATTTCTTGGATGGTTTGATAAGTGAGGAATGATAGCCTTTTAGAAGGGCTCGCAAAGACTACTAAAATTTGTGCTTTTCCAATTTTATCAATACTTATTCATCTAAAGAAGGATAATAACATCAAGCTTCCTAGAATGGTGACATGTAAAATCATTGAGAAAATGTGAGCTTCCACCTACTTGGATGGGGAAACATAGGGGGACCCACAAACTGGTGGGTCTGGGGGTATACTACATTTATCTTATACACATTGGTACAATTTCAAAGTAGGGATGGAAGAAGTACCAACAACAAAGCTAAGTTGATAGCCCTAAAATTGATATTAATGCTAGCTATTAAAAAGAGACTTTACAAAATACAAATCATGAGGGGTTCATAGTTAGACATTGAATGGATGAAAAGGATAACAAATTTAAAATCTTTTTTTTTATAAAGGCCTATACATGAGGAGGTTTTGAGCATACCTGCAGAGAAAGGAGCAGGTATGCAGATTTATTATACATGAAAGGGTTACAAATGGGACCAGGAATATGGCATAGATGGGAGCAAAAAGGAGATACACTGGCTGAATTTTATCTAGGACCTTACCTATTAAGGAAACCTACTTTTAGGGACCTCTTTGCATTAATAACTATTAAACACTTAGGAGGTGTAAATATTATATTCTTTTAATTGAATTGTAATGAGGTTTTTTCTATGAAAATGATAGAAAATTGTATAATAGACTTTTAAGAGGATGTTAGGGTTTTTGCTCAAATATAAAATCCTAGGAATAACTATGGTGGTAATTTTATTTTGATAATATTAATTTTTGGACATAAATGATGTAGTATTCATTTGAGGCTATAATTTTGAAGCTTGGGGAAGCTTTGAAAACTTAAGAAAGGTTGAAAAGCCCTTCTAATTATGATTTTCTTTTTATTAATAAAAATGCATTTTTTCTTCCAGAAAAAAAAATTGTTTTTCACATATAAAAAATGTTCCATTTTGTTTTCTCTTACAATAGAATTCCAACCTCTAACATTTCTCATATCTTTTTAGTACTAAAGGGATTAACCTTAATAAAAATGTTAATTACAGTTTTGAAGGTTATTAATATAGGTATTGATTTACAAACATTCATATCTAACTTCATTGATGTAACTTTCCTAAACAAATTAAAAATAAAATAAAAATAGAAAAAAACAAATATTAAAAAAATCTGAAAAAATATTTAAATAACATTATTTAAAAAAAATATAAAAAATTAAAACGTGTTTTCCTTTTTAATATTTGTGTTTCTTTCTTTAAAAGTGTTTTCTTATCATTGTTTTGTTTTTATTCTATTTTGTTATTCAGTTTTTTTTGTTAAACTTAAAAATGATCGTTATTTTATAATTATTTTGTTTTTATTCTACTTTGTTATTGAGTTTCTTTTCTTTACTTTTAACTTAAAAATGAGTTTTATTTTTTCTTAAAAACACTTGGGTTTTAAGAGCTAGAAATAAAATTTAGATTTTGTTTTTAATTTTTTTCTTATTCTCTTTCCGTAAAACACTTAGGTTTTAAATTTTAGAAATAAAATTTAGATTTTGTTTTTAATTTTTTTCTTATTCTCTTTTCGTAAATGATGAAGATTGAAAAATATTACCTAACTTGTTATGGGCTAAAACTCCTTATTTTTTCCTTAATAGATTTTATTTTAAATTAATAAAAATAATAATAATAATAAAATAATTAATTCTTAATAAATTTAAAGTTTTGTATTAAATCAATAAAATTTAAAATTTATTTTAAATCAATAAAAATAATAATAAAATAATTAATCCTTAATAAATTTAACAATAATATTAATGAAATTCAAAATATTCAAAAATAATAATTATAAAATAATAATTATAAAATAATTAATTGCAAATATTATGGAAATACTTTCAATAACAATGGAGAGGTATATCTGAAAAGTTTGATCATAGGTTATAAGGGCTAACAAAGAAATTCTTAATTCCCATAACTTCTAGGAAACAATTATGAACAAAATGAATATGATGATGGTCTTTCTTAACAATTTAACAATAATATTAATGAAATTCAAAATATTCAAAAATTATCTTTAAGTTATGATTTGGTTTATAGATCTATCTTAAATTTATATTTATCAAGTATCGAGAAGGATCCAATTTCTCGAGGTATATTTCTTTTTTTTTAAATTTAAATTAAGAAATTTGATCTTTCTTGATTGATCCAGGTTTAAGTTTTAAGTTTTTATTTTATAAACGAACATCGATGTTTTAATTACTTTTCATAATATTTTATTTTATGAACCAACATGGATTTTTTAAATACTTTTCATAATTTTTTATTTTATGAGCCAACATGAATTTTTTTAATTATTTTTTAATTACTTTGTTAGGAACAAACGTTACAACATCTCCCTCATACTGAATTGTAGAGCACTAAACTCAGTGCAATGATGATCTTTCTTAACAATTTAATAATAACATTAATGAAATTCAAGATATTCAAAATTTACCTCTAAATTATGATTTATGTTCATTAAATATAAGAATAAAAACTTTTATTTATTGATGAGTGAAACACCGATGCCAATGATATGGACACATATACTTCTACCTAGTACATATAAGTGACACAATATATAAGTTTTTTTATTTATTCAGTGAATATTTCATCAATTGTAGCGTTAGTGTGGTGGAGAAATATGATGATTTTTAATGATGATGTTATTAATAATGATAAATATTTTCTTTAAATGGAGAGTTTAAAGTAAATGATGAATATTTTTATCTAGGTTGAGAATTAATAGGCTTATTCACAATAACGATGAATCTTTATTATATGATGATGAAGAATTCCTATAAGTGGGGAATTTTATGGTATTGATAATGTTGTTAATGATGAGTTTTCTTCCAAGAGAATAAGTTTAGATCATATTTAGTGATAGTGGTGAGGATGGTGATCATTGTCCTACTAAGCTTGGACAAATATTGAATTCATAGTGTTGACATTTGCAATGAAGATGATGATGACCTTTTAAATGAACATCATGTTCTAAGACATTCAAGTGCAACAATTTAGGGTGGTGGTCATTTTTTTTGAGTTTCATAATAATGTTAAGTATAGTAATTGTGACATTGATACTCTTTCTAGAGATGAGGATATCTTACTAGCGAGAATGATGATATTCCTATAAACACAATGGAGAGAATAAAATTCATATTCTACTTATAAAAAATAAATAAGTACATATTTATTCAATGGCATATGCAAACCAATGGTAAGTGAAGCACAAAACAACAAAAGAAAGAAAATATCCAAATATAGATTATTCTTGCATTGACATCTTGAAATTATAAATGTTGGCATAATTGTTTATGACTTCCATTTAACAAAGAGAAACACTCTACCCTCCAAAACTATAAAAAATATTGGCACAATAAATAGTTCAATGAGAACTTAATGAACTTGTCGTAAATCCAATAGATGTCTAATATCTAAAATGTTAACCATACATAATGACTTAGATAATAAAGAAGAATATGAATATTATGAGCTTTCTCAGCTCATTGATGCCAAGCACTGTGAGAGCTTGCCCCTTACTTATAATTGCCTAGACATGCTAAAAAAAATATTTATCTATCCTTTGGGTGTGAAAAAACAACAAAATGGAACCATAATTGATTTGTATTAATGGGATGGAGCAGTGCCATTAACTAAATGAATAAAAAATTGCAAATTCCATTGACAAATATTGCACTTTATCACACTCGAGTCAAAATATAAGGAGTTGTCTAAAAATTTGACGATTTGGTTCGGACGAGGGGTTTTCCACCGAAATCAGATGTTTTTTTATTTTGCAAAATCTGAATTTAATTGTGTTTAATGGTGATTTTGATGGTAGAAACAGATTCAACGCCATCAAAAACAGGAAAACTTTTAAGAACCGCCCATAAATTTATATGTATAATAAATGGTGAATCTCCATGATTCATAGGAAAATATAAAGGCTATTTTATCAATGTTATAATATGTATATATAATTTTTTGGCGAATCTCTCATTGAATTACATAATCTTGGTAAGTCTTTCACTAAATTATAAAACTTTGTAAAATCTTGGTGAATCTTTCACTAAATTATAAAACCTTTTAAAGTCTTGACGAATATTTTACTAAATTATAAAATATTGTGAAGTCTTGGGGAAATTTTTGATGCAGTATAAAACTATAAATAGTAATAAGAAAACATATACACAAAATACCAAATAGGAGATAAATATTAATAAATCATCACGTAACAAGCCCTCTTTTGATGGTAGTTTGGTACCTCACTCTAACCATCACAGTACATAGAAATTCACCATACTCTAAGAATATTCTTGAAAAATAACAATGTAATTTTTCATCACCACAACAAATAGAATCAATATGAATATTTAATAATAAAAAAATTGATAAACTTAAAATAGATTATTTTGAAGATAAATTATGTTACACTTAAATAAAAATTTAAAAAGCAATAATAATAATAAAATATTTTCATAAATATTTTAGTTAAACATATATTTATCTAATAAACCAACAAGAAACAAATAACTTCAAAAACATACTTTATATAAATTTAATTTTAATATTTAAATAATTATTTTCAAACTTCATTATCTTTATATTCACATGAATAAAATAATTTTGATATTTACAAAATTATATTCAAACCTTACCATCGATTAATAAGGTAAATTGATATGGCCTCAAATATTTCGATAAAAACATAGGATCAAACCTATGTAATTCATACTACCTGAAAAGAATCCACTTTTAATTAAAACCAATTCATTTTCTAAGTACTATAACCAATGAAACAAAATCATGAATTACTATCATAACATAAAGTGAATAAAGGTTCACCCATTAACTTGATCGACATAGGAGGAAGAGGAAAGGAATCGAAGATCGATCAATCTACAATAGGGAGAGAGAGGGACAGAGTTGGGGGAATGCATAAAGTTGAGGAAGAAAAACATATCTCGAGTTTCTAGAACGAACAAAGTAAAGAAATAAATAAAAAACATAAAATCTATAAAAGTAAAAACTTTTTGTGATATGTAAGAAGATGCTTATATTTATATATTGTTTAAGCATTATGATTTACATAAAGTTATGTATTAATATGGATTTATTTGACTTATGTAAAGAAGTTGGGACTACAGAAGTCCAATAAAAAAAGCATGAATTCTCATCATTATAACGCAGGTAAATAAAAAATAGCACCCAACATTCATTTTTTTTATTTCTTTAATATTGTCATGCCAAAGCAGTTACGTTGTTTACATTTATGATCTATCAAACTCTAGTTAAATGATTGAATACAATTAAAAAAACAAAGACGGTTTGTTTTTGGTGTTTACATATTAATTATAATAAAAGTGTGATTAACAATTATTGTTTATAACTATTAAATGCTTGAATGATTATTATGCAAACAAGAGTGAATGAATAGGATAGCTTCCATACTCTAAAATTATCTTTCTTGGCTTCTTGCATTTAAGGTGTGGTAAACAGGTTCCATATATAGAAAACCATCAATCCCACTACTGAAGTTGGCATTGTTGTGGTGAAAACAAGAATTACAAGGCATTCTAAGTAGGTTCTTTATTGATATCATTTTGATTAGTGTTTGTTTGAGGATTTTTTTATAGAGATGCATGTGCCCTCTCTCAAATATGTTGTCACTGTGGTCATTGAGGACATGCATCCATGTTTTTGTATAGCATTCATTGTATAACCTCCACACATTTCTGCAAGTATAGAGCTACAAAGTGCATAAACTGTATAATAATTCATATAAACAATAAAATTTCAAATTGGAGGCTAGTAAGATGGAGATTCTCTCATAAAATATAATAGAAGTTTAATCAAAAGGAAAAGATCATTTCAAGGGAGCAATACCAATGAATATAGGTATGTTTTTGATGAAGCACAAGTGTGGGATAATCTTACCAAGAAACTAACAACTTTAAATATGTATCTTAATTCATCCCAAGAGGTCCCTGCATACTGAATTTAGGAAGAGTCGGTCAAATAACGCACATAATCGTCAATTCTAACAAAGCATCATATCCACCTTTCTACGTGGAAGCAAGAAAAATAGAGTTAATCATTTCATACCTTCTTTGATGCTTCACATATCCATTTTTCCAACTCTTTAAGTCTAGATTTAATGTATTCTCCATTACTAAAAAAACAACATTCACACCGCAATAGTAGGCTAACCAACCACAAAATACAATGTCAACCCTACAAAAAAACTTTGAGAACCATAATGTTCAATAAACAAAATAGGAAACATGTCAAAATCCCTAACAACTCCCAAAGAAAAAGAAGAAACAAATACAGTGGGATTCCAGGTTTCTCCACCCACGACCTGTCCTAGAAAGGAGAACACAAACACAAGTAGAAAAACAATGGAAGTGGTTATAATCAATATCATGCCCCCCTGCATGCCCAAATACGCGGCTATGAAGAAATTCTCATCCCCTAGGCATCATGCCCCAAACACCCATAGAAATTTTATTGGTGCATCGTCCATCGCGTGCTTCACAATCCCCATGTTTCTTGGTGATCCAGGTGGATATTCGTGGCCACCCACCTTTCCAACTGGCTCAAAACAGTTTTATGGCAATTTTGGTATTGTACTATTTTTAGCAGTTTTTCGGGTCCTGAATTTCCGGGGCCATTTTGAGGCCCTAAATGACTTTTTTTGGCGATTTGAGGGGTCAAATGGTTGCCTCCTATATTCATTTGGCCCCAATTGAAAGTTGTAAATCTCGGATAGACCTTTCCAACGGGCTACCGAGCGCCCCAAACGGAGATCGTATGCAAAAGTTACGACCCCGGGAAGTTGATGTACTAACTTACCCAAACGGGGCCCACATGACTTTTGGGCGCTTTATCTCCTAGGGTTAGGTTTTTGGATGTCTAGGGTTTCTGACATTCCTGTTTATTATAAAAGGCCTTGAGAGCCTCATGGTAACCATCTTCTTGTGAAATGAGCGCAGCCGTCACATCTCTTCTCAGAGATAAGCCGCCACCATTCTAGCAAGCTTGTTTTCCGCTGCATTTTACAGTTCTAGCTTATTTCCTTATTGAATAGAAAACCAGTTTTACTATATCTCTATTATTTTGTGTTAAGCATCTGATAATAATCTGTATTCATTTCGTTCTGCTCATAAAATTCGGATCAGTGGTATCAAAGCGGTCTGCTCCTTGTCGTCTTAATGCATGTCCCCAATGAGGTCAGGGTACAAAGAATTGGGTCTCGAGCTTGTTTCTCTTGAGGACAAAAGCTCTCACACGCCCAAGCGAGCTCTCATGGCAGGAGAAAAGAAAGATGATGGGACATGAGATCTTATCAAAATGTTGCTTGAGGAAGCCCTCACACAGCAGAGGAATAAGATGATGGATAATTTCGCACAAATCCTTCGGCGACTACCAACAAGCGATGCATCTTCCTCGAGCGGAGGCGCCGCCCCCTTCAAGGTACAAATCAACTTTGATATTCCTATATTTGAAGGACAGATAGACGCAGATGCTGTAGATAAGTGGTTGAATCTACTAGAAGGGTTTTTTTCTGTCCATAACTTTTCAAATAAAGAAAAGATTACTTTTGCGCTCCTCAAAGCCGTTCCCCATGTCAAAGATTGGTGGGAAACATTCTGTGAGCAAAAGGACACAAAAGAAGCCTCATTATTTTCAGTCACGGCCACCTGGGAATCTTTCAGGGATGCTATTAAGGAACAATACTACCCTGTTGGAAGTTATGACGACTTGTATACCAAATGGACCACACTGTGACAAGAAAGAGACCAAGCAGTGCCAGAGTTCACAAATATCTTCCATACCTTGCGCACCAAGCTAGGTATCAAAGATTTAGAGCGACATCTGGTGCTCAAGTATCGCGGTGGTCTGCATAGATACATCCAGACCGAAATGGAATTTCTGGACATCTCTTCCTTGGGTGCGACCTATCGATATGTCGTCAAAATCTAGCAGAATCTCAAACAAAAGACGCGGCAATTTGGGCCTGGGAATCCCTCACAGCAAAAGACAGGAAAGGGAGGCCCCAACCCACAGAATAAAGGATAGAGCAAAGATGGACAGTATCAGGACAACCAGTCCAAGCCGTAAGCAAAGAAGGACACCAAAAAAACAAAGAAAGATACCGGGAAGTGGTACGACTTCCATAAGAGCCCTTGGCATAACACTGCTGATTGCCTCTCAAAGCAGTCGCTGGTGGCTGAAGTGAAAGCATCTGAATCAGATGCGGGTTCTGACTTTGAGTCCGAACTAGAAAGGGGAAGACGGATCATTGATGCTGAACCCAGTGCCACCATTGCTACCACCAAGCTCCAGCCTGATGAATTAGATGAGCCAAAAGAAGGAGAATGCCTCTTCCATTCACAGATGTGGGTAAAAGGCACCCCACTGCACTTCATTGTTGACAGCGGTAGCCAGAAGAATCTCATCTCAGCAGAGGTCGTCAAGCGCCTGGCCTTGCCGACAATGCCGCACCCACAACCCTACACCATTGGATGGCTCCGCAAAGGAAGCGATCTCCGCGTCAACCAACAGTGTCGACTGCCATACGACATCAAGCCATTCAAGGACAAGGTATTGTGTGATGTTGCTCCTCTCGAAGTTTCAGATGTTCTTTTGGGCCAACCTTATTTATGGAAATGTCATGTTGTATATGAGTCTAGGCCTCGTAGTGTTATTATTTCTTTGAACAGGAAATTGTACAAGATACCCGAGGCAGTCCCTCCTAGTGCTATTTCCTTGATCTCTTCCAAGAAATGCAGGAAGGTCATCTCTCAGACCGGGAAATTTGTCTTCTTTGTGATTTGCTCTCAAAGTGAAAGAAAGATCGCAGCCAAATCCCGAGCCTCCACGACCAATATATCCACACAACAGAACCAAGTGGATAAGGTGGTGGAAGGATACGCAGATATCTTCTCCTCTTTGACCGAGGTACCTCTGCACTGCCAGGTCAAGCATCCCATTGATTTGACCCCAGGCGCACCACTACCCAATGGGCCAGTCTATTGCCGCTCTCTATTGGAAAACGAGGAGATCAAGAGGTAGATCCAAGAATTGCTCCACAAGGGGCACATCCGTCCTAGTTCATCACATTGTGGGAGCCCAATCGTGCTGGTGCAGAAGAAAGATGGGACCTGGCGACTCTGCATTGATTACCGGGCCTTGAATAAAATCACAATCTGTAACTGATACCCGATTCTCCGAATCGACGACCTCCTTGATCAGCTCACGGGGGCCAAATACTTCAGTAAGATTGATCTGAATTCTGGCTACCACCAGGTCCCAATAGAACAGACAGATGTATGGAAGACTGCCTTCAAGTCAAAAGAAGGTCTTTTTGAATGGCTGGTCATGCCTTTTGGTTTGACAAATGCTCCAGCAACTTTTATGAGGATGATGGACAATATCCTACAACCTTTCACCAACAATTTTGTAGTGGTGTATCTGGATGACATCCTCATCTACAACAAGACTTGGGAGGAACACTTGCAGCATATTCAGCAGGTTCTACACACCCCGCGGAAGCACAAACTATATGCAAACTTGGAAAAATGCTCCTTCGACATGGACAGGGTCCATTACTTAGGCTACATCATTGATCGACATGGTGTGCATGTGGATCCAGCCAAGATCCAGGTCATCTGTGACTGGCCATCCCCAACCACACTCACTGAACTTCGGAGCTTCTTGGGCCTCACCAATTTCTATCGTTGGTTTGTGCTGGGATTCTCTCATATCGCATGGGCCCTTAGCCAAGTGACCAGGGGTGGTGGTAAGGAAAAATTTGTGTGGGGCCTGTCCCAACAACAAGCCTTTGATGACTTGAAGAAGTGTTTGTGCTCATCGTCGGTACTCTCATTACCGAACCAGCAACATCCCTTTGAGATCGAGACAGATGCTTTAGATTATGCTGTGGGTGCCGTTCTCACTCAACACGGCCACCCTGTGGCATATCATAGTGAGACACTATCAGATGCTGTCCGCAAGTACCCTACCTACGACAAAGAAATGTACTCCATTGTACAAGCCTGCCGCCAGTGGAGACATTACATTCTTGGGAAGGAGACAGTATTCCACACTGATCACAAGCCACTACAGTTCATGCAGACCCAAGGAAAGTTGCAGAATGACCGCCATCAGAAGTGGTCAACATATTTACATCAGTTCCACCTCAACATCAAATATAAAACAGGGAGTACCAACCGAGTTACTGACTGCCTCAGTCGACTTCCAGTCGTGGCACTTACCACGGTGCTAGACTCTTGTGGCCATGAGACCTCCGGATGGCCCCACCTCTACGAGATAGACCCTGACTTCTCCGCCACCTATCAAATGTTGGGCACCAACTCAGTGGTTGCTAATTTCCATTTTCAGGATGGGTTGTTGTGTCGTCTGGGCCATCTCTACGTTCCATCAAGCGAGCACGCGAAGCTGATTTGGGAAGCTCACTACAGTCGGGTGGCAGGACACTTTGGCGTCGAAAAGACAGTGGCTGTGTTGCAGAAACATTTCTACTCGCCGAAACTTCAACAGGATGTCGACAAGTATATCAGGTCCTGCACCGCTTGCGCTATTGCCAAACCGACCACTAAGAAATAGGGCCTATACACCCCTCTGCCTACTCCTGACAGGCCATGGGAATCCATCTCAATGGACTACATGTCGGGCCTCCCGTCCACCAAGAGGGGAAACGACTGTGTTTTTGTGGTTGTTGATCGCTTTTCCAAGATGGCGATTCTAGCCGCTTGCAAGAAGAACATCACAATAGAAGCCACTGCCAAGCTCTTCTTTGAACGAGTATGGGTACATTTTGGGATCCCACAGACCATTATCTCAGACTGTGATAGTCGGTTCCTCAGGTCATTCTGGTCGAGCCTCTAGTCACTGCTGGATACCAAGCTCACCAAATCCACTACCTTCCACCCCCAGACTGATGGACAAATGGAGGTCGTCAACCGGATGGTCGTACATATCCTGCGCATGTACAATTCAACACACCCCCGCACATGGGATGAGAGTCTCCCCTATGTCCAACATAGCTACAACCGAGCCCTGCATAGCTCAACTGGCCACAACCCCTTTCAGGTGGGGTTGGGATTCCAACCATTGGGCCCCATGGATGCTGCAATTCCCCTTGCGACCACCTTGGCCGACTCATCCCCAAAAGCTGACAAAGTCGCCCGGTTCATTGAACGGATCCAGCATATCTGCCAACAGGTTCAGGATATTCTACAGAAGTCTAATGCCAAGTACAAGCAGCGCCATGATCAACATCGGGTGCCACATAAGTTTCAGGTGGGCGACAAAGTTTGGTTGCATTTGCAGAAAGAACGCCTTACAGGGCCCCATCGAAAGCTTCGCACACTTCGTTATGGGATGTACACCATCACCAAGGCGGTGGGTGATAATTCTTTTGAGCTCAACATTCCCCCCTTCCTTGGTCTGCATCCAGTATTCAACGTGGCTCTCCTTCGGCCATATTTCCCACCACTATTAGACACCTCAGAGATAGCAGAGAAGTTGACACCAACAGAGCTCAACCCTGACTACCTACAACAAGCATCCAGTGATCATATTGCAGACACACAGATCGAGGGCACTCGACATCAAAGGATCCAGCTTTATCGAGTTGTCAAAGCAGGGCAGCTCCTGCACCAAGGCAAGTGGCTCACCCGAGGCCAAATTCAGCAGAAATTTCCTCATCTGATGGGGGAACTCAATGCAATGGAAACCATTGCTTCCTAAGGAGGGAGGATTGATCCAGGTGGATATTGGTGGCCACCCACCTTTCCAACTGGCTCAAAACAGTTTTATGGCAATTTTGGTATTGTACTATTTTTAGCAGTTTTTCGGGTCCTGAACTTTCGGGGCCATTTTGAGGCCCTAAACGACCTTTTTTGGTGATTTGGGGGGCCAAATGGATGCCTTTGGCATGCATTTGGCCCCAGTCAAAAGTTGTAAATCTCGGATAGACCTTTCCAACGGGCTACCGAGCGCCCCAAACGGAGATCGTATGCAAAAGTTACGACCCCAGGAAGTTGATGTACTAACTTACCCAAACGGGGCCCACATGACTTTTGGGTGCTTCATCTCCTAGGGTTAGGTTTTTGGATGTCTAGGGTTTTTGACATTCCTGCTTATTGTAAAAGGCCTTGAAAGCCTCATGGTAACCATCTTCTTGCGAAATGAGCGCAGCCATCACATCTCTTCTCAGAGATAAGCCGCCACCATTCCAGCAAGCTTGTTTTCCACTGCATTTTACAGTTCTAGCTTATTTCCTTATTGAATAGAAAACCAGTTTTACTGCATCTCTGTTATTTTGTGTTAAGCATCTGATAATAATCTGTATTCATTTTGTTCTGCTCATAAAATTCGGATCACTTGGGGAAACTTTGGATTTGAGGTGATGGGATTCTGAATTCTCCTAGATGCAATGGGTCACTATAAGACTTGATAGTAAATATCAATTTCCCTTCTCATGTGGACATTAAGCAACTTGCAAAACGAGATTGAACCCATAAAATATGGACAAATGTAACTCCAACTTGGATTTCCATGATCGATAGAGGGCTAAAGAGCCCCTAACAACTACCATTTCTAGAAATCGGGGGAAAATGAGAGTTGCTTAGCGATTTTTGTGGGCATAAAGAGGTTTAAATTGATTTTTAGAGGGACGAAATTGTTTCTTCTTGGATCCTCTTTCTAAATTCGATGGGGATAACCTCCTATTCAATAAAAATAAATAAATAAAATGTGGGCTAATCACACCTAATAGGTGTTTAATAAAAAATTAGTCCATTAAAATTTTAAAACCCCTAAATTTAGCCCATGGGATAAGATTAGCCCCTAATATTTTCCATGATCAAAACCCCTGGGGCACCCAAAATTTTAGTGTTTGAGAGTTGTAACCATGATTTTTAAAAATTTATGACGGATTTTTTCAAAATCTTGCCAGAAAATCGATTTTTTTTTTTTTTTTGAAATCATAGAACTTTTAGACTACGCAAAAATATAATGAAACCCTTGTCAAAATTGGAATTGGTGTACGAATTTTGTATTGAACAAGAAAACATTGCTTACCCTTTGAAAGCATTGAACTTAATATTTGTGATTGTTGCTCAATAAACTTTCCATCTACAAAAGGGTTAAGATTCTCCATATTTTTGGGGATTCACTATTTGTGATTGACTAGCTCTCCAAAAAAAGATTGCCTAATAACATATTTCTTAAGCTCTTATTTGAGGATATATGCAAACTACTTGTACAATTTGAAGATGTCACTTTCCACCAAATTTATAGGGAACGAAACATAAGCATATTCTCTTTCTAAATTGGGGCTACAGCTGGCAAAAGGATCTGCACAATTATGGGAGATAGACAAAGACTCAATTAAGGAGCCTGATCCCGGACCAGGGATAAATTTATTCCCTTGCAGCAAGGGAAACCAATAGTGGAAGTTTTTGTGTGTGGTTTTATAAGACTTATATATTAGAAGGAACTATCTCAAAGTTGTATCTCATGAGAAGCATAAGTTTGGGATAACACAAGCAGATTTTATTTCTAAATTGGGGATACAACTGGTGGAAGTATCTGTACAATTATAAGAGAGAGACAAAGACTCAATTAAGGAGCTTTATCTTGGACCTTTCCAGGGATAAATTTATGCCCTTGCGACAAGGGAAACCAATAGTGGAAGTTTCCGTGTGTGGTTTTATAAGACTTATATATTAGAAGGAACTATCTCAAAGATGTATCTCATGAGAAGCATAAGTCTGGGACAGTATTATCTATAGAAAAAGTTGGATATACATATGAAATCCCAGTCTTATCTGTAGAAACTGTTGGATATATGTATGAAATCCACCATATGTAAACTGTGATAAAACTTGAAGATGACCTCATGTACGACTTCATATCCAAATGAAAAATATGGTTCATAATGTTTAATAAAATGATGAACTATGATTTTTTTTTCATTGAAAAAAAAACAATAGCAAACCAATCATTATTTCCAAATGTTTTGGAACCAAGTGGACTCTGCCTGACTGTAACGATTAAAGAGCACAAGAATGAAAGATATTTTACATTATATTATATATAGTAGCTTTCTCTAGCAATACAAGCTACACAGTTCTGCACAAATCCCATAGATCCCATATAATTAGCCGATTCCATGTGCGAGCATTTCATGGTATTCTCCAATCGATCTTTGTCATTGGAGTTTGATATGATGACGAAAATCAGTGATGAAACCCTCCAATTACTTATCGATGTCTTTGCATTCATCGTCACTCTCATCATGATTGATCTCAATGCTCACAACTTCCCCATATTACGAAGGGCGATATTCACAACAGAAGAACTAAAAGTAGATACAGCGAACACAAATCATTGATCAACCTGCTATATTTCTTGGACTATTCAACTATAAATAAATAAAGACGCATTATGATTGTTTTTCAATGCATATTGAATAAAGGAGGAGGAGGTGGTGTTGCTGGTTGTTGTTAAGAATCCAAAGGTCGATAACAAGTGATATGGTATAGGAAGCCTTGATTTTATATGAGTTGATTCTCCTTGGGACAATCTAGATGAGGAATACTTTGAGATTTACTATATTTTGAACTATCATAAAACTTAAGCAGTTTATCATCATAAAACTTAAGCAGACACGATTGATATCCCAATAGCAACAAGAATAAATGCAGTGTTGTTGGGTGCTTATTGAAAGTTGTAAAATCATAAACAATACAATGTAAAATATTGTCAGTCTCCTACTCTAACTAAATAAATAAGAGATGTAACACTCTCTAACCTATGAGGTTTAGCTCAATTAGTTTGTGTATGGTATTGTGTTCATCAATTCATGGGTTCAAATCTCATGGATAGGGGTTGAGGCTAGGAGCCACTTGTAGGGGCTTTGAATACCCAAAAAGCTTCTACCTTGAATCAAACGCAAAGATGTGGTAAGTAGATTGTTTTTTTATACATTTGAAAATTGTCTCTACATAGCATTTGAACCTACATATAGGATCAATTACACATTGTGATGACTTTGAAACAACAGTTATAAGTAATTTTGGTGATCAATCAAATCCAATTGCTCTTTTAAAATCATTAATTTCTATTTCCTCTGAGCTTTAGTTTACCTCTTATAAGCCTTTAACCCCTTCACCCTTAACATCTAACCTCATAAATCCTAACCCCCTAACCCCAAAGCACTAAATCCCATAACCCCTAAACCCCTTAATCACTTTACGTATAATCCCACAACCCCTAACCCCTAAGACCTAGTCCACCCCTAATCCCTATACAACCTAACCCATAATACTTAAATCCAAAATCCCTAATCCCTTAACCCCTAACCTCTTAAACCCTAGCCACCTAACCATTGAGCCCTAAGTTCCTTAACCCCTAAATCCCCTAACCCATAAAACGTTATTCCTTAAACATAAATTAATACCTAAGCATCCCTTGACCCCTATACCCTGGCCCATTAATCCTTGTCCCCTTATCCTCTTACCCTTAAAAACCCTAACTCCTAAATCCCTTAACCCCTTAACTAACCCCTACCCCCCTAATACCTAATCCCTTAACCCCTAAACTCTAATCCCTTAAGCCATAAAGCGCATAACCTTCTATATGCTTAACTCCCTAGCCCCTAAAAATTTAAACCTTTTAACCACTTTATTCCTTTACCTATAAACTCTTAACCTGTAAGTCCTAGTTAACCCCCTAACCCATAATCCCTAAATCCCAAAACCCATAAATCTCTAAAGCCCTAATCCATTATCACCTAAGCCATTAAGCCCTTAACCCCAAATCCTTTAATCCTTCAACCCCTTGAGAATTAACCCTTAACCTCCCCAAACCTAACACCCTAACCCTATATACCTAAATCCCCTAGCTCGTAAATCGGCTAACCCCTAAAGGCCTCACCTATTAAATAACCACCAATTCCCTAACCCTTATGTCCTTAACCGCTAATCCCCTAAGCCCTTAATCTCTTACAAGCTCTTAACACGTAAACCCTTCACCCTTAACGCTTAACGCTTAACCTCTTAAACCCTAAACCCCTAACATTGGCGCCCTTAATCCCTTAACCCCTAAAGCCCCTAACCCCTAAAACTCTTTACCCCTTTGCCTCTAAGCATTCAACACTTAAGTCCTAGTTTATCCACAAACACTTAAGCCCTTAATGTATAACCTCTTAAACCTTAAACCCCTAAACTTAGAGCCCTAAATTCCTTAAGCACTAAATCCCCTAACCCCTAAACCCCTTGAACCCTTTACATGTTTACCTCTAATCCTTCAACCACTAACCACTAACCCTCAATTTTACCCCCTTACCCCTAAACTACTTAACCCATAAGCCCTTAAAACTTAACCCATAACCTCTAAAACATTAATACCCTATCACCCGAGCCCTAAATCCCTTAACAACTAAAGCTCCTAACTCCTTAAGCCTCATCCTCTAAACTCTAGTTAATCACTTATTATCCATTAACCCTAACTCTTAAACCCTTAACTCCTACCCCCTTAAGCTCTAAACCCTAAATATCATAAACCCTAAATAATAAAACCCCTTAATTAACACCTCAACCCCTAATACATAATCCCTTAACCCCTATCCCCTAATTCCTTAGATAGAAAACCCCATAACCCCTTAGATCCTTATCCCTCTAACCCCATAACCACTAAACACCTAAACCCATTTACCCCTTTAACTCTAAGTGATTAACCCCTAACCCCAAATCCCTAGTTAACCTCATAACCCATACAACATGAAGCACTAACACTTGAAGATAAGGAGGGAGAGGGAGAGGGAGGGAGGGAAGGAGGGAGAGGGAGAGGGGAGGCAGATAGAGGGAAAGGGATGGAGGTGGTGAGGTACACATAAAGGAAATATTAAAGAAGGTTGAATAAATGTTTTGTGTATATAACCATAACGCTAGAGAATTTATTGTGAAAGAAATGCTTAAGCGTTTTTGTTCACTAGACATTACCTAATCGTGCACCAAACATATTAATTGTAAGAGCAAATTTTGTTATAAAAGGAACGCTCGAGCGTTATGGATTTAAGAAATGCTTGAGCGTTTTGTTGTTCAATAACACTCTAGCGTTATGGATTTAATAAACACTTGAGCATTTTGTTATGAAATAATGCTCGAGAATTTTAATTCTGCATAAATACTCTGCCTATTGTCTCCCCGAATACTCTACCTATTGTCTCCTTGACTGCAATGCAAACATACCCATACAATTGAATACTTTTAACAACAATCTATGCAAGCTTGAAGACTCTATGTTCACAATTGAAGAGGATTCTGCACTCACAATCATGCAAACTCAAGAATAATGTATGTTCACAATTGAAGAGGAACTTGCATTCACAATTGATCAAGGTTGAAGAATCTATATTTGGGTTTGAGGAAGAATCTAAATCCACAATCAAAAGCAAGGTTGAAGAATCTATATGTAGGTTTGAGGAAGAATCTATATCCACAATCAAAATCAAGGTTGAAGAATTTATATCCACAATTGAGGAAGAGAGCAAGGTTGAATAATTTATATTCATAGTTGAGGAAGAGAGTAGGGTTGAAAAGTTTATATTCACAATTGAGGAAGAGAGAAAGGTTAAATCATAATTATTCACAATTGAGGAAATATCCATATTTTCAATTGAGCAAACTTGAGGAATCTATATGAACAAAATTGAAGAAGAATCTAGATTCACTATTGAGCAAGATTGAAGAACCTATATTCACAAATGAATAATTGTTTATATTCACAATTGAGATAGAATTTACTTTCACAATTGAGCAAGCTTGAGCAATCTATATTTACAATTGAGGAAGTATCTACATTCACAATTGAGCAAGCTTGAAGAACCTATATTCACAAATGAAGAATTTTCTATATTCACAATTGAGATAGAATTTACTTTCACAATTGAGAAATCTTTAGGAATCTATATTCACAATTGAGCAAGCTTGGAGAACCTATATTCACAATTGAGATAGAATTTACATTCACAATTGAGATAGAATTTACATTCACAATTGAGAAAGCTTGATGAATCTATATGCACAATTGAGGAAGTATTTATATTCACAGTTGAGAAATATTGAAGAACCTATATTCACAATTGAGGAAGAATCCATCTTCACAATTGAACACGCTTGTATAATTTATTTTCATTGTGTTGTTCATTGTGGTCATGGGGAATCCAAGCAATTGAACAAGGAAAATGAAGCCTTAAGAAATCATTGAAAACAAATAGAGAAAATAAAATATTGGACATGTGGGATCAAAGGAATTCCATGGATACTCATCCAATTCCAACCTAGATGATGCCACAGTCGTCCCTCCCAGTCCATGACAAGAAAAATAGAATAATTCACTAGAGGGGCCCTCAATTTCCACAAAATTTGATGAACAAGCACCCCATGGCACTAGTCAATAAGGAAAACGTAAGTGCTCATTGAGGGATGCTTCAATTACCGCATCAATTCAACCTCAATGTAATGAATCACAATCTCAATCTAGACATGTTGTTATGATGGATTGTGGTTATACAAGCGATGAAGTTAAGGAGGTGTTGAATGCAGAATCTATGGTGGAAGAAGAAAATTTTATTGATATCTTCCAAGAGAATGTCCAATTACCCACATCCATCTACCAGCAAGAGAATGAAAGTCAACAGGCTCCTATTGAAACACCAGAGTGTCCTGGTGATGTTATACATGGCACAGTTCCAACACCCTTACCTCCATGAGCAAGTACACACCGAAGAACTACACAATGTATAAAGGTTGATGAAAGTATTGATAATTGGATTGAAGGTACATTGTGTAAATGCACTATTCCTTATCAAAATCGACAGATACTTGATAAATTTCGTTATTCTAAATGTGATGGGGATAAATGCAGGTTATTTTTATCAATGTTAAAATCTAGGTCTATGACCGTTGTTAGGAGAAAGTTAGGGATAAAGATGATAAAAAAGTCTGAAACAAATTCTCATATTGTTAAAAGTTTAGTAGATGCATATAGTACGATTGGAAAGAAATCTCATTCAAAGGATCGCAATGCAGCTCGTCGTGTGTTGTCACAATCAATCATGAACAAAAACACTAGATCCCTTCGTTTTCTTAAGCCAACATCCAAACTTATTAATTTGAATGTCAAAACACTCTGTAGGTATTGTGTTAGAAGATAACAACTTGAAACTGGTCAGACATATGTCTTGGTTTTCATTAGCAGGTTTCCATGCTCTAATATGAAGCTAATTGATGTGGTAAAGGAAATAGTGCAATATTTTTGGCATGACACCACTAGACCTTCTTCGAACCAAAAAAGATTTATTAAAACTGAGAAGGCGTTCAAGGGATCATGAACTCCACATTAAACATTTTCTTGACATGACACAAACCAAATTATATGAGAGATTTAGGCATGAACATAATGAACTTAATTTGGTCCAAAGTGTTAGGATAATTAATACTCCATCCTTGTGTATGTAGAATTTTCTCCCTACGGATAGGTAGAAATTCTCTTAGATTAAAGTAGACTTTAACTGACTCTAAACTAAGACAAAATTAAACAAATGCTGCCTTGAATTCCTAGATCTAAACAGACATTTCAAGATTAAACTGCTAGAAAGAATAGAAGAGATCTAACTGACCTTGAATCCAATTGCTTGTCTTTATGGTTGCTCCGATTTCCAAGTCCTCGCGAATGAACCTGTCAAAATGAACCAAGACACAAGCATATACGATTCTCTAGCAACTTGAAATATGAGTTAGGATCTAAATCTATAACAGATACAAATCATATCATTGAAACAAAATCAACACATGTGATTTGGGAAACAAGGCAAGTTATGTTCTATTATCAACTTGAAGTCACTTACAATGGTTGCTTGATATCCAAGCCAACTTCCAGCTCCAAGTGTTTCCTCCTCTAGCTATCTCCACAAAGATTCAAGATCATAAGTTTGATGTCTACAAGAGTCCTCCCCTTTGCTCATGGAATGCCTCTCTCTTATAGTGTGTGGTAGGGTTAACCAACAAGAGAGAAGGGTGTATCTTGGGAGATTTTAGTGGATCAGGCCTACTAATAACAGAAAGTGAGTTAGGATCGAATCAGGGACACCAATCCTCAAAAATATCTCGAAAATCAAGATCCCACAAGCCATGGAAAAAAGGCTAAAAAAGGTGTACCGTGCCTCTAAAACAGAGCATAACGCGGTAGTACTGTGTGGCATAGAAAGAGCATAGCGCGGTAGTGTAGACTACCGCGCACCTAAGCTGTAGCAAGGCGTGGTAGTGTAGGTATATGAAGTCTCAGCTGGATTGATTCTTGACAGGATAGGTTTGTCTTCAAGGATCACTCATCATTTTTCTCTTCTGGGTGTTTTAAGCAGTAAGGGAAGTGTCGTCAACTATTTTTATGATGAAGATGCGACACTGTGAAATATGGAGGTATAACAGATGCCCCTTAAAGTGTGAGGTCAGAAGGGACTGATGGCCGAAAGACTTTACAAATACTGTGCGGAGATAGCATCGAGGAGAGCAACAAGGAGCTGAAACAGAAACAAAATGTTAGATATACCACCGAGGCGGGCATCCCCATGCTCGAAAACAATTGACTCAAAGCATGGCTTCCAACCAATACATTGCAGATCCATGAGTACTAAGATGATATAGATTATAGGCAAATCATGGCTACTATGAACAAGCGTAGATCCATGAGAGAGTAATGACACAGCCACGACCAATACAAAAAATGGATCTATGTGACAATACAAAGGACATCTCCATCGCAACCTGGACGCAATTAAGATATAAAGGTGCGCCCAGGGTCTTCTACCCAATCGCAAATGATACGAATCTAGCCATGTGATTACAAAGTGTTGAAGTCGAACATGGTAGAAACCATTTGATTACCGGTCAATGATATGAACCATTAACAAATGCGAGGGAAATCACCAATGATGACGATGATCCCCAAGGTATTTTTAGTACATCTCAATGAAATGCGAATGAATGAGTTGATGTCGAGCATTTGAGAGATCGTTCGATCAGAGGTCAATGATGTAAACCTACTGTCGAACACGAGGAAACTTGCCATTGAGGCATGCAGGGACCAAGGTACTAATGGTTGATCGCTAAGTCTAATTCCCGGATAGTGATTTGGCATCGACAGGAATAGACTCGTTGAAGGTGGGCCATAATGATTCCCACTTCATCGACACGAAATCAGAACGAAAGATAGTATAAGATGATGAAACAATGGAGTATGTACTGACACAACGGAGGTCTGACACAATGAATGACTCTGAACAATGCAACCCTTTGAACATGTAATGGCATGTATCAGGACTTGGCAGCAGGGGTTATTGATAGCAGAGGATAGACACCGAACGAGTAGGCTCGTGGTTAGAGAGACGACTCAGGATGATGACCATAACTCAGCGAAAATAGATACCCAACATAGATAAGGGACAGACGCATGCCATGTTCAAAGGTAACGATTGAAAAGCTACCAAAACAAACTTGACTTGTTTCCCATATTCCCCCGACATGATAGACGAGTACCTCTTTGTTGTTTTTCGAGCTTGAAGAGGATAACAGATGCTCGGTATAGCTCATCTCATAGATGAGTCCAATCTCACATGTTTTACGAACCTGAAAAAGGAGGGGTTCGTCCCAAAGTGGGTCCTTCAATGTTAAATTTTAACGAGTCTAAGGAAGGAAAACTTGGTAGTTTTTCATATTTAGAGAGCCTGAAAAACTTAAAGAAGGCTCCAAAGTGTACTTTTTCGTAAATTTAGTCCCTCGATCCCGAAAAAGTGTAAAACAATTCCCGAGAGAACTCTCCCAGCCAAAAATTAACCGAGATATACCTTTCTCGTAAATAGTCTAGACGGGCCGAAAAAGGGGTAACCTATCACCGAATAGACGACCTTTCAAATACTTTTACAAGTGTGAAAGAGTCAAGATCACTTGGCAATCTTTTCAATTTTAGGGAGTCTGAAAAGAGCTTAACTATGGACTCCAATGGTCTTTTTCGTAATTTTTAATTATTCTGGTCCAAAAGAGGATAAAATACAACCAGGATAATACTTTCCTCATCGTTTAACGAGCATGAGTAAAGCTGACCAAGCTCGACACCATTTACTTAAGTTTGACAAGCACGAGATGGGTGTAAAAGCGCTTGGAATCTTTTTCAAGTTTTAATCCAGAGCACGAAAAAGATAAAGTAGGCTCAAAATGAAGGTCAAACAATAAATCAACGCCAATGTGAATATTTTTTAAAGGAGATCCTGTCAACAAATGCTCATGAAACCAGATATTAGTAATGTGAAATGGGTTTTATTTTAACCAGATAAAATAATGAGTAAAAAATAAGTGAAAAAGCTATATAAAGGATGGCTAAATATGGAAAGTTACCATTTCACTTGTGCATTTACCAAAAGAGGAGATTTCACCCACTTGAGGAGCAAAAACTTCAAGAGTTCATATCTGGAGATTCGGGGCACCGTTTCAACAGCCGTCTACGCCAGGTAAGAGCATTCAAGCCCCTCTTTCATTTCATGTATGAATAACTTGTTTTCAGTAGGGAAAAATAATTTTTTGGGCAAGCCCTATTAGGCAATTTTCGCCCTTCACAGTACCGCGCGGGCTCTATATCGGGAAGCACGGTACTGTGCAACAGTACCGTGCTGTAAGGTTAAATCGAGGCGTGGTACTGTGCAGTACTGCGCAGTCAAATTTCCCCCAGGCGTGATAGAGGCAAATTTTAAGATGAAAAAATTATTTTTTCTCAAATTTTTAGCTGAGATCAAGTTGTTAAATGATTACTAAATGTTTCCTATGACCTTTTGCAGGTGTTTGAAACTTGTTTGGAGAAAAATGGTCCATTGGAAAGAAAGAGAGCATGAGGCGGATGATTTGTTGGCTGAAAATGACCAAAGGACTGTGACTGCACTGCGGGAATGTGGTTTGTTGAAATTCTTCAAGACCAAAGGTATTCGTAAGCAAGAAAAGCTTCTCACCCACATTATCCAAATGTGGGACCCCGACATTCAAGCTTTTCGAGTGGGAGAACTCATCCTCGACATTGAACTCGAGGATATTTATTGCCTCACGGGCCTCTCAAAAAGAGGAGCCCGGGTGAGTTTTACTGGGTTCACAGCCTCGGAGGTGAGCACGGATGATTTAATTGCTCGTTATTGCCGTCAAGGTTCAGGGAAGAAAAGCGGCAAGGTATGTTAGGATATTTAGACACTTAGGAGTTAGTTAAGATCAACTTGTGTAATATATCCATTAGGGATAGTGTGTTTCTTTAGTATGCATTAGTATGCATTTGTAAATACTTAATCCGAAGGTCACGATATGTTCCCGACATAGAGTGATCCGACGGCTCAACTTCTCTTAGATCAAACCTAACCTTGATCCATGGCTTAACATTCGATTGGTCCATGATCTCTATTTAAAGAGCATGGAGGGTCATTGTTTAGTTGATCGATTATGAGAAGCTCATTTGTAACTTTCTTTCTTTGCATAATAAATTGTCCCATAGAAGCTATTTGGCTGGGGCCATGGAGTGTTTCCCTCAAGAGTGGTTTAAACCACGTCAAAACATCGGTGTGTTGATCTGTGATCTGTTTGTGTGAAGTGGTTTCTCTTGGTGTTCGGTCCTTTGGTAGTACCCTGTGTACCCAAACATGGTATCATAGCTTTTATGAAGTGCCGCTTCCGGTTATGATTTAGATCTTGAATTGATGTTGCCAAAACTCGAAATGGTTTCTAGTTCTGGTATTTCTGTGCATTTCTAGGATATGGGAGGTGTTCCATTGCATCCGGAGTGTCATTTCCATTGGGAAATAGTTTTCGTTTGATAAAAAACGGTTCTCGGTTGCTCCAGAAACGCGTATTTCATCAGATCTGAAGGTATAATGTTACAGTGACGCATTTTTTTATTTTCTTTTTTAAAAGGAAAAAATCTCATATTTCATCATTTTTTACTGTTAGATTTTTTTGGTTCGGATTGTTGCTTTCTCGTCTACGTATGCTCTTTGCCGTGCACTTTGAGCGATCTCGGCAAATCAGAAACAGAAAGGGAAAGGGTTTTTCTCGGATGCGTATGCTCTTTGCTGTGCACCTTGCACGATCTCGGCAAATCAGAAACAGAGAGAAAACGTTGACTTTCCAGGCAAGCTAACAAGATATAACTCCACAAGTGTAAATTTTTTGTTTTTGTTTCGATTTGTGGTGTGTTTTGCAGGAAAAAGGGCAAGCATGCAAACCGAGCAAGAAGAGTAAAAAAAAAAAAAAAAAAAAAAGAGCCCCCTTCCTCATTCCCATATTTTACATACCTTTTAATCTAACTCACTTGGTTCAAAGTTGCTTTATTCCTTAATAGGTCTTGAGTTCAAGTCTTAGGAAGTTACTTTTAAAAGAAAAAGTGCATGCAATTTCTATTTTCAAGTTATTTTATTGTAAAAGTGCATCTCACTTAAATAATAAAAAATAAAAATACAAATGAGTCACTTAAGTTTTTATTATTATTGTTTCACTATTTAAAAGTAATATCATTGTAAAAGTGAAATCACTTATTTTACAAAAGTGGTTCACTTAAAGCAACTTTCTTGTAAAGTGATTGTCAAAAGGTTCATCTTGGGAAGAGAGGGGGTTCTTTTTTTTTGCTAGACATTCTCTAGCTGCCATGTCACTATTGGGGACATCTTCAACAGTTTCTTTGTTCAAGCATAACTTCATTATACATAGTCAGTTTTCAGTGCCGTTTTTTTTAAACTGCCTATTTTTTCAAGCTCTTCACATCCAGACTATTGGTTTCTACTTTT